>QXTE01000114.1:4118540-4140490 GCA_003942145.1 Platysternon megacephalum | reverse complement strand
GCCCTTCTCTTCTCCCTCTCTACCTTAGCTCTGGGTAATCTCATCCACAAACACAAATTCAATTGCCATTGCTATTCAGATGACCCCCAGATCTACCTCTCTACGCCCAACCTGTCTCCTGGCCCAACTGAAAACTCAGCCTGTCTCTCTGACAGCTCCTCAGCTCCATCTACACAAGTCAAAAATGGCAAAAATCAAGGCCCATCAGCTAAAACAGACACTCTGATTTATTTCCCAGAGATTGCAGGCCTGGCATTGGCCATGGGGCTCGGGAAGCTGTCTCAGTAACTGAACTGCTGCACACATGGGGCTAAAACCTAAACTCAGCCTTCTAGCTACCTATGTATCCCCATCATGACAGTATCTGGGTGCCTCACAATCAATAATGTGTATATTCTCATAACACCCCTCTGAGTTAGGGCAGTGCCATTGTTGCCATTAGACAGAGGGAAACTGAGGCACAGAAACTGCCCCAAGGTCACCCAGGAAGTCTATGATGGAGCAAGGACTTGAACCCGGGTCTTCTAAGGCCTCAAGTAGTGCCCTAAACTCTGGGCCATCCTTCCTCATCCTAGCATTATTGGTAGTTACTGGAAATTGACATTCTTCATAACTCAGGCTTCAGCTAGCTTTTACTAAAGTCTCATCCGGCCTTTTTATCCTCTTAGTTTAAGGGGTTTTTTTNACACCCCTCCCGATGCTCTCTACCAGCATGCTCCACAGCTAAGCGCCTGTCGATCTAGGGTCAATCTCTGGGGAAGGGGTATCAGTGCTGCTAGCAAAATGAAATACGGTTCCCATGGACCTCATGCAAGTATCTTAATTCCTGGGATAAATTGCCACTAACCTCTGATGTCAGTATCCTAATTCCTGTGCTATCAGCAGGGCATATTTTTCTACCCACAAAGCAAGCGGCTGCAGCTGCAATTGTGGTCCTGCCATTGGAACAAGCACGGCACTGCCCCGCTCAGGGGGAAAATGGGAAAAAAATCAAACGAAGCACAAACAACTCATCCCAATTCTAAACACCATGCACAGCCGCGAATGGAAGAGACTAGCTCTTCCCCTGGCAGGAACCAAGGCATGGCAGCTGCTAGGGTGTCCCAGACTGCGTAGCCCACGTGTGCCCCCTTTCCAACAGGTGGCTCCAAATCACCACCATCAAGACATCGTTAAGCAACACAGCAGAGCNCAGCTAAGATAAACGACAATGTCCCCCTAAATTTGAGCACCGTACAGCTGCCTATGGCTGATTTAGACAAGGAAACGAGCAGTAATAAACCAACCATGTTCTAACAATAAAGCTGCCTTATTTTCACTTGCAGTCAGTGAAATGATAGCAGCTCCTGGGAGTTCAGGTGGGGAGCAGCAAAGTATTCTATTTAGCACAATCTCCCTTCAGGAAGGTCTCCCAAGGACGCGCTCAGCCTGCTGCAGCTGCATGCACGTTTTTATTTGTATTCGCTGATTGACTTTGGGTCCATCCTGCAGCAGGGATTTCTAATTGTATTGTGCTCGCTGCAGCAACATGTGATTTAATTGCTACGCGCCTGTTTCCTGTCGCACTAGGGCTCGGCTACAGGAAGGCTCTCTCTCTTACACAGTGTGCACACCTCACAGTGCTCCCAGGGCTGGGATCTGAACAAGCGAAAGATTATCTAGGGCCTAGTTCACCACATTTATGCGTTGAGAATCGGAAATTGCTTTTGATTTGCTATTATAACTATTACATAGAAGCTTGTAGAGCAGCTGTTTATGAAATAGTCTACCTGTGGCTTTCTACAAAGCCAGGCAATAGGGACTCCAGGAGGTCAGAACTCATTGCAGTATTGAAATACGGGCTCTGATCCATTACATCTTACACAGTCACATTTGAAATTGATGTATTTGCCGTACCCACCATAAGAAAAGCGAGAGATGGCTAAACAGTATCTGTATTGAACAGAGAGATGCTAACATGACCCTTCTCATTCCTCTTAAACACATACGCTCAAAATATTCAGCTAACTGAAAATTTAAAAATTGTTTGTTAAAGTATGCATGGCTGCTGCTGACCAGACAGAGGAAGGGCCGACATGGGGCCAGCTGTAAAGAAGTAGCCTGAAGGAATCTCCTTCCTTTGCTCTTCACCTCATAACTTCAGATCTCTCCAGCAGTAGAGTGACAACTGTCAGGAGCGCCGCCAGCTTTTCCGGCGCCCTAGGCGGCGGAAGGTCCTGCCCCCGAAATGCCGCCCACAACAGCAGCGGCGGAAGGTCCTGCCCCCAAATTTCAACGGACGGACGGGGCGCCAGTGCCCCGCAAATAGTAGCGCCCTAGGCGACCACCTAGGTCGCCTAATGGGTTGCGCCGGCCCTGACAACTGTGTAGACACCCCATGACCAACTCAGTCATCGGGGCATCATTTCAATGAGTGGGTTTTAGCCTAACTTTGCCCCTCTCCTTTCCAGGAACCCCATTTTTACAGAGGGGGAAACTGAGGCCTATACTCACACAGGAAGTCAGCGGCAAAGCAGGGATTAAAACCTGAGCCTCCTAGGCCAGCACCCCAACGACCATGCTGTACTTCCTCCCATGACTGTGTAATACACTTATAAAATGTATTACTGAGCCTCCTCTCCAGCAGGTCCGCAGAAAGCTGCCTGCAAGCTAATGGGCGTAAGCTTTTAGCCTGAGCAGGTGAGGTTCACGTTTTCACTTCTGCAGGTCCCAGGGTTCAAACCCAACTGTCACCCCGAGCGAGGTCAGTTACGTCAACGGAAACTGCACTTTCCTCTCTTGGCCCACTGAGTGCCCCAAAGAAAGAAATCATTTGTTACTGTTGGGATGACCAGAGACCTGAGCTGAGATTTCTTTTAAAGCGAGACTCGAGTCGTTCGTCTACTAGTGCCGAGACTCGAGACTTTCGATTCAATTCCTGGCACTGTCACAGACTTCCTGCGTGCCCTTGGCAACTGACCTAATCCGTGTCCCTCATTTTCCCATCTGTCATATGGGATTAATTAATCCTTTGTCTGTCTTGTCTACTAAGACTGCAAGCTCTTGGGGGCAGGGACTGTCTCTTACTGTGTACTCGGTCATGGGGCGTGTACGTAACACCAAGCACCATGGAGTGCTAATCCGGTGTGGGTCCTCGCTGCACAATTGTAATGCTAATAATTCATAGCAATAGTGTTTATATCTGATAAACAGTTGTCTGCTGCTTTAATTACAAAAGGACAGTGCTGCCTTAGATTAAGAAGTTACAAAACAAAGCCTTGGACAATCAAAGCCAAATGGTCAGCTTGCCTCTTGAGAAAATTCACTGCTGGCCTAAGTGGGTGTGTAACAATGCCCCACTATAGCCATCAAGAGGGTTTGAACCTACAGCCTTTATCAACAAAGCATAACCCTTTAGCCAACGGAGCAGTTTCCTAACTAGCAACAACAGTAGGCCATTATCCTCTACTAGCTCAGCCTGCCTACAACATACATCTCACCAGTGGGACATAGATGCCAACCCATGGAAGTCCGGACGCTCTGCCCACTTATGCTAGCAGTGATTTTGACCCAGAGCTTTTACAGTCTTTAGGCATCAAGTCAAAAAACCCAGAATCAATATTACCCACAGTTGGTGCTGTTTCGTTAACTAGTCATTGGTGGCTCAGGCCACACCACGCCACGCTGCAGCCCATAAAAATGCAATATATCAATGAAATGGGAAATAAAATTCATGCAAAAGCCTCCTCACTTAGCTGTATTCTCTTTGTAAGTCCAGTGAAGAGGCCTGCTGAGCCCTGGAGCCAGTGGTACTGAGGAGACAGGGCTTGCCTACAGTTGTCTTTCCAAAATGTACCATGCAATTTAGAAATGAAGAGTGCAAGTCAGCTCCACTAGGATGCTGTAAGCTAACCTGTGATTATTAATGGTTGTGCAAGGACTCTGTGTGTGCATGTGTTTTCATGCTTCACGTCTCAATTAAGGTCTTGATCAGTGAAATTGACATGGGTGGGGGGGCGTTTAAACAGGTTTCCCATTTATACCCAGGTCAATTAATAGGCTAAGGGCAGAGCTGGGCCCTGTGAGTATTTGGAGTTAAACATCAGGGGTACAAGCCATCAGCTAAGGGCTAGTCTACACTGGCAATGTTAAAGCGCTTTAACATGGCTTGTGTAGTTGAAGCAGAGCACTGGGAGAGAGCTCTCCCAGCGCTCTAAAAAAACCACCTCCATGAGGGGCGTAGCTACCAGCGCTGGTGCACTGTCTACACTGGCGCTTTACATCACTGAAACTTGCTGCACTCCGGGGGGTGTTTTTTCACACCCCTGAGCGAGAAAGTTGCAGCGCTGTAAAGTGCCAGTGTAGACAAGCCCGGAGTTTCACTTTTTGATGGACACATACTTTGCTCGATGACACATTTGGAATCCGTATACTGTAGCCCTACCACTATAAAAAATATTGTTTTGGTCGTGTTAGAGTTAGCATGGGCCTATTAGTCAGTTACTATATAACCAACATATAAAGAGCTGGAGGTTATTTTCATATAACAGGGATACAGTCAAAAGAATAACAAGAATCATGAGTGAAACTGACAGAGGGAAGGACAGCTTTGAAACATTTTAGTGCTGGGGCTATTTCTTCCCACACACCAGTCACTTTCTGAGATCCCATGAAATCTCCCTGCTCTGAGCCCCGAGCTTGCAGCATCAGAAAACAACAGTACATTCCCCTGTAGAATAGGCCAAAAGTCTGCAAACTACATGGAAAAAACAATCAACTTGGCAGCTCTGCAGATTGTTCCTGGGAAGCCGGAACGATGCTTGACCTCCTGGAGACAAGCACAGCATTCACTCTCTGCTTCCAAAGTAAGTGTAATCTAATTCTAGGAAGTATGAGGAGCAATTCATACACTGGATAAAGCCTTGCCAATAGAAGAAAATAGCAGGACAGATCGGGGACATGCTTTTTCCTGCTGAGGAGTGAGTCTAAGCGGAGTGAAAAAACTCAACACTTTTTCACCAAGACTATTCCCAGCTGTTGGTACATCCGGAAACTGACAGTTTGGGCAACACTATAGATGTTCCTTAAGAAGGGCCTCGTGGGTAGATAAAGAGGAATGAAAGGTTACACTTTCATCCCATATGAAATAGACCAGATGGACCCCAGCATGTTCAGAAAATAGATTAGAGCTGTCTTTGTACTACATCTGAAACTTTGATCCCTGTAGTCATGCTATATACAGATTTATAGGAAGATACCTGCAATCAGGGTGCTCATGTATGAAGAAGAGACTTTAATGATGAGCTAAGATATGGAACAAATGATGCAGATAAATCCATCACCTGCAGCTGGGACAGACCCGGACGGCCACTGCTAAAACAAACAAACTGTTCAGGAGAGCTGGCGGGCTTGTTTTGATTATGCTTGGGATAAGTCTCAGTGCCCTTTGATCCCATGATGTTTTTGGAGCCTATGTTGCTGTCTAGCAGCAGGGTATATTTTTCTATCCCAAGGAGCAAGTGGATGCAGCTGCCTATCGTTGATTTATAGTAAGAAGGGACTGCTAGCAAACCAAAGCTTCTCACACAGTAAAATTGCTGTGTTTTCACTGCCACAGTCAGCGAAATAATTAGAGTTCAGTTCTGGCAATTTCAGGTGGGAAGAGCAGAAAAGCATTTTGTATTTAGCATAAATCACCTTCCCAGATGATCCCCAAAGGATGCTCTCAGCATGCCACAACTGTACGTTTTTATTCATAGGGGCCGACTGCGTTTTGATTCCATCTGTGCTCCAGGGATTTTAAATTCTAATTGTTGGGCTTGCTACAGTGATGTCGTGAATTCACTTCTAGACTTCGGTTTCCTGTGTTTGTCTTGCCTTTGTTTGGAAAAGCGGAGGCTTCTTTGCAGCTCTTACATTTCCACAGTATCGGGATCAGAAGGAGACTGGGGGCTGCATGTGTGTGTGTCTGTGTGAATCCTGCCTGACATTTAGACTGAGAGCTGTCTGGGGCAGGGACAGTCTCTTTCCCTACTTGTCTACATCTAGCAAAATGGGGCCCCAATTCTTGACTGGGACTTCTAGATCCTATCATAATATGAATGAATGAATGAATGAATGAATGAATGAATGAATGAATGAATGAACAAAAAACAAAGGGTCTGGCTTAGCACATTTATACTTTAGGACGGGTTATTGCTTTTAATTATCGATAACTTTTGATTCAGTTTTAGGGGCTAATGAAGCAGCTATGTATTACTATAAAATTTGAGACAAGGTTGTACCCTGGGCATTCTATACAGACAGATGATCTATGTGCTTCTCACAGTCATGTCAGTAGGAAATTCAGCTCTTGTTCCATCTTTTTGCTCAGTTTTACACATGCAATGGATACATTTGCCATCAGCATAATCAGAACCATGAGTGAATTAATCGTTGGCTGCTAGTAAATATATGTCATCGTCTGATTAATTGCATGGAAATTTCTGTGCTCAAGCTAGTGATAAAAATGAAATGAAAAACGTGTGAAAACTCAGCTCTGTTACACATGCCTGGCTAATCTGACATGGTATTATAGGCACACAAACGCCCATGCCATAGATCTGTTCATATAAAAGGCCAGATTCTCAGCTGGTATAAATCAGCCAAAAATGTCTGAAAAACAAGGAACCGTCATTTTAAAAATAACCCCCCGATCCACCTTCCCCCAAAAAATAAACCAAAAATCCTGTGAGGTTTTTCAACCCCTTTTCCCATTACGTAAATAACCACCTTCTATTATGTCAACATGCTGCAAAGCCCCTTTCAGCACAGATGAAAGGCTCATGGACAGAAATTTCCTTCTCTTCCCAGATGCAGACAAGATGCCTAGAGACAAAAGGGTGCTTGTGCCCTGCAGCAGTGCTGGATCAGAGCCCTTGTTCCTGGGAAGCAGGTCTGACCTACACACAAGCCAGCAGGGAAGAGCGGCCCAGCCCACCGCAGCAGCCTAGCCTGGCCATTTCACACTGGGTACAGCAGAGAGACAGAGTGAAAGTCAGCCATTCAGAGAGGAGAAGGAAGCACTACAGCAGAACCCCTTCGAATCCTCACATACAGGATGCCCGTCACCCACCATTAGCACAGCGGCATGCTGCTCTGTGGGGAGCGTTTGCCACTCGCTAAGTCGGGTGTTCCTCCGCTGAGTGGCGAGACGGACAGTACTTATCTCTATTAACCTCTGACCTTGCACAGCTCACATCTGCAAACTATCCCCCACCGACATGATAGCGGAGAAGCAGGTATTCTTTTCTCTTTTGTCTGCTCTGAGACATGCTCCCCAGGGCCACCGGGGGCAGCTGAATCCTTGGGAAAACCTCCATTCTGGGGGGAGTTTTCTGCAGCCTGATTTTTCTCCGCAGAGCGTAGAGCTGTCATTCAAAGCTGGGCCCTGCGGGAGGCTGGAAGACGATGCTTCAAGATTCTGCCGCTTGGAGGAAACGATACATTGCCATTTTGTGATAAATAAAAACTCCTGCGTGGCTGTCACTGGCACATCTGCACCAGTTTGAATTAGAGGAAAAGAGAACCAGTGATCACACATGGTATTTTGTTATATCAGGAGTGATATCGATGCACAAAATAACAAACACACTCCAACACAAAAAGCAGCAGAACTTGTGTGATTCCACCATTGCAAGGGTAGGAAAGCCAAGGACAACCCATGGAGCAGGTTCTGCACCCAGGCACAGCATGGTGCTGAACTCCTGGGTTCCAGCCAGGGCAGTGCAGAGGAAGTTGGCAGGTGTGGGGCAATGACCAGTGTATACTATAGCTACATGGATCTACCAGCTAACCCTGTCTTTACGTAGCAGAACTGGTAGCTGTAGCAGCTGCAGAGCACCTCTAATGGCATTCCAGTGGAGGTGGTGGAAGGATTCTGTACTCTAGCCACATGGTGCAAACACATAAGAACGGCCATACTAGGTCAGACTAAAGGTCCATCTAGCCCAGTATCCTGTCTTCCGGCAGTGGCCAGTGTCAGGTGCCCCACATGGAATGAACAGACAGGTTATCATCAAGTGATCCATCCCCTGTCGCCCATACCCAGCTTCTGGCAAACAGAAGCTAGGGACACCATCCCTGCCCATCCTGGCTAATAGCCACTGATGGACCTATCCTCCATGAACTTATCTCGTTCTTTTTTGAACCCTGTTATAGTCTTGGCCTTCACAACATCCTCACAGGTTGACTGTGCGTTGTGTGAAAAAATACTTCCTTTTGTTTGTTTTAAACCTGCTGCCTGTTGATTTCATTTGGTGACCCCTAGTTCTTGAGTTATGAGAAGGAGTAAATAACACTTCCTTATTTACTTTCTCCACACCAGTCATGATTTTATAGACCTCTATCATATACCCCCTTAATTGTCTTTTTTCCAAGCTGAAAATTCCCAGTCTTGTTAATCTCTCCTCATATGGCAGACGCACCATACCACTAATCATTTTTGTTGCCCTTGCCTGAACCTTTTCCAATTCCAATATATCTTTTTTGAGATGGGGCGACCACATCTGCATGCAGTATTCAAGATGTGGCCGTACCATGGATTTATATAGAGGCAACATGATATTTTCTGTCTTATCATCTATCCCTTTCTTAATGATTCCCAACATTCTGTTCATTTTTTTGACTGCTGCAGCACATTGAGTGGATGTTTTCAGAGAACTATCCACAATGACTCCAAGATCTCCTTGTTGAGTGGTAACAGCTAATTTAGATCCCATCATTTTATACGTATAGTTGGGTTATGTTTTCCAATGTGCATTACTTTGCATTTATCAACATTGAATTTCATCTGCCATTTTGTTGCCCAGTCACCCAGTTTTGAGAGATCCTTTTGTAGCTCTTCGCAGTCTGCCTGGGACTTAACTATCTTGAGTAGTTTTGTATCATCTGCAAATTTTGCCACCTCACTGTTTACCCCTTTTTCCAGATCATTTATCAATATGTTGAATAGGACTGGGCCCAGTAAGGCCCCTGAGGGACACCACTATTTACCTCTCTCCATTCTTAAAACTGACCATTTATTCCTACCCTTTGTTTCATATCTTTTAACCAGTTACCAATCCATGAGAGGACCTTCCCTCTTATCCCATGACTGCTTACTTTGCTTAATAGCCTTTGGTGAGGAACCTTGTCGAAGGCCTTCTGAAAATCTAAATACACTATATCCACTGAATCTCCTTGTCCACATGTTTGTTGACCCCTCAAAGAATTCTAGTAGATTGGTGAGGCATGATTTCCCTTTACAAAAACCGTATTGACTCTTCCCCAACAAATTATGTTCATCTATGTGTCTGACAATTTTGTTCTTTACTATAGTTTCAACCAGTTTGCCCAGTACTGAAATCAGGCTTACCGTCCTGTAATTGTCGGGGTCACTTCTGGAGCCCTTTATAAAATTGGCGTCACATTAGCTATCCTCCAGTCATTTGGTACAGAACCTGATTTAAATGATAGGTTACAGACTACAGTTAGTAGTCCTACAGTTTCACATTTGAGTTCCTTCAGAACTCTTGGGTGAATACCATCTGGTCCTGGTGACTTACTACTGTTTAGTTTATCATTGTGTTCCAAAACCACCTCTAATGACACCTCAGTCTGGGACAGTTCCTCCGATTTGTTACCTAAAAAGAATGGCTCAGGTTTGGGAATCTCCCTCACATCCTCAACCATGAAGACTGATGCAAAGAATTAATTTAGTTTCTCCACAATGGCCTTATCATCCTTGAGTGCTCCTTTAGCATCTCGATCATCCAGTGGCCCCACTGGTTGTTTAGCAGGCTTCCTGCTTCTGATGTACTTAAAAAAATTTTGGCTATTGCTTTTTGAGTCTTTGGCTAGCTGTTCTTCAAATTCTTTTTTGGACTTCCTAATTATATTTTTACACTTCATTTGCCAGTGTTTATGCTCCTTTCTATTTTCCTCACTAGGATTTAACTTCCACTTTTTAAAGGATGCCTTTTTGCCTCTCACTGCTTCTTTTACTTTGTTCTTTAGCCACAGTGGCTCCTTTTTGATTCTCTTACTATGTTTTTTAATTTGGGGTATACATGTAAGTTAAGCCTCTATTATGGTGTCTTTAAAAAGTTTCCATGCAGCTTGCAGAGATTTCACTTTTGGCACTGTACCCTTTAATTTCTGTTTAACTAACCTCCTCATTTTTGTGTAGTTCCCGTCTGAAATTAAATGCCACAGTGTTGGGCCGCTGTGGTGTTTTCCCTGTCACAGGGATGTTAAATTTAATTATATTATGGTCCCTATTACCAAGTGGTCCAGCTATATTCACCTCTTGGACCAGATCCTGTGCTCCACTTAGGACTAAATCAAGAATTGCCTCTCCTCTGGTGGGTTCCAGGACCAGCTACTCCAAGAAGCAGTCATGTAAGGTGTCAAGAAACTTTCTCTGCTTCCCATCCTGAGGTGATATGTACCCAGTCAATATGGGGATAATTGAAATCCATCATTATTATTGAGTTTTTTATTTTAATAGCCTCACTAATCTCCCTGAGCATTTCACAGTCTCTATCAGCATCCTGGTCAGGTGGTCGGTAATATATCCCTACTTCTATATTCTTATTATTAGAGCATGGAATTACTATCCATAGAAATTCTATGGTATAGGTTAGTTCATTTAAGATTTTCACTTCATTTGATTCTATGCTTTCTTTCATATATAATGCCACTCCCCCACCAGCACGACCTGTTCTGTCCTTCCGCTATATTTTATACCCTGGTATTATTGTGTCCCATTGATTATCCTCATTCCACCAAGTTTTTGTGATGCCTATTATATCCATATCCTCATGTAATAGGAGGCTCTCTAGTTCACCCATCTTATTATTTAGACCTCTAGCATTGGTATATAAGCACTTTAAAAACTTGTCACTTTTTAGCTGTCTCCCATTACATGATATAATGGAATGAGACTTTTTTTCATTTGACTGTTTCTCATCAGATCCTACTTGTATGTTATCTTCCATACTCTCCTTCTTACTAGGACATAGACAATCTCCATTAGTAGATCCTCCCCTATGGGATGTCTCTGTCCGAACCACGTGCTTCTCCACACCTGTCGGCTTTCCCACAGCCCTTAGTTTAAAAAACTGCTCTTTTTAATGTTAAGTGCCAGCAGTCTGGTTCCATTTTGGTTTAGGCGGAGCCCATCCTTCCTGTATAGGCTCCCCCTTTCCCAAACGTTTCCCCAGTTCCTAATAAATCTAAACCCCTCCTCCCTACACCATCGTCTCATCCACACATTGAGACCCTGCAGTTCTACCTATCTAACTGGCCCTGCGCGTAGAACTGGAAGCATCTCAGAGAATGCTACCATGGAGGTCCTGGATTTCAGTCTCTTACCTACCAGCCTAAATTTGGCCTCCAGGACCTTTCTCCTATCCCTCCCTATATCATTGGTACCTACATGTACCACATCCACCAGCTCCTCCCCAGCACTACACATAAGTCTATCTAGATGTCTCGAGAGATCCGCAACCTTCGCACCAGGCAGGCAAGTCAGATTTTGCAAAGCCTATTTACTTAGGTGGGCCAGGAGGTTGACTCTAACTGAATACAGCAAAGGTTACAGTAAGTATGGAGAGCATTAGTGTGCTCTCTTTCTCCTTCAGTAGTTCAGTAGTTTGCCCTTATTGAGACAGGAAGCCTGTCCGTTTCTCTTCTTTTTGTGAACCATGTTCACAGATTTAGTTGGGGATTGGTCCTGCTTTGAGCAAGGGGTTGGACTAGATGGCCTCCTGAGCTCCCTTCCAATCCTGATATTCTATGATTCTATGTTCTTTTTAGCAAGTATTTGGTTGGTGACGCTTTTTTGCTACCATAGGAATAACATAAGTATTGGCTGAAGTCACAAAGATTCAGAACAAGTATCTGTCTTTAATTTCAGCAAACCAGGACAGTTCCTTTCCACCACGGCGACAGTGATTTGGGAACTCTATCCCTGTGCTATGTCTTTCATCAATTTTCTCACATGAGACCAGAGGTTTTTCAATTTGGAACTTTTCCAGAAGAATGAAAACGGTTCCCTGCAGCATTGGGTTCTGAATTTTGTTTTGCAAGAGTAGCCTGTGAAAATTGCTATTTTTCCTTTTCCTCTGGGACTCTCTGCAGGGAGGGGTGCGACTAGCATTATATCTTTCCTCTAGGGAGATATGTTGGTTCATTTCCTTCCTCTGACCCAGCCTGACATTGCCAATATTGTCCTGCAGAGATTATCATCTATCTGTGCTTTCATGATTTTAACTGGAGATCTGATTAACTTATTTCTTGTACATAGTATTCTATGATTGGACGCATTTAATTACAGCTCTCACATCCTTAGGACATTGCAAACAAAATTGTATCGGCAAGAAAATATGAGAGGCCTGTTTTTCTACCTCCAGATTTTCTGGCCCCAAGGAAATGATAAGATAATCAGACTGCTTGCAAAAAAATTAAATCATTTTGTTGTACACATCAGTCTACAGAACTACATGGAAATATTGACAACATGAGGCTAGGATGGGGAAAGGAAATGAACAGTAAATAAGTCTAGGTGACCGGACACATATAGTGCTAACCACTAAAGAATTCATAATCAAGAGAAGTTACTTAACAATAGCCGTAGACCTTTGAAGGTGTTTCCACTGCACATTCACAGGCCTGCTGAGCTTGGCGAACCTTCTAGAAAACAGTAACAGGTGGGAGCACACAAGCAACTCGGTGCAGCCTCAAACATTTGGACCCAAGGTCATAAGGGGCCTGGCAATCCCTAACCCCCCCCAATTCCTTCTGCTTCAGCCCAGAGTCCTTCCGCACAAACTCGGAGGAAGAGGGGAAGGAGAAAATATGCACAGGCAACATAGCCCAAAATATGCTACATGCAGGCAAAGCATGGAGAGAGTTTTATTTGCTTCCCTAGACAAAGATCACTTCCATTCCAGAGAGTTTCAGTTTGGTGTGGATGATTCCTGTGCTGCAGCCCGCTATTCTGCATGCTTGCAGAACAACTAGATCAGAAGTCAGCATTATCACCCCTATTTTACAAATGGAGGATGGAGGCACATGGAGGTGGGGTAACTTGCCCATGGTCACACTGGAGAGGAGGTTTGTGGAACCCAGATCTGATTTGCAGACCACATCATCATCCTTCCTCCCCAGCCATCTTTTCAGGGAGTCTATGGCTAATTTAACACACAGGTTTTGGGCTACACCTGAAAGTGATATCAACATAACTAGGTCAGTCAGGGGCATGAAAAATCCACAACCCTGACCAACGTCAGGGGCGCTGGAACGGGGGGGGGGGGGGGTCACTTTTTACCGGTCATAGGGAGGAGTGACAGTGCGGAGGGGGTGGAGAGGAGCGGGCGGGGGCGGGGCCTCAGCGAGAAGGGATGGCACAGGGGCGGGGCCACAGTTCAGGTGCCAGTGGCCCCCCCACACTTTTAGGGAGCTTACGTTGCTCCTGACCAATGTAGCTAAACTGACACAACCCCCAATGTAGACAGCGCTATGTGGAGGGAAGAGCGCTTCTGTCAATATAGCTAATGTCATTCGGGGAGGCAGTGTTCCTACATCAGCAGAAAAATTTCTTCTGTCAGCATAGGCTGCATCTACACTATGGGTCTATGCCCGGGTAGCTATGCCGGTATAGTCTCCATAAGGTAGAAATATCCTGTGCCACACCCTTGGAAGACAATGTCCCATGCCGTGTATGCCCAGAAACTGTGCTGCTTTTAAGGCAGGATTTTCCAGTGAGAAACATTAAGGAATCACATAGCCCTAAACTTCTACATCTAGAGTTAAGGAAAGCAGCAATCTCTACTCTGCCTCCCAGTTTCACCGCCGTCAAGGGGAAAACGGCATTTCTCTCCATGTAACACTGAGATTTTACCTCTGGTGGGTCAAGATTAGCGGTGAGTCGAGCAGAGATGTTCGCTAATGAAATGTCAGTCCCCTCACAGCTCTTTGCAGAAAGCCCCAGGAAACTGGCTTTAAAATATATTTCTGCAACTTGCAGGGCTGTCTCGCCTCTGCGGAGTCCGAATTTGCCAGAGCCTATTCTGGCTCCATTTGTAGGTCACTAGGAAAGGCTCCGTATCATTTCTAATGAGCCAGCCCTTCTGGGTTTCACTTTCTCAGGTGCTGATCAGCCTTAAATCCCCCCGTAGAGAGAAAGGGATGTCCTTGTGCTTAAAACACTCCCCTGGGACGCAGTGGATCTAGGATCTATTCCTGGCCCTGCCACGGGCTCCCTGTTTAACCTTCAGCAGAAGCTGTTGGGAACCCACAGCTCCTAGTGAGTTCCTGAAATCAGGCTCTTAATTTCTCTCTGCTTCAACTTGGGACCTGTAAAATGGGGGTGATATTATTTCCCTACTTTGCAGGAACGTTGTGGCGCAGTCAGGTACTAGAGTGATGTGTACCACAGAAAAGCTCTTAAAGAATTAATGCTTTGCATAGACGAGTCCCTTGCACTAGCAAAAATGGGATCTGTGTTTAGATCATTGCAGTGCTGCCATCCTGAGTCTGCAGGCAGACAGCTGGTGTGTCTCTGCTGCTGCTCAGAGCTCTGCCAAGTGAAAGCTGACCAGTCCTGTCCATTTTCACTGCTGCTGTCCAAAACCCTATGGGCAGCAATGAAACAGACTGTCAATTTCACTCTACTTCTTCTTGGGAAATTCAGGAGCAGCCTGAAAGGCAGGTGCTGGAGCTGTTCACTAGGGAGGCGGCGTAAATACTGGGGACTGGGACAGGAGTAAAATAATGGAAACACACCCCCTCAAAGCAGCAAGAAGGCTGAGGGAGAGACAGAATCTTCGAGACACACATACACACAAGAGCACACACTCCTCGGTGGCAGCAGTCAGGAGGTTTTGGGAGGGATAACACTAGCAGTTGTAGCAATATAACTATTTTGTTTGTTTTTTAAAATCACACCCCCTAACTGGTTCAAAAACTGTGCGTAGCGCAGACCTGAGAGGGGACAAACTGGCATTTAATCAGATTAGCCAAATCTCACCAAATAACCTAATTAATTGGCAATTAAAAAGTTATTCACCCAGGGCTCCATCCTGCAAGGTGCTGAGCCCACTGGCCCTGACCCAGCACACCATATGAGCGTGTGTGTAATTCAGGCATCCACGTAGTCCCATTGACTTCTATGGGGTGATGTTCATGCTTAAGTGCTTTTCTGGATTGGACCCTGGCTGCTGAGTATTCTGCAGGATTGAGCCCTTGGATGAATAACTCCTCCCCACCCCGATAAAACAGTGACATATTTAAAAGAGGTTTTTGTTTGGATAAGGACAGTGTTATCAAGGAAGCAGACTGCCTCGCAAGAAGTATTAGCTATAGATTTGTTTAGATAAGCTAAAAGAAGGGATTATGACACATCAGACTCGGAATACGCTTGGTACAACTCAGATTTGTTCCAATCTGCCCTCCAAAGAAGCTCTGTTGTAAATACTGTGTGGGGACGAGGGAAAGGACTGAGATGTAAACAAGAAACAGGACACATATTTCAGACCGTGCTCAGGGGCATAGGCTTTCCCCAGCAACAGCAGCATCCCATGGAACTGTAAGATAGTCATAACGCCAAACAGGGAAAAGCAGGCTCTAGAAAGCTACATATTCCATGTAGGATGGATCCAAAACCCATTGGAGTCTATGGGAAGACTTCGCTGGGCTTTGGATTGGGCCCTTTAGAAATAGAAACAAAGGGGCAAATGTCAGGCTTTAATTGAGGAGTCAGATCCATCACCAAAACCTGAACGCCGGCTTGACAATCTGGTGACAAACAACCACAAATGAAGTGACCATCAGCTAACCTCCCGACTCTTGCGGGATTGTCAAATCGAACTTTTGACCTTTATGCCTCATACATCACGACTTGGCAGAAGCTTGTGGCTCCGGCTGGCTGAAATGTGCCGTGCTTGTAGTCCTGTGCAAGAGGCAGCTTTCATATGCTAAGGGCCCTCCCACCCCCTCCCCAGAGCTGCCACAACAATACAGAGAGACAAAGTGGGGGAGGTGAATGGAACAGTCCCTTGAAATCTGTGGTAACTACTTATGCTAACCAATCAGCTCCACCTTGTATTTAGCTGTCCCAGACCTGAAGAAGCGCTCTGTGTAGCTCGACAGCTTGTCTCATTCACCAACCAAAATTGGTCCAATAAAATATATCACCTTGTCTCTCTAATATCCTGGGACCCACAGGCTACAACAAGGCTGCATACAACAATATAGAGAAGGACAACCTGCGAATCTGCATAGCAAAGGTCTGCTCATTAGGAGCACATCATTAGGGAGCTCTGAGATGAAAGCCTGGCTGGGTTCCG
The DNA here is from genome assembly GCA_003942145.1 of Platysternon megacephalum. Lineage (NCBI taxonomy): Eukaryota > Metazoa > Chordata > Testudines > Platysternidae > Platysternon > Platysternon megacephalum. The sequence goes on along the minus strand of QXTE01000114.1, from coordinate 4,124,141 downwards.
CATTATCTCTATGCTAGGCCTTTGATTTCCAAAGGGAGGCTGGTGGAAAGCATCAATCACCTCTTTTTCTCAGAGGGAGGGTCATCAGTCCAGCCAGTTGGTGGCCAAAGTCATTATCAACCACTGCTCAAGAGGGGTTTTAGGATCGACAACTGGCTACAGGGAATTGGGCATTACATTGAGAGTCAACAGTGACTCAGAAAGGAAGCCAAGAACTGAACAGCTCTCATAGGATTCCAGGGCAGTACTTGAAATCCTTAATCTCACCCTACCCTAGTGTTGGTAATTTAACTCCAGTGTATAGGGAAAGCCCACTACAATACACAGTTAGTTACACAGAGGAGGCTAATGAATTTACAAGGGCCTTTGGGCTGCCGCTGATGGACACAGAGCTGTACACCGGTGGCTCCTTGAAATGTGAATGGATTTCTAGTCTAGTGACAGAATCGCCCATTGAAGATATTACTGCTTCAAAGGTAATTCATGAGAAAGGCTTGCCGTGCTTCGAAGGCCACCGAAGGAGACTCAATGCAAGTGCCCGGTAATGACTAGGGGGGGCAAAAATCATTTACCTGCTAGGAGCTTTATTACATGAACACTAAAAGGGTGCTGTGCCATAAGATTGTTCCTACAGCAAAAATTGCGGGGGAAAGGGGTGGTTCAATCAACAGCCCCAAGCCAAAACATTGTCAAAAGAAAGCATTTCTCAGCAGCAAACAGGCATGTCCCGTGCCCCCGTCAGGCACATTGGAGCTGACAAGTTGTATGCAAAGCGGCTGTCAATAAGATGATACTCACTGTGTGGAGAATTTATGCCATGACTGTAATCCTCTAATTCATGGATGAACTATGGCCCCTTGTACACTGGAGAAATTTGCACCATTATATGAATTTAAAATGGCCGCAATACAGATGTGCTGCACGTGTGTTTTACACTTCGCTGATAAATTATCAGCGTAACCTCGATGGTGTGAATTCCTCAAATGGTTTGCAGAGCTGGCTTCTGACAAAGGTCCAGCTCAGATTGAAGGCGCAGCAGCAAAACTGCAGGCTCCAAAAGATGATGCTGTAAATGGCGTTTTCGGTTGATTTCAGTGGTGCGTATCACAACTATGCATTACCTGCTGTGATGCCTGCTGGCAGCCTTGACATGCACCTTACAGTCTGAAGCAGTGAGAGATGTGCCCTCCCAGCCAATGGGTGTGTACTGCTGATAGTTATTTCTTTGCTAGTGCCGCTGTTCACCTAAAAGGCAACAATTGTGCTACTATGGCCATTGCCACAGAGAGGAATAAATTATCCCCTGAATGCAGCTTGAAATATGGGTTTTGAAACCAACAAATGGGAGATGGTTTCACAGGACATTTACTGAACAGCCTTGCCTGGTGGAAGTACCAATGCAAATCTTTTTTGCAAGTTCCCTACCCCTGAACAGACAAGGATGTCTGGTGTCTATAAAAGTGCATGGCCATGGGCCATTACAGGCATGCAGAGGTGAGGTCAAACAACAGGAAGGGTACGTACACCACAGTTGGGAGCGTGCCTCCACGCACGGCTAGACAGACACATGCTCAAGCTAGTACGCTAAAAATAGCAGTGTAGTCGGAGGCAGCACGGGCAGCGGCTCAGACTAGCTGCACGAATATGTACCTGGGGCAGGGCCGGTGCAAGGAAGTTTCGCGCCCTAGGCAAAACTTCCACCTTGCGCCCCCCCCACCCAGCTAACCCCACCCACCTGCCCGCCCCTCCCACCAGAGGAGNCCCCGCCCGGGGAGCCCGCCCCAGCTCACCTTCGCTCCGCCTCCTCCGCTGAGCACGCCGGCGCCGCTGCAATTCTCCTCCCCTCCCAGGCTTGCGGCGCCGATTGGAGGAGAATTAGAGCGGGGGCTGTGTGCTCAGCGGAGGCGGCGGAGCGAAGGTGAGCTGGGGCGGGGAGCGGTTCCCCTGTGCACCCCCCCCCATTACTGTGGGTGGCCCTCCCCGCGGCGCCTCCCCCCCCCGCCAGGAGCGCTGCCAGCTTGCCCCCAAAATGCCGCCCCCGACAGAGGCGGCGGAAAGTCCCTCCCCCGAAATGCGCTGACGGTCGGGGCNCCCCCAAAATGCCGCCCCCGACAGAGGCAGCGGAAGGTCCCTCCCCCGAAATGCGCTGACGGTCGGGGCGTCGGCGCCCCCCAAATCTTAGTGCCTTAGGCGACCGCCTAGGTCGCCTAATAGGTTGCGCCGGCCCTGACCTGGGGGTCCAGGAGGGTCTGTACTCTGGGGGCTACCCCAGCTACACTGCAGTTTTTCAGCACTAGCTCGAGCACGTCCGTCTACCCACACTGGGAAGCACCCTCCCAGCTGCTGTGTAGAGATCCCTGAAGTGCGCATCTAAGCCCAATCCTGCCTATATTTCCTACAAGGCATAGTGTTTACTGGCCTCAATGGAGCAGCTCTCAGTCATAAACACTGCGCCAGGCAGCAAATATGAACAGTTTGATAGAACCAGTCAGGTACTTGAAGTTAAGTACATGCATAAGCCTTGGCAGAAGCAGAGACTTAGATTGTCAATTCTTCAGCGCAGATACGTGAGGTGAAATCCTGGGCCCAGAGAAGTCAATTGGCAGAACTACCACTGGGCCAGGATATCACCCATTGCCTTTCACCAGTCTGTTGTGGTGCTTATTAACAAGATACTAAGTGTTCTTTACTTGTCTTTCAACTTTACTTTCTAAGCAGCGGCAGAATCCCCACTAATAAGCTGTCTAATTGATAGACCTGCAGCCGTGATGATGCGTGTTAGCTGTGGGAATTTTTAGTGCAGTCTCTTGTCATTTTTGTATACGCTGCTGAAAATTCCATTAAGATTTTTAAACCTGTTTGAGTCAGAACGCATAGCAGCTCTTCTGTGAATTTCCCTTCCTCTCTCCTCCAGAGATCTTTCTGCTCCTTCCTCGGCAGGGAAAAGGAAAGGGCCTGAGAGCTGACATCCTCAGCCCTTCAGGCACGCTGGAAGGAGACTGCACTCCGACCATTTTTCAGACCGTCCGGTGACTCCCAAGTGGGAGAAGCACATCCCTACCTTGGGGAGAGAGGGCATCTGCTGAGACTTCTCTAGAGACTGCAGCTGTCGGGCCCAAGTTCTTGCAAGATTTCTACTGAATAGAACCAGTTCCAGGGGGAAATACACTGCCGGTAGTGACATTGCCTCCTGAATGCCGCTGAACAGCTGATTGTGGTGGGTGGGAGGTGCAGGGGGGGGGGGGGGGGCTGATTGGCGGGGCTGCCAGTGGGTGCTGAGCACCCACTTTTTTTCCATGGGTGCTCCAGTCCCAGAGCACCTATGGAGTCAGTGCCTATGCTTGATAGTCAAGCTCCTCTTCTCACTATCACTCTTGCCTGCTTTCTACTGCCCGAGGGAGAGTTCTGATTCTCACCGTCTGTCTCTTCAGGTGCTGGAGGGGAAGGAGCAGAGCTCCTATGCATTTACAAAGGTTTCCACATCTGTGCCTGCCTCTGCCATAATAATGCCTCCGCCAGCAGCATAGAAAGGAGCAAGGAATGAAATTGACGTTTGTGTCCAAGACACCAGGAACAAAGACAAACTGCTATTTCCTAAAAAATACTGAAAAAGAAAGTGCCAAGAACGTCCTAACTTTAGCGAAACTCTTCAGCGTGTACTTAAAGCTGTTTAGCTTACTAGCCAAAGACTGGCATTGCAACAAAAGCTTTTCCCATGGCAGAAACCTTTATATTTTCTAACCGGGTCCTTCAAAACAAAATTAATTCACATTAAATATATATATGAACGATCAGTGCTATTAACTGACCTTCTCCAGAGTACTAGCTCCCTTTGTTGCAGCATTGTACACCACTAAAGTTTTCGTGATGTTTGAAAAAGTTCAGGAGGTGGATCATAAAACCACCTGGCCTATCTGGGCTCGACCCTAACAAGTGAAGTTCATTGTCTCCAGTGACTAGGAGTAAATCCAAACAAGAGCATTGCAAATTAGCTGAGATCGTCTGGAATATTCCAATGTTAGTGGGCTGGCTGAGGCCCAGGGAGGATGGCCTCGTGGGACTCATGAGGTAAAGAATTGAAGGCTCTGACTCTCATATACTTCCTCTGTGACCTTAAACAAGATCCTCAAAGGTGTTTAGGTGCCTAATTCTCATTGAGGTCAAGGGGGTTTATGCACCTAACCCCCTTGGAAGATCTGGGTCTTAATCTCTCTGTGTCTCAGTTCCCCATCTATAGAATGGAGATAATGTTTCATTTCTTCTCCCCCTTGCCTGTTCTGTCTCCTGAGACCGGAAGCTGTTCAGGACAGAGACAGTCTTTTACTCTGCATTTGCACAACACCTGATCTCAGTTGGGATCTCTCAGTGCTGTTGTAATAGGAAGGCTTGCCATTTGCTGCTTGCTAGGAAATTGGCCAGTTTGCAACCCGCATTCATGAAAGGGGCCCCATCAGGAGCACCAGAAGTGGCCTGAAAGTGAGGGAGGCCACAGGTGCCCGAATCATGGCCCTGCCCGCCCGCCACACCACCCCCGCACCACCCCTTCTCTCCAAGCCCCCTCCCTTGCACTGCCCCTTTCCCCAAGACCCTGCCCCCACACCGAGGCCTCACTCCTGTGCCACCTCTTCCCAGGGCCGGCGCTCCCATTAGGCGACCTAGGCGGTCGCCTAGGGCGCTGCTATTTTGGGGGCGCCTGCGCCCCCGCCGCCCATAGAAATTTGGGGGCGGGACCTTCCGCCGCCGCTGTTGGGGGCGGGATTTCGGGGGCGGGACCTGCCGTCGCCTAGGGCGCCGGCAAAGCTGGCGCCGCTACTGCCTCTTCCCCACAAGACCCCCCATTCACTCCTTTCCCCCCCCCTTCCCATCGCTCGCTCTTACGGCTGTTAAAAAGTGGGGGGTCATGTTCCAGCACCCCTGTGCCCCATAAAGACAAATTTCACCCCAAAATTGATTCAAATAAAATTACTCAAGCTCAGCGAGTTAGTGCTGCTTTATCTAGTGGAAGGATGCAAATACAGTCTGTTCCCAATACGGATATGAAAGAGCAGCTTAGCTCTGATGAAGCAGAGGGGAAGGTTTGCAGGGAATGAAGGAAAACAGATGTCTACAGGAACCATAGTCTGGAGAGAGAGAGAGAGAGAGAGAAANAAATAGCAGCGCCCTAGGCGACCGCCTAGGTCGCCTAATGGGAGCGCCGGCCCTGACAGGAACCATAGTCTGGAAGGGGTGGGGGGGAAAGAGAGAGAGAGAGTTAGAAGAATAGGAGCTAGATTAAGGCACAGACTTCTTTGGGGCAAGGACCCTGGGCCAGATCCTCTGCTGATGTAAACTGGCTTAGATCCATCAATGGAGTTTGCAGTGATTTATACCAGAAGAGGATTTGGCCCAATGTTAAAAGTTTTAAACCATGTCAGGCTAACTTTATTAAACACCATCGGGAAGGAGTGTTTGTGTGCGTCTTACCCTCTCCTCCTCCAAGTCCCTTTTTCAAACCACTTCTTCCAAAAGACATGTCCTCCTTAGCCCTCGTCAGCGCCGGCTCCAGGGTTTTTGCTGCCCCAGGCAGCAAAAAAAAAAAAAAAAGCCGCGATCGCGATCTGC
>QXTE01000114.1:4001719-4118395 GCA_003942145.1 Platysternon megacephalum | reverse complement strand
GTCCTCAGGCATGTGTCTAGATACCAGTCGGAATTCTTTACTCCTTCAGAAAAATTCCAACCAACCAAAAGCTGCAAAACTAGTAGGGCATGTGATAAAAGTCACTGTTGAATCGCAGTGCTCTCTCTACCCACATACCTGCCATGTCAACCAGCCACGCTGTGTTTGTCTGTTTATATTGTCGGTCTAAATTGTCAACTCTTTGGGCTGGGGCAATTGTCTTCAAAACTGTGCGTGAAGCATCGAGAACACTTTTGGCACCATACGAGCAGGGAATAAAACTGTTTAAAGTAGAGATGGGTGGAAGCTGCAAAATCTAGGTCTGGCTCCAGAGCTGATTTTGAACTCTGCAGAAATGGAGTGGTTTGGGACATGGATTCAGATCTGAAACCCAGTTTAGTTTCTGAATGATATTAAAGTCTATGGCATCTGGATCTGGGGTTTTGGCTTGGGCCTCATATCTAGTTTAAACAAACTTTGGAAATTGTGCTCTAGAGACTAGGCTTTTTTCTTAACATTTCCCACCAGAGCTAATCTGGCAGGAAAAACGGTAAGAAAACAGAAGTCTAGTATAAACACAGGCTGAGTCTAGAGCACCTTCCACATTCGGATTAAGCAGTTTGACCCCCAACTTCACTCAGACTAGACAAACAGAGATACCTGGTTCAGCTAACACAGTTTGGCTGGTCAGTGTGGATTAGACTAACCTTGTTAAAGCAAATTCCAGACACATTGTGGACAGCCTCTTAGAGATGTAAGACACAAAAGGGGACCACAGGAGAAAGCACTTAGTAGCTAAAACGAGAACAACTTATGTTTTGAATGAGTGTAAAGAGATGGCAGGTTTCAGAGTAATAGCTGTGTTAGTCTGTATCCGCAAAAAGGAATAGGGGTACTTGTGGCACCTTAGAGACTAACAAATTTATTGTAGCATAAGATTTCGTGGGCTACAGCTCACTTCATCGGATGCATGCAGTGGAAAATACATAAATAGATGGAAACTTTAAGATCAACTGACTTCACTGGGAAATGAGAGCATTCAGCACCTCCAGAAGTTGCTCAGCATCTTGCAGGATCAAACCCTTAATATGGCTGAGATGGAATCTGAGTGTAGAACGGCTGAATTTGCAGCTGGAGAATGAGATTTTAAAGAACAGTCAGTGTCCTCTTCTTGGGGACCAGTTTTGCATGATCTGAAACTGTAATTCAGCAGTGACTGAGAAAAATCAACTGGAGAGAGTCCAACCACCAGTCTGTAACAGATCTGCATTCTAAAATATTGTATTAAACAAACCAAAAATACTATTTTGAAAGAGCTGTGAATGAAAAGGCAGAAAAAGAGAAAAATAACAAAGTTTTATAAAGGAAACTGAAGCGATCGGGGAGAAGTAAGGGTTTGGAGAGGGCGTTTGTGTGAAGCAAAATGCTTATCACTAGAAAGACACCCCATAAATAAAAGGAATCAGGAGAAGGGAAATCAGTGAAAGGCTCAGGGATGGGAGAGTATCACCAGGGCCGGTGAGAGCGGGTTCGGGCCCTGGTTAAAATTTTTTTTTGGGCCCCCCCAATAAGGGCGGACCGGCTAAACAGGGCTGACGAGGGGGGGGGGGAAGCCAGGGAAGCTGGGCCCCAGGCCCCCTTCCGGACCGCCGGGCCCCAGTAATTTGTACCGGCTTCCCCCCCACCCCTCGTCGGCCTGAGTATCACCATTAGTTAACAGGGCAACTCGCTAATGGAAGCCACCAAGGTTTCATACCAATAACCATTCCTGCTGTGTTCTAGGGAGGGGCCCTCGATTAGGAAAGAAGTGAAATTGAGGGTAAATTCTCTGCTAATGTAAATGGGCAAAACTCAGTCAAAGTCAGTGGAGGTTCCACCACCACTTAACATGGAGTTTACACCCCCAGTTTGGCCCAGAATTACTCCAAGGCCAAAAATCAAATGTCTAGGATTATGAAAGTTGTATGAAACCACCCACAAATAGCCAGAAACAGGGAGAGGTGTGTGTGTGTGTGTGTGTGTGTGTGTGGTTGGCAGCAGGTTAACATTGTGGTCAACAACCAAAAAAAAAAAAAAAAAAAAATGCTGTTCCAGGCTTTGATTTTAAACTCTTAAAAGGCATTTTATACCTTTTTCAACACTTTGCAAAGAACCCCCCTTCCCCTGTCTCACACATGCCCTGAGAGAGAAACATCTGTTCCCTCGACTTTTGCTCCACGTCATATGGTCCCTGCTAAATGTTCCTCCCCAGACACAGTGATGAAACAGCCCCTGCTAAAAGGGAGGAGGGCTGTTAGACCAGCTGGGAGCAGAAAGCTCTCATAGCCACAGGGGATGGAGCCAAGATGAAAGGCAACTATATTTTCCCAGGTGATCCCATTCCCAATAGCACCTCAAAGCTCCGGTTTTCTCACTCCAAATTTGCCCCCCAAACAAACAAACTGGAGCGGATTTGAATATTCCAAGGGTTACTGATTTCACTCTTTGTTGTCTTATCACAGCCAGGAGTTTCGTCGAATTCAAAGAGAAAATAAAACAGGATGGCAGATTGAGAAGACTGCTGAACTCTGTCTGGGAAACCAAGGGCTTTAAGTTACTTTAGAGATATGTGAACTGGGTTTGCGAGATAAGCCAAAAACTGGTGTTATGGCACAGCTAAAGAATGATGCACGAAGTAAAAAATAAAAAGGAAGCCATCACAGCATGGATCAGGCAGCCCTCAAGCTTTGCCTTTGCTCCTGTCATCTCCATTGGATACCATCTAATTTATAAGTAACATGGACCCTGCTACTGTGCCCACAGAAATCAGTGGCAAAACTCCCATTGGCTTTCGGGGGGATAGAAACAGGCCCAAACTGCGTGGGGGTAGGAAGAACCTTCTTCCATAAGCAGATTATTCCATACATGTCTGTTCTGCAGGTTCTTGCACCTTCTTCCAAAGCATCTTATCACAGACAGGATACAGGACTCTGTGGACCTCGGGTCCGATCATTCCTATGTTCCTAGGACTCAATTCTGCTTCTCTGGAGTCAAGACAGGCTCAGCAGAGCAACACCAGATGTTACTTGCGGAGATCCTCGAGGGCCGTCCTGCATGTGCAGTTGCAGGATCAGGATCATAGATTACTACATAGTTATATGTCCAGTTTACGGGCGCAATCCTGCTCAGTCACGAGGGCCCCCCAAACCCCAGAAACAAACAGTAACCAATAAATCTTGCTGCTGGGGAAGGGGGGAAATGGTGCCTCCTGACTGGAGCCGGTTCTCATTTATTTTGCCTGAAACATTTTTTTGTAAATGAAAAATGGCCTTTTTTCAAAAATTTTCACCAGAAACTTTAAGTTTTAAAATTCTCCCCCTTTCCAATAAGATTAAAACTTGGGGGGGGAGGGGAGGGAGGGTTTCAGTTTTCAATTTTGGTTTGATGGTTTAGGGGATTTCTGACCCCTTCCCCTCCTTTTTTTTTTTAAGTGGCAAAATGAAAAAGCGGAAGGAAAAAAAAAAGGGCGGGGGGACAAAATACTGAGGCCATATACACTACACTACAGTGCCAGAGCTGTGCCAGCACAACCGCACAGGGGAAACGCAGCCCACAGCAACAGAAGCGGCTTTTTTTGTCAGCATCAGATCACCTCCCCAAATGACGATAGCCGGGCTGACAGATATAGTCTGTCGGCCCCGCTGCATCTACCTCAGAGGTTAGCTTGTCATAGCCATGGCACTCGGGGGGTGGATTATTCACACCCCCGACCAATGTAGTTATGTTGACCTAAGTTTTTAGTGCAGACGAGGCCTGAAAATTTTTAATTCTGAACTTTTTGGGTTAATTCTTTTTCACAAATTAAAAAAACCAAAAAACATTATGACAGGTTTCAGAGTAATAGCCGTGTTAGTCTGTATCCGCAAAAAGGAACAGGAGTACTTGTGGCACCTTAGAGACTAACACATTTATTGTAGCATAAGCTTTCGTGGGCTACAGCTCACTTCATCGGATGCATGCAGTGGAAAATACAGAAGGAAGATATATATATACACACACATGAAACAATGGATCTCACGATACACATTACNGGTTAGCTTGTCATAGCCATGGCACTCGGGGGGTGGATTATTCACACCCCCGACCAATGTAGTTATGTTGACCTAAGTTTTTAGTGCAGACGAGGCCTGAAAAATTTTAATTCTGAACTTTTTGGGTTAATTCTTTTTCACAAATTAAAAAAAACAAAAAACATTATGTGGTCCTTTTCTGCAGCACCAAAATTATTTTGCAAAAAATTAGTATCTTTTAATCAGCTCTACTCCTAACAATGCAGCTGCTATGCCCCCCAAACTACCCCTCAGAGAAACTCCCATATACTCACTGCCATGGATTGCTAAGTTTCTGAAAACATGCTTTTCACGTGGTACCATCTGATCAACCAAACACGGATGTGTGGCCTCCTATTTGCCTGTAAAAATAGGATCATCTGTTCTGCAGCAACATACACAACATGTGACTGGCACTCGGACGCCCATTGTGTCAGCAGCCGCTTGCATGATCCAAGATTGCACTAGAGTGTGCTCAATAACATGTTAACTACTCACCTCCAGACTGAATGCAGAATTGTGTAACAGTCCATTGCCCTGATCCTGCAAATGCCTGCACCTGGGAGGACCCCGTGAATCTCAGACAGTCGCATCTGGCGATGCCAGGCTGATTCTGTCCTGAAAGCGATTCAAAGCAACTGTCCTCTGGAAAGTTTCTTTCTTTCGCCTCCTCTCTTATGCTATGTCTACACTGCCACTTATGTCGCTCAGGGCTGTGAATATTCCACCCCCTGAGCCACATAAGTGACACTGACAGAAGCGCTAGTGTGCACAGCGCGATGTCGGCAGGAGAGCGTCTCCTGGCAACGTAGCCGTTCGTGGGGGTGGTTTTTTTATCCCGTCGGCATGGAGCGTCTTCACCAGTATCAGTACTACTTTGCCGCTGCAGCGCTGTACGTGTAGCCATGGCCTTAGCCTTTGCAGACAGTCTATTCCTCTCAAGTTGCTGGTGCATTATAACTCCCGGGGTTCCACCCATGCACAGGCAGGACTGAGGCCTATATTACCATTTGTGTACCAGGTATTTACAGTACCTGGTAGGCGGCTGGGGAAGGAAGAGGCTGCAAAAGAAACCCGGGAGGAGGAGAGCCTAGAAAGTGATTCAACAAGGAGGGTAGGGGCCGCCAGGTGAGCTAGAAATGGCAGGCAGGCAGGAGGGGAAGGGCGTGAGAGCAGAGCACATCCTGAGAGCAGAGGGAAGTAGCAGAGAACGGGCAGCAGGGGTTTGGGGTGTCTCTAAGAAGAAAATGTCAGGATTCCAACAGACTGGCTCTAAGCCTCTCACTGTCCTATCAGAAAACTGCTTTCTTCCCAGGGGCTCTTTTAAATAAGCTTCTGGCCGGGACTTCCCTACATCACGCATCCCATCCCTAGCAGTAGTTCATGCCATGCTCACCATGGAGCTAAAGGGATTAAGAATAATTATGATTAGTCCCTGGAAACCTCTGCAAATGTTTGGCTGATGGCAGCCTCTTTGATAATGAAGAAAGGAGGCAGCCTGCTGCGCAAACGCACTCTCTCCACCTCCCTCACTAGCTGCAAAATGCATTAGCCTTTGCGGAAACTGTAGGGCTGGGGAGCTCCGATTCACAGGGCTGCATTAGGGTCAGCAGGAAAAGAGATTCAGTGTTTTTGTTAAAGCCCCAGCTCCTGGAGTCATGTGATTATGTGAGAATTTCAGCATTCATTAAAAAAAATAGTCAGTGTCTCACCCTCATGGCTGCAGAGAAGACGCTGGAAAATGTGATCCAAACGTACCCTACAGGCTCAGAAACCTGAAGGTGAATAAAAAGAACCTAACTTTAGAAACAAAAGTCTTGATCTTTAAGCCAATCTCATGATTTTGTGGGGAATGACTGACAATTTTTGAATGCTTGGGTTTGGCAATGCTATGAGTGGAAAATGTTTCCAAATCAGACTCGTGTAACTAGCAACACATGATGCAGGGCAATAGGGAATCAGGCCAGCAAGGAATAGCTGTTTTTTAATGTTCTGGTCATCTAGTTAAGATATGGCAGTGACTATCGGCACCAACATGAGAGAAAGCCCACATGTGTAGCTACAGCTGTACAAATAACTGATTTTTCAGTTCATTGGCCAAACCAAAAAACAATTGTTGTTTCGGGTTGTTTTCTTTTCCCCTTCTTTAAAAATAAAATTGAAGTAAAGTTCTAAACCAGGGATCGGCAACCTTTGGTACTGGAACCCACTGGCCGCGGTTCGCCGCTCCAGGCCAATGGGGGCTGCGGGAAGCGGTGGCCAGCATATCCCTCGGCCCACGCCGCTTCCTGCAGCCCCCATTGGCCTGGAGCGGCAAACCACGGCCAGTGGGAGCCACGATTGGCCGAATCTGCGGACGCGGCAGGTAAACAAACCGGCCCGGCCCGCCAGGGTGCTTACCTGGCCAAAGGTTGCCGATCCATGTTCTAAACGAAACGATGTTTTGAATCGAAAAATAGAAACGTTTCATTTCAAAAGGTCAAACCAAAATGTTTCAACGTAGGAGATTCAGCACAAACTCATGAAATATTTCTGTCTACCTGAATCTGCATTTTTCAGTGGGAAAAAAAAAGCTTTGGCTGAAAAATTTCATCCAGCTCTATGTGTGCATGACAGGTCCAAAGGAAAGCAGGTACTGTAAATATATGAGCATAACTGAAATTTGGCTCTCTTTCCCTTGCTGTCCCTGAGCAAACAGGTTGCCTGGCAGCGAAATCAGATAGGGGAGAATGAAGGGGCAGCATAGTGTCAGATGCAATTGCAATAACACCTGTAAAAACAGAAGGAGGAAAAGAAGATGAGCGAAATAAAGAGGGAGACACCTGGACAGGAATGCACGACACAGGTGGGGGGAACAGAGGAGGACAAAGATGAGGGGCCAAAGGAAATGAAAGAAGGTGGGAATAGTGAAAGAAGAGAAGAAATAATCAGTAACAAAGTGATCGAAAGGAGAGCGGAGAATGCAGAAGACTAATTCTTTGCCCTTCTGTAATACATTTCGTCTGAGGATCTCAAAGCAATTTACAAAGGTGGATCCCTGTTTTACAGATGAGGAAATATGTCCTTTCCCAGGTTACACAGTGGCAGTCAGGAACAGAACACAGGTCTGTCTTGCAGTCTCCCGCTCTGACCAGTAGACCACACTGCCTGCCTCACAACGAATATTCCTGACAGGTGGTTTCCATGTAGAACTTCTCGATACATAACCCATTGGCACCAGACTCAGCAGAGACATTCAGAGCAGTTTGAGCCAGAGAGTGAATGCGAAAGTTTTGTATCTCACCCATTAAACAGAATAATAATATGTCAACAAAGGTTACATTTTCCTTTGGGGGAGGGTGGGGGGGAAGATGGATGCATTTTAACTACATTGGAAAAGGAACTACACCGGCATGGTCCCCAGAGCCCGAGAGCTGGAATATAATTCCCAGGATATTGGCATAACACTGGTTTTAATCAATGAAAAGAGCATTTCAGCGTTTTACAAAATTAACAATTACGATATAGTAAGCAAGAGGCAAAATAAAGACACTCGGGCGTCCTCTTCTCTATGATTTCCCAAGATAGTATCGTGACTATATTTTTTTCTAAGGATTCGTGCCCTCTAGTGTTGCACTACCGGTAAAACCTCAAATACTAGTCACAGTTCAGTTCAGCATTATCAACCAGAGCAGATTTAATCAGTTGAGGCAAATAATTTGCTATCCTTTTCTTTCCATGGAAAATCCACCTGCACATTGCAACTTCCTCAGATTTGTTCAGGATTCAAAAGTAATAGATGCATTTATGGCCATTTTTTTTAAACTCTGTAAATTGATGGCAAATTCTATATCGGTCTATTCCACATAGATTCTTCTCCCGTCCTCATCACCGCAGGAGCTAGGATTTTCCAGTCATGCATTACGCAACGTGACTAACATCTGTCACGTGTGCTTCATTCCCTCTCATCCTCTCCCTTGGGGGAGAGGTGTGTGCGCAGTGGAGCGTTTTGTTTTGGTAGGGTTTTTTTGTAAATGCCCAGGGTGATGGACGGAGAAGGCAGGTTGAAGAAGTGCACCTTGCCCATAGAGCAGAAGGTGGGCAGGTCTGTGGTGATCCTTAGCTCCTGTGGAAGTTCATTCCACATTAGTTATGACTGACCAGAACTGTCATGTCTCTGGCTATGGCAACGCAGAAGCCCAGGCTGTGCTGCCCATGATAGGGCCTTGGTGGTGTATACCCACTCTCTTCAGCATGAGCCTGGGGCTTTGGATGAGTCCCGGATGAGCAGGTTCAGGTTGAGTGCTCTCGCTCTTCCCCACCAGTCCAGAAGGCCTGCAGGACTTTCCATGGACATGGGCATTGCACAGCGATTGCTAACCCAGGATCTCCAGTGGTTGAGCTGAGTGGCAAAGGCACTGCAGCACACACCCCTGCTGTCCTCGCAGGCCAGCGGGTGCAGGGGGGAAAACTCGAGCGCTATTCTCCTCTGGGACCGCTCAGTTACAGGACATTGCTCTCCTGCCAGCCTGTAGCGCTTGGAAAGGATACAAACTCCTCTAACATGATTTACTAATACAAATATGAAATACAACCACTCCGTTACTGCTGCACTGCAGCCTTGCGACATGGCCAAGAACAACATGCAATGCTTGTACAGTGCGCACGGGGCAAGTCTCTTGACAGGCCAAATATTATTACAGCTCAGGCAATGACAGCAAACCAAAGAAAGCAACAAAGTTATGCTGGGGGTGGGGGGTGGATTTTTCAGGGGGTTCCTAAATTGAACCCATAAAATTGGTGAGCACGTTGACCCTGCAAACCCAGAATCTACAGTTGCATGTCAAAGATGGCAGACTGTGCTCTGACCTGCGGGACTGCATGTACAAACTGGCATGACAGCACCGTTACCAGCTTTGCGTGCAAACATATAAACACTGCAGGTGCATTTAATGGAAGCAGAAGTAAACACACCCCAAACTTTTCCAGAACCCAAGGATGCTTTGATCAGAGGGTTTGGCTTGACCCCTTGACTAGTGTCAGTAATATTCGCCAGGCAATACACTGCATGCGGAAGAGTGCTAAGCACTCCCAAAGACAAATGTGATCCTTAGAGTTTAATGGAGCTAACGTCACAAACTAACACAGGAAGGGGATAACAGAGGCAGAGCTCTTGCGTATTCTCAGGGCCACATTTCTAAAAGCAGCCACTAACACTGTTAGAGCAATGCTGCATGTTTGCATTTTTGGACACAAATTGAGAGGCCGGGCCCTGTGAAAATGTAACCCTAAGTGGGCAAGATCTTACCTCAATAACTGGCCCCACTCAAAGAACCGCTTTATTCACCCAGGCTCAGGGAGGCCCACAGAATATAAAGTCTAAGGAGACTACGGGGGGAGACGCTGTATTGCACTGCAGGTTAGTAGAGCAGTTCAGAAGAACAAACACCAAGAGCTAGTGCAGACTACAGCTGGGCCTGAGCTGCAGCATTTGGATGGGAATCCCAACTATTCAAAATGTCAGGAGGCTTGGACACGGGTTTTGGTTTGGCCCATTATAAAGATGCAAAGTGCAGATCCTGGTCCAGATCCAAACTTTTCCAAAACTCCAGGATGCTTTGATCAGAGGGTTTGGCTTGACTCCTTGACGAGTGCCAGTAATATTTGCCATGAAATACACTGCATGAGGAAGAATGCTAATGCCTTGGAAGCCTGGGATGTATTAGCATCATCAGTATGTATACAGTACTATTTCAAGATGCAGAGTAAGGAATGGTGTCCCTAGCCTCTGTTTGTCAGAGGGTGGAGATGGATGGCAGGAGAGAGATCACTTGATCATTACCTGTTGGGTTCACTCCCTCTGGGGTACCTGGCATTGGCCGCTGTTGGCAGACAGGGTACTGGGCTGGATGGACCTTTGGTCTGACCCAGTACGGCCGTTCTTATGTTCAGAGTAAAATTTTCAAAAGTGCCTGAGTGACTTAGGAGCCTACGTGCAATTTTCAAAAGTAACTTGGGTACTTCGGGCTCGATTTTTAAAGGTCTTTAGGTGCTTAAAGTTGCAGAAAGGCACCCAGCGGGATTTTCAAGAACTCCCATTGAAACCAAGGATACTAAGTCTCAGTGAAAGTCAATGGAACGTAAAAACAACAAGGAGTCTGGTGGCACCTTAAAGACGAACAGATTTATTTGGGCATAAGCTTTCGTGGGTAAAAAACCCACTTCTTCAGATGCATGGAGTGAAAGTTACAGATGCAGGCATTATATGACACATGAAGAGAAGGGAGTTACCTTACAAGTGGAGCTTTTAAGTCACTTACTTGCTCTTGAAAAATGTTACCATCAGACATGATCCCTGCCCTGCTAAGCTAGGTCTAAAGCCCCATGTGTAAACCAGCAAGCACACAGAAAGGACAAAAGGGGATCTGGCAGAATATAAACTCTAGGGGGGCAAAGACTGCATCTTATGTGTTTAGGCAACTTGTAATATAATGGTGTTCAGCTTCAGACTTGCCCTTTGGACACTCCCACAATACAGATAATAAATAAGAACCAACCTGTGAGCTGCAAATAAAGGGCTCAATCCTGGGAGGCGCTGTGCAGTCTAAACTCCCATTTCAATCAATACGTCCTTTTAAATATACCCTGAAAAGCAAATATAAAGTTCACAATGAAATTTCCTGAGCAATATTCCCTAAAGGTTAACAAGGATAAGGAGGTTAATGCAATAAACAGGGTCATAGGCAGACAGGTACCTCATATCTAGGGCTCTACCAAATTCACGACCCTGAAAAAAGGAACCCCGGACCGTGAAATCTGTCCCCCCCCATTGAAATCTGGTCTTTTGTGTGCTTTTACTCTATATTATACAGATTTCATGGGGAAGACCAGCGTTCTCAAATTGGGGGTCCCGACCCAAAAGGGCAGTGCAGGGGAGTTGCAAGGTTGTTATAGGGGGGTCACAGCATTACCACCCTTACTTCGGGGCTGTTTTCAGAGCTGGGCAGCCAGAGAGAGGCGGCTGCTGGCTGAGGGCCCGGCTCTGAAGGCAACAGCAGACGTAAGGGTGGCAATCCCATGACCCCCCTACAATAACCTTGTAACCTCCCACAGCCCCCTTTAGGGTCAGGACCCCTACAGTTACAACTCCGTGAAATTTCAGATTTAAATATCTGAAATCAGGAAAATTACGATTTTCAAAATCCTATGACCGTGAAATTGACTGAAATGGACCATGAATTTGGTAGGGCCCTACTCATACCATAGAACAGTGTCAAATCCCCAATCTCGTCAGTTTCAAACATTGCCCTTTTTGGAGCAAATCATCTGTGTTTCTTTAGCTCTTGGATTATTCTGAAAGTGTCTCATTAGATCTTGAAGTTTGTCAAATAAACTCGGCTGGTCTGTTTAATTCACCATTGAACATACCCTCTCCATCTGTATTATTGCTTCAGAGCCCAGCGTGGCTGTCCAGAGATTCAAGGTGGTCTGCCAGTGGGGACTCAGTCAGCAAATTCCAATAGGACAAAAAAATAGCAGGGAAGGCTTGCAGAGCAACAAGCTAGATAATAAGCTGCGATTCAAAGGGGAAGGATGTTTGCTTATTCCTTCTGATTTACTAGTTACGTCTTACTAGACCCTTCCATTTTGCAAACTCCAATCCGAGTGCTTAGCGAGTTAATAACTATCTCCAGAAACAAATTACAAAAATGAGTTAGTGCTAAATGATTTTGCTTCTGTGCACTCTTTTAAAGCGCTTCAGCAGAGCTGGAATTATCTTTATTGAGATAATTGCTTTGCTGTACACTGTTTAGTCCGTCGTCTGCAAAATGAAGAAGAGCCGAAGGAGCTGAATCCATTCCATGCTATGGTCTCGTGCCAGCATGCAAGCCCCCGTGCTTTCACTGCGCACAGAGACTGTCTCGCTTCGGCCATCCTGCCTTTGCATTTCAACCAGGCTGCTAGCATCTGATCTGAATCTGTTCTGAGAGCCTCTGAGCTGCACTGTTCTAACTCCCCATCTCCTGAGTCCTGCAGGAATCACTGGCCACGCATTATTACTAAATAAAATAAACTTCAACGTAAAGGCACCAGGCTAAAAAAAAAAAAGCAAGCACACAAAACCCCCCAAAATACCAAGCACAGGACGAAGCTAGGATGCCATTGTTTAAATGTCTTCTCCGGGGCTTGTTCATGTTAAATAACCTCTCCTGTCCAAACAAGAGCAGTGAAAAACCGCAAGAAGGTCAACACTGAAAAGAGTAGGGGTTCTCAAACTGGGGGCTGTGACCCCTCAGGGGGTTGCGAGGTTATTACAGGGGGGGTCATGAGCTGTCAACCTCCACCCCCAACCCTGCTTTGCCTCCAGCATTTATAAAGTGTTTAATATATTTCACAAGTGTTTTTAATTTATACGGGTGTGTGTGTGTGGGGGGGGGGTGTCGCATTCAGAGGCTTGCTGTGTGAAAGGGGTCACCAGTACAAACGTTTGAGACCCACTGGACTAAATGAACCCCAGCCAGAGCAATTTGTGCTTGAAACAGGGCTGGGCGAACCTCCGGGAAATCAAGAGAGTGTTTCAAACCTCTCCGACTATTGTTGATGATGTTGTTGGGGTTTGCAAAGCTTTTCTGCTGTAATTTAACCCAACAAACGGTCTCATCCCCCTGGCTGGGACGGATGGATTGCCCTGTATATTGCCCACACTGATATGTTAATGTTATTTATTATTTGTATTATCCTAGTATGTAGGAGCCCAGTCGTGGGAAGGACCCTGTAGTGTTCAAAGCTGTGTGCAACATATTGTTCATTAACATTTCTCACTCTCCTCCCAGCTCTGCTCCTTTTCTTGACAGTCTCCCTGGATTTGATTCATAGCTGCATAAATTTCAAGGCCAGAAGGGACCATTGTGATCATCTAGTCTGATCTCTCGTAGAACGTAGGGCACGGAACTTCCCCAAAATAATTCCTAGAGCAGAGCTTTTAGGAAAACCATTTTTGGCTTTTAACTCTGCCCACTCTCTGCTCCATTTCCAACCCATGTTGTTTTTTTACTCCTACTGGATCTTTTTCTTGCTGCCCTGGGGAACGGGAATGTTGTAAAGTTTAAGTTGAATTTTAACTTTCCAACACAAAAACAACTGCATCAGCTCTTCGGGTCCGGGACGGTCTCTCAACTATATGCTTAGTACAATGCAGCCCCGATCCTGACTGAGGCCCCTGGGTGATACCAGAATAGAATCCATTCTAATAGTAATGATTGTGTAATTAGGCAAAGTGAGTTTGCCCATCCCAAATTTGAAGTTATAGATGTGTAGCTGAAAAACAACCCTCAGGGTGTGAGCCAGATATAGGGACGAAGGGAAGCAAGCTTGCCATTTCAATGTACGTGGGGAACGGAATTTGCATATCTGGGGAATATTTTATACATTCCACCCCAAGTCTCAGCTGTGTCCTTTTTTATCAATGAACCTTAATGCAAAATACATTCCCTAAAACAGCCAACAGCTCATATCTGTTTCATTCATTCATTTCGTGCTTGCGGCTGTGACACCTGAATGCATCATCCATAAAAACAAACAAACATGGACAAAGACAACGGTTTGTTCAAATTTGAGATGGGCCCAACCACAGGACTCACTGATGGATTTCAAACACCCAGAGGTGTTCAGATCTGGGGTTCAACCCATCATAAAGACATAGGCCAACTGCAAAATTTAGAACCAGAGTTCTGATTCACGCCAGCCCCTCGTTTAAAACCATTCATCAAAAACTCGGTCAAAATAGATCAATGCAGCTTCCATGCTTGGAAAGCTAAGAGGCTCAGCTGGACTAACAGTAGGAGCAGTTTCACATTCAGGGACTCTCCTCGGAGAACCCCTACTGTTCAGACCTCAAGAATGCGGACTCATCCGCAAAAGCTGCCAGGCATTTGTGGCCTGATCCAGGAAGGTGGTGAGCACCCCCAATCCCCGAAGCACTGCTAGCATGGAGAGCCTATTGCAACACAACTATTGCTTTCATAATGTTTTCTCTGCAGCTCAGTTTCCTTTACAAATGTTCCCATCATCATTTAAACAAAAGCTGTTGCACAAACATGATCCAGAGAATACTTCCTCTAGCCACTTACATATCACCCACCTACTTTGCTGGGACCTTGAGCAGCTCAATAGCTGGCCTCCTTCAATTAAAACTGTCTCCGGCCATTGAGGGCATTAGACATCTCTCTTTGAGATTAAGTGACTACCAAGGTACAGGAGAAAACAATGGAAACTTGTGTTTGTCGTCACATCCCATAGCACAGCTCTGCGGAGCCATCTGTTCAGGGCTCTGACAAGCTCAGCATGGGACGGCCATGTCTTGCTCCTCCCACTCTGCACTTGCACTTTGACTCTGAAATTAGAGCCAGATGACACCAGCGAGAATTAATTGGGACTTCAGGGGGTTGCTCCGAACCATGTGTGCTGCAGAAGATAATCCAAGGAAAACCTCCCACTTTCTGAAAGGAAATGATGGATGACCTCATATTTTCCATGATTTGCTGCCACCCACCAAGTGTTCCCCTGACAGGCTCAGACAGTCAATACAAGGATGCATCAGGGAAATAAAATAATCAATATTGGGACTAATGTTCTTAAGTAACTGATAACCAGAGTCCTTCAGGTATCAGACGACCCAGACGATCAATAAACGTCTGGCTAAAAGAAAGTCGCCGCAGTGCAGATTACACTGTCTAGGAAAGGACGCCTGACTGTTTTTTGTATTCCCATTTGATTACCTCTCTTCAACAGTGCCTAGATCAGCTGTTTCTAAACCCACCTGGTCCCCATTATACCTACAGCACCTAGTTTATATAAACCAGCTCCCAGACATCTACATATCTTTAGCCTTGCAATCAAAGTAAGGATCAGCAGTTCTTTTCATTATTATAAATACTAAGACTTTGACCTCACACAGATCCTTCCAAGCAAGATCTCAAAGTGCCAAATATTAATTACTTTAGCCTCAGCAAAACCTCTTGGTGTGGGAAGTGTTCACTACTGGGTTTTGCTAATCATGAAAATTAGGGGCTTTTCTCATGTAAAATTATTACCAAAGTTGCCCAGAAACAGCTGGCTGGATAATCCGCTGTGAAGACAATTCATTGCAAACTTTGGTTGTTTTTTTTTAAAAAACCTAAATAATTTATTCATGAATATTTTCCTCCACCCCATTTTATAACAAGCTCTGCTTGAAAACCAAATGTAACAAAACCTTTGTTCTGTTTCACCTACATGCTTTTTTGTGGGTGTGTAGACAGAAGCCTGGATAAAATCAGTGACTATGTTTGAGGATAAACAAAAACAAAAACAAATGTTTCACCTGTTTAAATCAATTTTGCTTTAGATCCTGCTTGCGGCTCTCCACAACTGAAGACACTGCTGCATGGTAACCCTTCAGCAGGTACAGTGCACCTGATTCAATGTTAAATCATCTTATGTAGCCACCTGGGGATTTAATCCAGTTCTGCAGGGTGAAGGGGCAATTTCATCCTTAGTTTTAGAAATCTGGTACAGTAGGTCCCAACCAGCCAGCAATCTGCCTCTACGCAGGATAGACTCCACAGAACTACAAGCCACCATGCACCTAGGTTCCCGTGCAGCAAAACACCAAAGCATGTGCTTCATTTGAATATAATCATATGCTTAAGTGCTTTCCTGCATAGGGATGGACATTGGCATTGCTGAATCAGGTCCTTATGCAGACTAAGTGTCTGGTAAGTAGGTACAGGGCCACGTGATCTGATTTTATTATTTTTTGTATGTCTTGTAAATCGGATGTTTCCCTTTCTGGAAATACACTGACAACAAAGCAGCTGACCCACAGCACCTGAAATGTGCATATTCCAATTGCTTCATTATGATGTTAAGGACCAAAATTTCTACTTACTAAATTGTCCACACAAGGAAGCCAGGGCCAGAGGTGCCAGTATTATAATACAGCGTAATCATTTATCAACTATCCCCTTCACACCATTATTCCAAGGCCAACAGCTCCAGCTCATCGCATTGAATACTAATGCCACTGGCTCATCAGTATTCTGAAGGGCCCTGTGTGCATCGCTCAGCCGCACACGCTGATAGCACGCTAGCCATGGAGGACATAATGGCAATTCACACTCAGCTCAACAATACCATTAGCACGTCTTCTCGTCTCGTGCCTACCGTTGTCGTAAGGAGCCAGCTCCCAGATGTTCCAGGCAATTGGCCCTGCCACGCTCCTCAATACAGACCGAGCCAAGGTTGCTTTGTGAAATGCAAGTGAGCCGTCCTGCAAAGAAAGGCAGGCGCGGGTCTCTTCCAGACTGACTCTACCTCTCCCATTGTTCGCTGAAACCTTTCGCTTGTAAAGCTCAGACTGCAGCCGCGCCAAAGCACAAGCCCGGACAAAAGAACTTGGCCCCTCTTCTGAGCCAAACCACAGAGGCCTAAGTTGGAGAGGCGACATCCAAACTGGAACACAAGGAGAAGAGAGGAGGGACGCCGGGTGGGGTACAATTTTTAGGCATAAATAACTTTGCCTGTGGCGGGGGACCCACATATCACAAGGGTTGCCCAGCCATTTGTCAAGTGGCTGCTCCTAATTACTTCATCATCATCATCATCATCTCCTTTTTCCAATGCCAATGGTGGGTAGGGCCGAGGTTATGAGCAGATTCCATCCACATCTGTTTTGAGCCACCATTTGAGCCTGTTGGGACACCATAGTCTCCTTGGACGTCCCTGGCCTCTCTCTCCATGCATTCTTTTAGAACAATTTTGGGCAGTTACTATGGGGTCATTCTAGCAACACGACCAAACCAAATTTGCATATTTATTATTAGATTGTGGTAACAGCTAATGGCCTCAATGAGGCTGGGGCCGCATTGTGCTAGGTACAGTAGAAATTATTCAGAAATGCTCCTGCCCCAAAGCACTTGCAATATATATTTATTAGGTTAGATAAACGGGCACAGTCAAACTGCCCTTAACCATAACCTTCTCGCCAGATGAACAGGAGCTCATTCATCACCATTACGGGCCAGCAGTTGTGCTTACCTTGCAGTTATAGGAAGAAGGCAGCTACAGGCCAGGTTTTATGTTCCACAGGCTGCACTTTCGGATCCCGGTCTACAGTGTCAGTTTCTGACTTCAGCATTCTTGATGTAAATACATTACAATAAAATCGAGTGGTTTGATGTCTGACATGTTCTCAGTCAGAGGACTATAGCCTGACCATGCGATGGAGATACAACATCAAGTATAGCTCATCAAGTGTAACATATCTTTCCCATCTCTATCCAGTGAGCTATGAACCTAACCCCACGTTGACTTGTGATGGAAGTAGCTTTTGGTCTGTAATGAAGGACAGTTGAGAAACATTGCCCCATCTTTCTTTAGCAAGTTAGACTGATCTCAAGCATTTCTACCAACACGGCTCACTTGAGGGACCCAATTTCCAAGTATAATTACTATTTAAATATCCAACAGTGATAAGAAGCCCCAACTGAGATCAGGACTTCATTGTGCTAGGCACTGTACAAACACAGAGTGAGATACAGTCTCTGCCCCAAAGAGCTTACAGTCTAAATAGCCAAGACAGACAAAGGGTGGGAGGTGAAACAGAGGCAGAGAGAGGTGAAGTGACATGTCCAAAGTCACACCGCTGGTCGTGGCAGAGCTGGGAATTAGGTCTCCTGATTCCCAGCCCAGTGCTTTATAGCAGTGGTTCTCAAACCAATCTCTCCACTTTTCTTCTAGATCAACTTTAAAAACTGATTTTATGCCAGTGTAAGAAATAAAGCCCATTCTTCTTGCTAAAGGCCTCCTAAATATGAAGCACTAAGTAAGTGTCATGGTTTAGACTCAAACGCTCTCTTTTTATCCTTGCACACAATGTAACCATTGTTGTATAGTGTGACTCAGGAGTCCCGTGACCCAGAAAAAAACAGTTCAGATTCATTTACATTGAATATGTGGCTTAATATGGTGGCTATTTTGAGGGAAATGTAAGACACTCTGTCATGATTGTTAAGTGTCTGTATGAAACACAGAATATAAGCCAATGGGTCATGAAATGCAGAATTTCTTTCAGCCTTATCTTCCTTTTTCAACTTGCCAGCCTGCAAGCAGTCATATTATATATATACATACACACACACACACACATAAAGCAGCACAGTCTGACTCCCAGAATGGAAAAAATATTAATCTTTAAATGACTGGCTTTTGCCAGTGAAATAGGCAGCTGTAACTGCAGGAAACATGATACTATTAAATATTATTAAATACCTAAATAACTTTTGACAAGCATCTGAGCGGGGCTGTAAGAAAACTAAGCCTGTCCAGCAAGCATGCTCCCATATCCTGGTTTGCTGAAATGAAGTAAAATAGAAATTTTAAAATAAGGCGGGGGAGGGAATCAAGGCAGCAGGAAAAGGTTAAGTTGCATCTCAGGCTTTAGCCTCAATTGGCCCCGCCATGAGGCTTTCCCCTCACTCTGTGCCCATTCCCGAGTGCAGCAAATCACCACAAATACATTTGACAGATAACCCAGCAGAGCTGTACCGTGCCTAGCACTCTGGTGTACAGCTGTATGCTAGCCAGTCATATTTGGTGGAGGACATGGTAGGTCCCTAGGGACTGGGTCCCTGCTCCCACACCATGGGAAATGTTTCTCTGCTTGATATTCAAAGGCCCAGGCAGTTCCCTTTGCACCATGGCTTCCCCACATGCAGTGTGAACGGCTTCTCGGGCAGCAGGGGCGGCAGAGTGTAGGAATCATCAGCATGAGCCGGCTCCGTTGGGAGTATTTCTGCAATGTGCAGCCACTCCTTTGCTGATTCTTCTGCCTTGCGAGAAGCTGTTTCTACGTCACTGAGACCTTTGGGAAGTCTTCAGTCTGAGTAACTAGCATCTTCATCAGGGGATCCCTTTGGCTCACACTGACAGCCGCACAAGTACACAGTTGGCTAAACCTCAGCCACGTCATTCTCAGTACATGGCTATCTAGTCTTGATAAATGGTGTGACGACAACAAGACATCTAGGGGCAGATCCTCAGCTGGTGTGAATTGTCACAGCTCTCTCGACTTCAATGGAGCTAGAATAATGTGCACCAGCTGAGGATCCATACATCAATGACCTTTAGGAATAACTGTATATACAATATGTATAACAAACACACACGGGGAGCGGTCAATTACAGGTCTGTCTCATCTTACGCTGGGGTTACGTTCCGCGGTCTGCGCGTAAAGCGAAAACCGCGTATAGTCAAAATTACATTGAGTGTAATGACGGGCGGAATCACCCGCCCTACAGAAACAGTATTTAAATTGTTATTTTTCTCTTTTTTTGTTGTTTTTTTCTTGTTTTTGCCGACCGCGTAAAGCTGAAATCGCACATGTTAAATGCGCCTAAGATGCGACAGACCTGTATTCATAGCACTAGCCTTTACACATTACTGGTAAATGGTATAAATAAGCTTCTTTCCCATTTTTTTGGCTGGTATAAATTTGGACACAACCACATACTGCAGAAAAACTCTTACATCATCAAGTTCATCCGCTGTGACACACAGCCTTTTGGCATAGGCGCTATAAGAAACACGCCTTTTCACCGAAGAATCCCACCCTTTCATCAGAAAGAAATTAACTTGAATAATCTCTGAGTCATTTTAGTGTTGCTTTATTTAGTTAAACTACAGTTTGTATTATGGATATTTCAATGTTCCATACAACTATTCAATTCTGACCAACATTTCTACCCCCCTTAAGTGAAATTTCTGATGCTGACTTGTTTGGAGAGAGCTGGGAGTGTCGTACCTGAAAGTTATACAGAGATCTGTGAAAAACAGCATAGAAGAGGACCCAGGGAATATTCACATGAGTCTGCAACAGTTTTATTTGTTGGATTAATATTGTCTTTCATAAAGGTACATTTAAAGTCCCAATTCAGAATGCTCTGGATATCACTTAAGCATGTGCTCAACCTTAAGTCAGGTATCAAAATATATGTATGGAAGAAAGGGGAAGTTGATAGTAATGAATATAAATCAGAATCTAAGAATTGTAAAAAAATAGATAAAGGAAGCAAAGAAACACAAGTAAAAAAATCTATGGTGAGCAGAGTTAAGGACAATAAGAAAGAGGGTTTTTTAAATATATTCAGAACAAAAAGAATCCTAGCAATGGTATTGGTCCTTACTAGATGGAAATGGTAGAATTATCAATAATAATGCAAAAAAGGCATAATTATTCAACACATATTTCTGTTCTGTATATGGGGAAAAACAGATATTATCATATGATAACACTCTTCCATTCCACCAGTATCTCAAGAGGATTTTAAACAGCAGCTACTAAAGTTAGAGATTTTAAATCTGCAAGTCCAGATAACTTGCACACAAGAGTTTTAAAAGAGCTGGCTGATGAGCTCACTGGACCATTAATGTTGATTTTCAATGAGTCTTAAAACACTGGGGAAGTTCCAGAAAGCCTGGAAGAAAGCTAATGTTGTGCCAATTTTAAAAAGGATAAACAGGAAGACCCAAGTAATTATAGCCCTGTTAGCCTCACACCAATCCTGGGCAAGACAATGGAGTGATTGATACCGGACTCAATTAATCAAGTATTCAAAGAAGATAATATAATGAATACCAAACAAGATGGGCTTATGGAAAATAGATCCTGTCAAACTAACTTGATATTTTTTTTGATGAGATTATAAATTTGGTTGATAATAGTGTCTATGTAATATATTTAGACTACCGTAAGGCATTTGACTTGGTACCACATGACATTTTTATTAAAAAAAACTAGAACGATATAAAAATAACATGGCAGACATTAATTGGATTAAAAGCAGGCTACCTGATAGGTCTTGAAATGTAACTGTAAATGGGGAACCACCACCAAATGGGTATGTTTCTAGCGTCCTGCAAGGATCTGTTCTTGGCACTACACTATTTAGCACTTTTATTAATGACCTGAAAGAAAACATAAAGATCATCACTGATAAACTCTGCAGATGGCACAAAAATTGGGAGAGTGGTAAACAGTGAAGAGGACAGGTCACAGATACAGAGTGATCTGGATCATTTGGTAAGCTGGGCTAAATGTAAATGTATACATCTAAAAACAAAGAATTTAGGCCATACAGACATGATGGGGAACTATCATGGGAAGCAGTGACTCTGAAAAAGATGTTGGTGTCATGGTGGATAATCAGCTGAACATGAGCTCCCAGGGATAATGAGACCATTGGATGCATAAACAGGTGACTCTTGGGTAGGACTAGAGAGGTTATTTTACTTCTGTATTTGGCACTGGTGCAACCACTGATGGAATACTGAGTCCAGTTCTGGTGCCCACAATTCAAAAAGGATGTTGATAAGTTGGAGACAGTTCAGAGAAGAGCTATGAGAATGATTAGAAAACATGCCTTAGAGAGAGAAAGAGACTTAAGGAGCTCAGTCTATTTAGCTTAACAAAGAGAAGGTAAAGGGTGACTTGATCACAGTCTATAAGTACCTACATGGGGAACAAATATTTAATAATGGGCTCTTCAGTCTAGCAGAGAAAGATATAACATGATCCAATGGCAGGAAGTTGGCGCTAGACAAATTCAGATGGGAAATAAGACATACATTTTCAACAGTGAAGGTAATTAACCACTGGAACAACTTACCAAGGGGCATGGTGGATTCTCCATCACTGGCAATTTTTAAATCAAGACTGGACGTTTTCTAAAAGACCTGCTCTAGGGATTATTTGGGGGAAGTTCTGTGGCCTGTGTTATATAAAAGGTCAGACTAGATGATCACAATAGTCCTATCTGGTCTTGGACTCTATGCATATGAATCTATTAAATATATAGCCCCTGTGTGACATATTCAGAGTCTCCAGAATCTAAGCTTTCATTTAAATAAAAAGGTATGTTTCTATCCTTCATGACTGCAAAGACAACCTTGCAAAACTGAACCGAGTGCAACCGATGGGATGATGTCTGCCTGAGCGTGCAGATAGCCTGAAATAATGACTCACAGGGGTGGATTCAACTGTTCCTTATTAATCTGATTGGAGCATCAAAAGTAAAGCCCAATGATGATAGGTCAGTCTGAGCATAAACTCTTTATCCACTGATCATTTTAGTGGATGAAATGGGGAGCAGGAGCTGGGGGTAGTGATGGGAAACTTCATCTCCACCTCTAAGACCCTCACGTGTGCCATTCCATAAGGATCAATTCTCTTTGTGGTTCTTTTCAACATCTACACGCAACCATTAGGTGAACTGGTCAGATAACATGGACTCAAGTGCCAGCAATATGCAGGTGACACACAGCTCCACCTGTCCTTTACCATGTATGATGACACCACTACCACTGAGATGGCCGAGTGCTTAGATAAGATCACCTCATGGATGAAGAACAGCTGGCCGAAGCTGAACCCAAGCAAGAAACAGGTGATGCTGGCGGACAGATGACAATATTTCTAAGAGCTTGCAGCCATGGTGCAGTCTCTGCTGGTTGAAGATACACACCCATAGTCTAGGAGTACTCTTGGATTCCTCACTGATGCGGAGGTCTCACATAACAGCCACCACTGGTAATGCTTTCTACCATCTCCACTTGGCTGAGAAATGTGTCCCTCCCGGCAGATGAAGACCTGGCCTCAGTTATTCACACCTTCATCACCTCTCGGCTGGACCACAACAATGCGCTATACCTGGGCATGAAGTCTTCACCACTTAGGAAACTCCAACTAATTCAAAATGCTGCAGCACATCTCCTCAGCAACATAGGCTACTGCAAACATATCAGACCTGTCCTCTGCTCTCTATGTTGGCTTCCTATAGAATTTCAAAACCAGTTCAAGGTCTCGATCCTTATCTTCAAAGAGCTCCACAGCCTGCATCCAAAAAGATGATCTAAAGCTTCAGAGCTAAGACCGCAGCTGACAAATCCACGCCTCAGGAGCAATGGAACTCTCAACAATAAGGGTAAAGCTCGTTTGTGGGGGAGACAGAACTTTCTCCGGAGGCAACCTGAGACTGGAATGAACGTCCCCGAGGGCTAAGGACCATCATAAACCTCACCACTTTCCACTCCAAGCACTCTTTGACTTTGCCTTCTCTAACACTGAAACAGGGTTGGCCGCCTGCTGTGCATCCAGGGGTGTCTCTGTGGAAGCCTGCCTCAACTTCCCTCCTGGATGCCTCAACAACTTCAGATCACAGTCGAAAGGTAATTAAGACACTCCCCTTCTGGGGTCCAATTTCTTTAGTCCTCACTAGGATTGCCACCTTTCTAATTGCTGGTAACCAGACCCCCGAGGCCCTGCCCCTGCTCCGCCTCTTCCCCCAAGGCCAGGGCCGGCGCAACCTATTAGGCGACCTAGGCGGTCGCCTAGGGCGCGGCTATTTTGGGGGCGCCGGCGCCGCGGCCGCCCGTTCAAATTGGGGGGCAAGACCTTCTGCCGCCGCTGTTGGGGGTGGCATTTCGGGGGCGGGACCTTCTGCCGCCTAGGGCGCCGGAAGAGCTGGCGCCGCTACTGCCCAAGGCCCTGCCCCTGCTCCGCCTCTTCCCTGCAAGGCCCGGTCCCCATCGCTTGCTCCTCGCCCACCTCCTCCCGTCACTCACTGGATCGTCTCAAGGAGCCTGACTGCAGGTAGGAGGCGGCCCTGGCTGAGCAGGGGCTGGTGCAGGTTAATGACCCGGCGCCTCCCCCTCCCCTGCAGTAACTGGACTTTTGCTCCGGGTGCCATTTATGGTTGCTAGGTCCCCAAAAAGTGGGCACTTGGCAACCCTAAATGGCACCCAGACACAGAAACCCAAAAGCAAACTGTCCGGATAAAAACCGGATGGGTTGCAACGCTAGTCCTCACACACTGGCCTTGCAGCTATAGCCCATGAAAGCTTATACCCAAATAAATTTGTTAGTCTCTAAGGTGCCACAAGGACTCCTCGTTGTTTTTGCTAATCCCAGTTCATTATAATAATATAATATATGGAGATATACCTATCTCCTAGAACTGGAAGGGACCTTGAAAGGTCATCAAGTCCAGCCCCCTGCCTTCACTAGCAGGACCAAGTACTGATTTTTGCCCCAGATCCCTAAGTGGCTCCCTCAAGGATTGAACTCACAACCCTGGGTTTAGCAGGCCAATGCTCAAACCACTGAGCTATCCCTCCCCCAGTGTCTCTCTTCCCTTGGGTAGGGAGTCCCCAGCCTGCCTTCCCAGAGATGGGTCCCAGTTCCTTTACTCTCTTCAGACCCCCAAACTCCCCTGGGGTCATGGTCTTCCCTGCCCTCTCCTACCCCCGCAGCTTCCTGCTCTTTTCAGGGGTGTGCACACTGCATCTGGCAGAGAGCCTCCCAGCCTGGGTAGACAGACTCATGCTAGTTCAGCTCGAGCTGGCGCACTAAAAATAGCAGCATGGACGTGACGGCTGGGGAGACGGATCAGGCTCTCGAGCCCACCCAACCTCCTGGGTGTGAGCTGGGCTGGCTAGCCTGAGTCTCCACTGGAGCTGCAATGTCCACACTGCTACTGTCAGCCAGCTAGCTCAAGCTGAGCTACCACAAGCCTGTCTAGAGGGGAATCAGCTGATTCCTGCTCAGGCGTGCCTACTTAGTAACTAACTTGTACTAGTCACGAATAACCCAGGCCTCTCACCCTTAAAGGGGCCACCCATCCTGTTACAAACAAACACAGAGCATCGGTTAGATTTAGATTTAAAAAAAAAGACACTACCAAAACAAGACCCTTGTCCTCCTGGGAGAGGATGAGAGAATGAACAACACATGACTTAATGCGCTACTGGAAGGTGCTCAGATATTATGGCGATGAACGTGGTACAAACACCTGAATAGAATAGAATAGAATAGAATAGAATAGAATAGAAGCCCACTGGGTCGGGAATGGGGAGCTGCTGTAGGGAAGGGAATGCAGGGGAAATTACAGAGGAAATTCACAAAGAGAGGGAAAGGAGAGAAAGAGAAGGGAGGATGGGGAAGGAAGATAAATAAGGGCTGAGACAGCAGTGACCTAAAGGGGAGCAGATTTTTTTACTGAGCGATGAATGCAACAAGAAAGCGCTGAACAAGTAATAAATAATGAAACATTTAGTTACTGCATAAAGGTCGTATTCGTCCCTGGATCTCTGTGCAAACCTCTTACTGACATCACTGTGCAGTCCTGAATTTATATCCTGGCTGGCCCACAGAGAATTTGTCCTCTCTTTTCAGTGAGCGTGACAGCCCTGTTTTAGGCATATGCTTCAATCCCATTAAAGTCGCTGGGGTTTAAGCACATGCTTAAGCGCTGTCCTGAATAAGCATGGGTGTAAGAACACCCCTGAGCGCGGTCCTGAACGGGCACCAGAGAAAGTAAAATTAGAATATTTTAATCAATATGTAAAGAAGGAAGCTGTTAGAGAATTAAAAACATGCTAACATCAGCTGCTAGGAAGTCACCAGCTGGTCACAGAGAAATCTTGCGGATAGAGTTCATTTTTCTCACTCCACCCAGGAGTTGTGCTTTTTTCTTCCATTTCATTTTTTTCTATTTTCTGAATGCATTCATCCTACGGAGATTAAAAAGCTGCCCTGCTCCCAGCTGTCAGAGCAACAGACACTCCGGATTGCCAGGGGCTGTCTGACTCCTCACAAAAGAAGGACAAACAGTGGAGGACTTTGCCTTTAGTGGATGTTCTCATTAATCAAGTTCCAGAGTAAGCTCAGTTGCCATCATTGCTGATCAGCTGAGAGCGCCGCGTTAGGGTTGCCAGTGTAAAGCGGCCCTATGAACCCAGGCTGGGATTTTCAGAAGCACGAAGCATTGGCCTAACTTTGCTGCTGTTGAGGTCAATGGGAGTTTTGCTTCTAATGCAGCCAAGTGCAAAGCATACATCTAAGAACAAAGAACTTCGGTCCAGATCTTCAAAGGTATTTAGGGGCATCACTCCCAGTATTTTCAATGGGAGTTAGGCACCTAAATATCTTTGAGGGTCTGGGGCATAGGTCACACTTACAGACTGCATCCTGGAAAGCAGTGACTCCGAAAAGGCCTTGGGGGGTCATGGGTGAAATCCAACTGAACGTGAGCTCCCAGTGCCATGTGAAGGCTAAGAGAGTGAATGGGATCCTTGAAAGTACAAACAGGAGGATATTGAGAAGGAACAGGGTGGTGTATGGCATTGATGAGACCATTACTGGACTCCAGTGTTGTGTTCAGGTGTCCACGTTGCAAAAAGGATGTTGAAAAATTGTAAAAGACTCAGAAAAGAGCTACATGATTCAAGGCCTGGAAAGCATTCCTTATAGTGATGGACGAAAGAAGCTTTATCCGTCTAGCCTTCCAAGAGAAGGTTAAGAGTTGACTTGATCATGGTCTATAAATGCCTACACGAGAAAAACATTTCTGATAGCAGAGGGCTCTTCAATCTACCACCAGACAAAGGCATAATGAGTTCCATTGTCTGGAAGTTTAAACTAGACAAATTCAACTGGGAAATAAGGCACACATTTTTAACAGGGAGTGTAATTAACCATGGGAACAACCGAGCTAAAGATGTGATGGATTCTCTGTTAATCTCTTTAAATCAAGAAAGTGAATCTCTTTTAGAAAGGCAGCCAAACTCAACCAAAAGTTATAGGCTCAACTGCAGGAATTACTAGGTGGAATTTTATGGCCTGTGTGACGCAGGTCAGCCATAATGGTCCCTTCTGGCCTTGAAATCTATGAATCTCTGTCTTCAATGGAAGCAAAGTTAGGACAACCCTGAATGTTAAACTGTATTATACTGTTCAGCCACTAGGCGGTACTGTGTATAAAATACCTCATTTAAACAGTGCATCTGAAGAAATGGTTTTTTACCCACGAAAGCTTATGCCCAAATAAATCTGTTCGTCTTTAAGGTGCCACGAGACTCCTCATTGTTCTCATTTAAACAAACCTCAGCCCTACCTGGCAGAGCATTAAAGGATCTTATGATGAATACATGTGATATGTATAAGCGAGCTCTGTGACCAGTCCATATGTGGTACAGAAGTTCATGACATGGTGTCAGGAGTAAACTAAGAACAGAAACAGAAGGAACAAAGGTTGCAGACAGAAGGAACAAAGCAACAAAGGTTGCAGGATCCCATCAGCATGCCACTCTTCTATGCCCCGGAGAACTTCAGCTTTGACAAACCTTCACAATGGACAGACTGGGGGCAAGATTTCAAACGGCAAACAAACTCCACAAAGAAACTGGAGATCTACAGGTATCTTCTTTCATTTACGCTATGAGGAAGGAGGCAGAGCATGTCTTTAAATCCTTTGACTTTACTGGAGACAGTCACAAAGATGACTATGAAAGGGTTCTGACTATCTTTGATGCATACACTATACCTCAGAAACATGTGGTTTATCAAAGAAAATGTTTTCACCAGAGAATTCAAGAACCAAGGGGGAAATGTTATATGTTTTATAAGAGCTCTGCATACATTGGCTGAAAAATGTGATTTGGGCCATGCAAAACATGAACATATCAGAGACAGGCTAGTTATTGGATTAACAGATAAAGACCTTTCACAGCAGCTACAACTGAAGAGAGATTTAACCCAAGCCACAGCTATATAGATAGCAAAGCAGTCAGAATTAGTCAAACAACAGAACAAAAAAGAGAGGAGCAACTTGAAAAACCTGAAACTATTTTAGAAGCTGTAAACAGACACAAGTGTTAAAAGTCATTATCATAAAACCCCTGAGGCAAGGAGAGAGATCTCCCAGTCTAAGAGCTTGTCTACACTTGCTGCGCTGCTGTAGTGCTTAGTGAAGATAGTACCTACGCCAACAGGAGAGCGTCTCCCTTTGGCGTAGGTACTCCACCTCCCTGAGAGGTGGTAGCTATGCTGACGGAAGAAATTCTCCTGTCGACATAGCACTGTCTACACCGGGCGTTCAGTTGGTCTAACTGCGTTGCTCAGGGGTGTGGATTTTCTACACCCCTTCCCGACATAGGGCAGGTCTACACTTAAAAAGGTTGTAAGCACTTTAGTGAAGACACACTACACTGACGGGAAAGAGCTCTCCCATCAGTGCAGTTAATCCACCTTCACGAGAGGCAGTGGCTATGTCGGCGGGAGAAGCTTTCCCGTCGACACAGCACTGTCTACACCGACGTAGGTCAGTATAACTACATGACTTAGGGGGTTGGATTTGTCACACCTCTGAGTGACAGTTATACTGAAGTATTTCTGTAGTGTAGGCTTGCCCACAGTTATACCAATACGTTTATAGTGTAGACCAGGGCTAAGAGACAAATTCCAGGTGACATGCACAAGATGTGGAAAAAAATCATATCCCAAGAGATGATGTATGTCAATCAGAGGCACATGGTGTAACAATTGCATGAAATATGGACATTTTGCAGCTGTTTGTCATACCCAAGCAGTCAGGGAGCTGACTCATATTATGGATAATCAAGAGCTGTTGTTTCTGGGATCTATCAAGTTTGATTATATAGAGCCTGCCTGGAGAGTGAAACTGAATATTCATGGCAAGACTACTGACTTTAAAATTGACTCCATAGCTGACATCACAGTCTTCTCAGAAGGGACTTACAATAACCTTCAACCCCTTCCAGAGCTGAAGTCACCTGACACAGCTCTGACTAGCCTGGAGGTATTCTGGAGCCAGTTCTCCCCAGAAATAACCTACAAAGACAAAAGCCAGGCATTCCATGTATGTGATCAAAGGACCACAGACCAACAACCTTCTCAGCTGCAGAGTGGCAGCCACGATGGGCCTAATGAGAAAAGTGGAAGAACTCAATGGAGGATTTGATTATATTGGTCTTTCAAAAGGAGATCCAGTACAAATCAACTTAAAAGACAATGCTGAACTACACAGTGTACAAACACCTTTACCAGAGAGACCCCGAAAGAGACTATCTGCAGATTTATGCAATTTTAGAGGATATTACCTGGTCATTGTGAACTATTTTTCCAAGTATATAGAGATAATGTACTTGAAAGACATAACATGTGGTGTTATCGAGAAACTGAAATGCACTTTTGCTCATTTCAGTATCCCAGAACAACTAATGATGGACTATGAACCACAATTCACTGCAGCAGAATGTAAGTCATTCCAAACAAAATATGATTTTGACCCTATTACTTGCAGCTCACATTACCCACAAGCGAATGGAGAGGCTGAGCGAGCTGTACAAACGTCCAAGAAAATCCTACAGCAGGAAGATCCATTCCTTGCTCTTCTGAGTTACAGATCAATACCCATAGCAGGTACTGGATATAGTCCAGCACAACTCCTGATGGGAAGACAACTCAGAACTACTGTTCCAACTTCGGAAAAGAATCTGTCTTCAAAGTGGCCAGACATGAAGACAGTAGTTTATGGACACGTTTACAACAAACATCACTCAGCGAACTGCCAGGTCT
Organism: Platysternon megacephalum; assembly: GCA_003942145.1. Classification (NCBI taxonomy): domain Eukaryota; kingdom Metazoa; phylum Chordata; order Testudines; family Platysternidae; genus Platysternon; species Platysternon megacephalum. Next base: position 4,088,860 of record QXTE01000114.1, on the reverse strand, counting down.
AGAACCTGGTGACCGTGTTCATGTCAAATTGGATGGAGAAAAAGGATGGACAACTCCAGCTATTGTAAAGAAAAAGAATTCAGCACCCAGATCGTATGTGATTGAGGCCAACAGTGGAGAGCTCAACAGAATCTTTTGACATCTACAGTTTATTCCTCAAAAAGAACAATCAACAGAGCAAACTCTACAGATGGTGGATGCAAAACAAGACGACGACGACGACTCAAAGATACCAAACCGACCACAGCCAGTCGTTGCAACTAATAGACAGCCTAATGACCAAGTTGTTACGCGTTTGGGTCATATAATTAGAAAACCAGTATGAATGAGAGAGACAACAGACTGAACTTCAAAGACAGCATGATAGTGTAAACATTGTAAATGGTAGGAACGTAGAACTTAAAGGGGAGAATGCTAATCTGTATTACACCGCTCAGCCATCTCAGCCATACTTGTCTTGCATTACGGACTCTTACAATGGACACATCTGGTGTGTATAAGCAAGCTCTGTAGCCAGTCCATATCTGGTACAGAAGTCCATGACTTCTGTCATGGGGGGGAGGGATAGCTCAGTGGTTTGAGCATTGGCCCGCTAAACCCAGGGTTGTGAGTTCAATCCTTGAGGGGGCCATTTAGGGATCTGGGGCAAAAAATTGGTCCTGCTAGTGAAGGCAGGGGACTGGACTTGATGACCTTTCAAGGTCCCTTCCAGTTCTATGAGATAGGTATATCTCTCTATATTATTATGACACTGAGCACTTTTGAAAATCCCACTCCCAGTCTTTTGAGACACTGAGTGCCCTGGACCCTCACTGAATGGCTCAACACGTTAGAGAATCAGGTCACTGATGGCCCTGCCAGATCTCAGACAGCTGGAGAGAAACCTCTGTGAGTTGGGCTCGCTCTGAAGGCTGGTCTCCAGGCCTGCCTTCTCTCAGAGGAAGGACTTTGCTCTGTGGTCTGACAAGATATTTCAAGTCTGACTCTTTTCAACATTCAGGCCTTCAGAGGCTCTCACAGCATGACCCTCCTGCTGCAAAGCATTTGCCACATATCATTATTCAATTAATAACTGTGGAGAACTTGCCCAGATGTCAGGCGAGCTGGTGGCAGACAACTGAACCCAGGTAAGGTCACCAAAGGAGAAGAAGGATACAGCAAAATCAAGATTAGTGGGGTGTGGACAGGACCCTGAGGGGCACTGGCAAAGTGTTATAATCCATTTTTTAATCTTCTCTTTGTGATAGCTTGTATTCTTGGCCACTTAGCATTTCCTCTCCTTTCCCAAAACTTTCATGTACAGCAAATGCCACCTTGAACCAAATTTGCAGTCAGCATCCAATTTTGCACATGCAACAATGGGCAGATGCCCACTCTGCATGCACCATAAGTATACAGGTAAATACAGTAACTGTATAACTATCATATTTGCATAGTCATTTGGATATTTGAGTGTGTAACATTTCTAGCTTCACTCAGCTGCCAGCGCAAAAGTGAATGAAAGGAGCAAAAATCAAAATCAATCAATCAATAAAAGGCTAGGAAGGAAAATGTAGCCTTTTCTGTCCAAACTCATTCACAAACTCTAAAAACTTCCATTCAGAATGCTTACATCTCGCCTCCTGATAGGGTCATTTTCTAACTGCTCCTTATTTAGTTTCAGCAGGAGCTTAATGTGCTAATCAAACATGATAGTTTCTCTGTGGGATATAAAACCCCTGCGTGGACTTGATTAGCTGGTTTTTAACATAAAATATTGGAGTGTAAAAATATCACATCTTCCTGAAAGAATTATTTAGCGCTCTCTTCACTTCACTTGTTAATTCACCTATGCCAGTCTGGTTTATATGCTGTGTTCTCTATTCTGTTTAAGACACACACGCCCCAATTCTCAGTTGTCCCAGCCCTGATTTTGGGGCAGGATTGAGGGGGAAATTAAGAAGAGAATGTAGCTTTAAGCTTTTGCATTCCCCATATTATGAGGCAGCTAGGGTCTTACTTATGTCCTAGTGTAAATAAGAGCAGTCCCAGGGCTGCTCTAACTTATGCTTTGCCTTTCAGGGCACCTATGGGCACTGGGAATTAGAGAATGGCTGAAATGCTGGAATGCAAAGGCTATGGCAGGGCATGGAGCAGGATCTCTACACTAGTTCTTCGCTTGCCAGAAGGACCCCTGCACAGGGTATGTTCTCAGAGGGACATTTCCACTACTGGGTATTGGGCCCCCACAGTCTAACTCTCTTCCTGGTGAGCCCAGGGAAGCAGTTGGCCTAGTGGCACTAAATGGAGATTCAGGCAATCTGAGTTCTATTCCCAGCTCTGCCCTGGCCTGCTAGGTGACCTTGGGCAAGTCCCATTGACTTTCTGTGCCTCAGTTTCCACATCTGTAAAATGAGGCTAACAATGCTGTCCTCCTTTGTAAAGCACTTTGAGAGGGACAGATGAGAAAAGCGCTCTGTAAGAGTGAGGAATTATTGTAATAAATAGCCAGGAATTATGCAGTCAGGGTGAAATCCACACCTCAGGGTAGAGAGAGTGGGAGATTCCCACACAAGGGAACAGCCACCATTCCATCACAGGGGAAATCTATACCGGCAAGCCTCTTCTAGTATCGACCTGGCCTTAGCTGGCAAGATCTCAGAAACAGGGAAGCTGGCAAGCTGTAGCTCAAAGCAAAGTGATTTTGGCCATTGACTTTATTGAGAGCAGGACCTGCACTTGCATTAATAAAGCACCCTGTAAATCGATGGCACTATCTCCATTATTAACAATTAGCACTGGCCCATACCTGTCTCTCCAAGTTATTTAAATCTTCCCCACCCCCACTCTTTCTTTAATGAAATGAGGAGGAAGTGAATCCAATGCAAAGTGTGTCCCGGGCCATCCTCCTCTTTCCTTCCCCATCAGGAAGTAGGGACTATGAAGATTGCATAAGGGTTTATACTCATCAAAGCAAAGCAAATGTCAAGCATACCTCACTGGGTCTTTGTCACACAGGAAGTGCAGCACAACGGACCAAAGCAGACAAGAATGGTAACAAGCTCCAGGCCGGGGAGACAAAAATATTAACAAGCCCTTAGCTAACTATTTCCCCAGAGTAAATGTATCTGCAAATCTAACTATAACGGTACATTAACGTTCATGCTGGTATTTCAAGTTTGAAATTCCGAGTGTTGGCCTTTGAGGATGACATGAATATCTTCTTGATCTTTTCGCTCGGACTGGAAAAGCCTCGGGGGTGGTTTGTGAAACCTCCCTTCCTATTTTTAAAGAAAAGTTTAGGGCTTCTCAAAGCTTTTTCAAGCTTCTCCTGACGAGCTGAATTCAAAACCACTGACATTAAAGGGACATTTCATTATATATTTTTTAACAAAATGGAAGACAGTGCTATGCACGCTACAGAGATTCTTGCTTGAAAGTCATTCTCTTGCCTCTCTTTCTAGGATGCCCGGAGAAATGAAATACAGGAGCCCCCAAAAAGCAGCCCAGAACTCATGCCCTGCCAGAGCCCTGGGAACTCAGGCCTCTGTGTTCAGCTCTTTTTTTAAAAAATGGGTTTCAAAGTGAGTTCTCTCAGCCCTCCCTGCCTGAGAAAGGGGAACAAATCCATCCCAGGCCAAACTCCCAATGAAGTCAATGGGAGTTGTGCGTGCTCAGCCCCACTGAAAAAAACAGGGTTGGGGATAACTGTGTCAGAGACAGCTCTGGTTATACTGTCTATACCAGTGTGTCATGGGGGGGGACGGGACTTCCCAGCCCCTCCTGCAAAGTACTCGGCCTATCAAAGCCAAAATATTCTCAGCCATTTCACTCTGGGGCTACCAGCACTGATGCCGGCTGCACTAGAGACCTCTTCATCTACGACTCTGGTAGCCCCCAGAGGTGTGGAGAAGCAAGGAGAAAGGACTCCTTACACAAGATCCCTTCCTCTAGCCCTCTCCACCTACTGGGAGACTTGCTTCTGCCCATAACAAAAAGGTTTTTGGTCTCCGTAGTCCAGCGGAGAAAGGCTTCCGTGTTATCCACTCAACCCAATCTTCTCACGTTGGGCACCCAAAACTGACAGACACTTCTGCAGATGTGACCTCTCTCTATGTCAGTTTGTCCATCCATACACAGGGTGTAACTGCACGCAGCCAGAGGCCTTCTTGAGAACCTTCTATGGAAATATTAAGTTTAATAACTGAACATCAGGGAAGTTTTCTTTAAGCTAGATCCAACCTTTTCACTTAATGTGTATTGCTTCTAATGCCAATAAAAGCAGCATCACCTGGAAAACCTTTCCCATGTAGAGTAAATGCCATTACAGCTGCAAGAGTATTTGCAAGAAATCCCAGCTGTGGCCTTCAAACTCAGATTCCTAGAGACGTTTACCACACGGTAATTTCTCCTTTTCAATACGTGCCATTCATACCCAGGTACTAAATAAATGTTGAGTCTCCAGCCTGAATTTCTGACTCAGGTTTTGAAAAGAGCAAGAGCCAATTATTGGAATGTATCTGAAAATATTTATACAGAAACAGGGATCACTATGAATAATTGTCAGATCGGCAGAAGCATCCTGTGCGGGGGAACAATTAGAATAAATTCTGCATGGGTTATTTACAATCCAGCTGTTTCAGCAATTATAACCTTAATGCCTGCTCTTGCTCTCACAACCGAAATGAGATGATTCGTCCCTGAGATCACAAACCCTAGTGTTTTCCAGCACACTGAAGTTGTATGTAAAGAAAGAACCTAGTCTCCATATAGAGATCATCATTACGGTCACTCCTGTAATAATGAAACTCCTCTCCTAATGACATGTTGCATCTGGAAAGGGAACTTTCTGAGCAGTGACAAAAATCCATCGGCTATAACTCCTCGAATCGGTGTGTACGTTTTAGTAGTTAAGGAAAGTTTTTTTGTTTTCTTTTTTCTTTTTTGCAGGATATTCCATTTAAGCTTCCCAGCTGCTGGTAAGGCCTCTTGCCCAAATGGGGATTTATTTCTCAAACATTTACCATGCCATAAATATATTGCAAGCAACTGTTTAGCCCATTCCATAGCCTGCAGCCCCCAACTGGGGGGCATGCTTGCCCCTAATTCTTCTCACATGGCTGACGCACTCTTTTTGTTCCTGAGGTTGCTCCCAAGGGGATTGGATAAGGCAACGTTCTTGCTGAATGCCCAGTGTGTCAGGAGGACCCTCAGGGAGCCTGGCCCTGTTTTTTTAGATTAACCACCTGCTTTATAATGGAGGAAATACAATCTTTTAATACAAGCTGCAGTTGAAAGAAAAACTGGTCTAGATTTTTGCAGAAGGCAAAGAAGCACAAGCACAAAGTCCAGCAGCATCTTCTCGGGAGGGTTTCCAGCTGGGCACCTAAGCCCCCAAAGTCACTTGGCATGTGAAAATATTGGCCCGTCTTTCTCCTTTCCTTTGGATTTTCTCTTCCCTCTCCCTCTTTTCTCATTGCTTCTCCACTTCTCCCTGTCCCCTTCCTTTCATGAGTCCCACTCCCTCTCCTTCCATTCAATTTCATTTCACCCCATAGCCCAGAGGAAGTCAAATCCAGACCACCGGATGCTTTTGAACAGACCCCAAAATCTCTGAAACCTGTCAAAATCTTTTTGTTTACTTATTACAGTAAAAGCTTTGTTATCCGGCATGTTAGGGGAATGGGGGGGTGCTGGTTAGTCAAAAATTCCAGTTAACTAAAAGTTACACTTACCAATGGAATACCAATTTTCAAAGAATTAGAATACAATAAAATGACTAAAGTATAAAATAGTATACGGGTACTCACCAATCCAGTAGTAGTATTGCACTGCAGAGTGGTTGGTTTCTTGAAGCTCTTAGGTGTAGACAGGTAAAGTTTTCAGTACAGTGGTGTGACAGGGTGCTAAGCAGAAAACTGCTTAGCCAGCCCTCTGTCACTCCAGCTCCAGTTAATGGAGGTGAATTGGGGCTGGGTAGACCACCTGGTCCTGATTGGGGAAGCTGGAACAGCTGCTGCCTCATCAGGCTGGGGCTGGATAAGAGCCCCAGGGGAAGGAGGCCTGGGGGGAGCTGGAAAGAGGAAAGCTGCAGTAGAGAAAAGGCAGTGAGGGAAAGCAGAGAGAGAGAGAGAGAGAGAGAGAGAGAGAGAGAACTTGCCCCCTCTCTCCTGCCGGTGGACTGCAAGAAGGGGACTACTTGTATGGTGGAAAGGTGGTGGGAGCACAGCCTGTAAATAACAGCACCCAGGGGGGCACTGCACTTACAGGTCTCTGTGCGACTTTCTCAGCCCTGTGGTGGCAGGAGCCAGGAGGGCCCTGTGCAGACACTGCTACAAGCAAGTTATCTTATGATGCTACATATCACTATGGGCAGTGCATGGCGTACACCCAGATCACTAAAAATACACTTCACTAAAACTGTACTGAACAGGATTTAATCTTTCTTTGATGATTCAGAAGGCACTTCAGGATCTTGCAGTGCCTCAGGGTCATCATTACCAACATCAGTTATCACTGCAGATGTAGGTGTAGGGGATTGGGCTGAATCTGTAATGACCCTATGACCCACCCTGGAAGTTGCTTTTTTGAATAAATCCCTGATATCAGCTTCCTTACTTGTCTTCTGCCTCTTTTGCATAAAAGTAGAGTGTAGAATGTGCCATTGCATAACCTCCCGGGCAGTATACTAGTCCTGGTTACTAGATCGAAGATCTGTATTGGGAGATATCAGAAACGCTGATTAATAGAGCTTTCTGGTTGATAAAGTGCCAGATAACCGCTTTTACTGTACTATCATTACTGTTGTTTTTTATTATTTACTCTGGACCTTGACTATACCTTGACCAAGAAATTTGGACCTTGACAAAATATAATTGACTACCCCTGCCATAGCCCCATTCACGTCTGTTGCTCCCTTTCTTTCCTCAGAGTCATCAGATTTCAGCATTCAGCCTGGGATGTAGTCACTGACATGTTCTCTCTCTCTCTCTCGGACCTTCCACGCAAACAAGCTCTCTTATGGTCCTTGCAGGCCAAGTCTTGCTCGGACAAATCGAGCACTCCTAGCATCTCTGCCTTCTCCTTTCCCTGCTGCTCCCTTGCCAAGATCCACGTTTTCTAGAGGCTGTGGTTTCAAGCACTGTGTGATGCGTTTGGCAGGAATCTTTCCCAGCTGTGACAAGCCCTGGAGTGTTTATCTGTGAGCACATGCGCATGAGAGATTTCACATATACACCCAGCAAAACTGTCATCGGAGGAAGAGCCTTTAAAAACCGACTTAAATGCACGTGACATTGATGCTGCATAAATGAATGAAAACAGGAACTGGTGAGTGCCATCCTGAGCCATATCAGATCAGAGTATTGGTCCGTCTAATCTGGCACCTTGCCTTTGGCAACGGCTACTGGGGACTGTTTCTTTATAAACCCTGCTGGGCAGGACCTGTCGCTTGTTAGGTGAATGTATAGCACCTCGCACACTGGAGTCCTGATCAAAGCAGGGGCCACTAGACCTACTGTAATACACATGATAAATCATAGTAAACGCAGCCCACTAGCGCAACATGACTACCTGCGTGTTGCTGGGCATGCAACAAGAATGTCCTTCCGGGTGGTCATATCATGTTTAAGATTTTACTGCCCTGAACTATATTCCTGAGTCTAGTACTCCATGGACAGTGGGATGTCCCAGCACTGGGCAGTGCTAACTGGCTAGTGCTTTGATGTTAGCCTCTCTTTTAAAAATCTCTTGCACAGCACCAGATGGACTCAGCCCTTTGCAAACAGAGGCTTCCGTCCTGTACTTGGCTCCACCTGGGTGTCAGGGTTTGCCCACCTGGAGCTCAGGACAGGATCAAGACCAACATAAGGATTTAGAAGGCCAGTGTTCCTTCATGGTTAGGCTTACCTATGGTCAGAGCAGGTATTTGGAGCACCCGCAGAGGGTTAAGTATGCCAGGGACCTGTTTGCTGGCCATTTTTGACACAGTGTGGCCTAGTGGCTAGAGCATTGGCCTGGGACTCAAGAGACCTGGGTACTATTCCCAACTCTGCCATTAGCCTGCTGGACGACCCTGGACAAATAGCGTCACTGCTCCGTGCCTCAGTTTCCCCATCTGTAAAATGGGGGCAATGATACTGACCTCCTTTGTAAAGCCCTTTGAGATCTACTGCTGACAAGTGCTATATAAGCGCTAAATACTATTATTTGTAACTACATCACAATTCCAAACCGTTATCAGCAGAATCTAAGGGTTAATGCTGCAAAATGTAAAAAAACGAACAAAAACACGAAGGGAGCAAAGTTGCTACATCAAAAAGGCTTTACCAATGTGTGTCTTATGGGCCAAAGAGCACACGCCCCACTCAGGCAACATCTTCCAAGGGGTGCTGATCTTAAAGGAGCAATATTTCCTTCTGCTATTGTCTTTCGTGGTAAAAATGAGTCATTAAACTGCTGGTCACTGTTGGGGAGGGAGCCACTTGATGAAGAAGACACCCTGGCTAAAGGATGGGATTTCAAGTTAGGGGATCTAAATTCCATTCCCAGCCTTGCCATGGATTTGCTGAGTCACTGTGAAAAAGTCACTTGATGTCTGTTTCCCCATCTGTAAAACAGGGATAACAATTCTAACCTCCACCCACCCACCAACCAATCTGTCATGAGGTTTAACTCATTCATGTTTTGAGATCTTTAGATGGAAGGAGTTCCATAAGCACCTGGTCCAAACCCACTGAATGGTGAGACTCCCATTGATTTCAAGGGGCTTTGGATCAGGCTATAAATCACTGATACTCAGACCTCAGTGGTTTAGGAGCCAAATTAGTGATCAACATTCCCCAAAAGAGCCACAGTAGTGTGAAGTCATTGTTTCATTTACTAATATATATATATATATATATATAGTAAAAGCATCCTGAATGGTTGTTAATTTAATATCATGTGCTGCAAAGAGCTGCAGGAGACACATGAAAGAGCCACTTACGGCTCGCGAGCCTCAGTCTGAGTATCACTGCTCTAAATGCAATGTAAAGTTACAGCGAGTAAAAAATTCTGGTGGAATGTTTCTCCATCAGAAAATGCAGTGTTGTTGACAATTAAAACTTGCTGCGGGAATGTGTCAATTTCAAAGTTTAATTTAGAAAAAAACTGAGTTCATTTTTCATTTCAAAACAGCTTTCGCTTTGAAGTTGTTTATATTTTGTCAAATAATAATATCAAATTTTAACAGGTTAAAATCGGAACAAATCATTTCAATGTTATCCAAACAGAACATTTCAAATGACTGAAAACAAAAAAGTTTGATTTTTGTGGAAAATTTTGAAATGTTTAGTTTTTCGGTCCAAATTGGAATGAAAACAAATTTCCCAATGTCAGAATTTCCTGTGGTACAGAAGCTCCAAGTTTCCACCAGTTCTATGTAAAATATTATATAAAAACAGCTTCACTCGTTCTCCTAAACAGTAGAAATGTAAATGGAGCTGGAAAAAATAGCCTTAAAATACCTAAATGCTATGAAGACATCAATATAAAAACTAAGTGCTTTATTTTAAAATGGTATCTGTACGAAAATACAGCATCAATTGAGTACCTCAATAATATATGATCATCTCTTCTGCTAAACCATCTCAAACCATTTTTTCTGATCAGGTCTCTATTTACATAAGGTGTAAATCTATGATCAGTTCTCAGTGGGGAAGGGAAAAAAAACCCCACTTCTCTGCTGGATGTTAGGCTGTCCTTGTGCTGTTCGTAAAGCATTTGTTCTGTGCCTCCCACATTTAATTGGTTAGATATACAAAGAACACTTCGGGGATTTGAGGACAATCAAGCAGCTTGGTTTATTGCTGTGCTTAACTAGACTACTCCAAGCATCTGTAGTGGAGTGGGAGACAGGGCATATATGTGTGGGGGCGATGGATGGAACAGAGACAGAGGCATATTATTATAATTAATCCTTTGAGATGTATAGAGCAACTGTATTAGCACGGCCTATTAGTAAGGTTGCCTGACGCTCCCATTAAGTCTTTCAAAAATTCCAATTTGCACATGCTCAGTAGAGATTTCTTATATTTTAAATGCCCTGAAGATTCTGTCTACACTGAGCATGCTCCAGCCTGGGGCTGAACAGGGCTTTCCCTGCAACTGTAGCTCTGAGCTGCTATGTGTTGTGCTAGGTGCTGAACAGACACCTGAACTGATAGCAGGGAGCCTGTCTCTCCTGTGCTATCAATGACCCCCTGGCAGGCCCAGGCACCAGAGATGAGGAAACTACTTGATTCACATGCAAAGGGGACAAGAGCTCACCTCTGGGAGGCATTGGGGAGTGGGGAGATCTGGAAACCAGTAGATGAGGAGGGTACTGAGATGGAAAATGTAGTATGTGGTCATGTTATTAAAGACTGTCAGAATGCATCTTGTGATGGGGCAAGGCCAGATGGCTATAGAAAAGTAACGGGAGATAGATATATTAGCCCCAGGTTAAACAAATCCCTGGTACCAGTATAAGTAAATGGCAGCTGCTACAGGTCAATTAAAACACCTGCGGCCAATTAAGATCTTTCCAGAAGGCAGTGGAGATTGCTAGGTTGATTGGGACACCTGAAGCCAATCAGGGTCTGGCTGAAACTACTTAAAAAAGCCTCCCAGTTAGTCAGGTGGGCGTGCATGTCAGGAGTTGTGCTGTTGGAGAGACTGAGCTGTATACACCATATTAGGCACAAGGAAGGAGGCCCTGGGTAAGGGTGAAGTGGAGCTTAAGGAGAACTTAAAGTGGAGCTTAAAAGAGAACTGGATAAATTCATGGTGGTTAAGTCCATTAATGGCTATTAGCCAGGATGGGTAAGGAATTGTGTCCCTAGCCTCTGTTTGTCAGAGGGTGGAGATGGATGGCAGGAGAGAGATCACTTGATCATTACCTGTTAGGTTCACTCCCTCTGGGGCACCTGGCATTGGCCACTGTCGGTAGACAGATGGACCTTTGGTCTGACCCAGTACGGCCGTTCTTATGTATGTTCTTAAGTGTGGGCTGCTGTGGGGAAGTAGCCCAGGGAATTGTACGTGTCCTGTTCCTAAAAGGTCAGCTACCATAGCTGATACTATTAGGGTCCCTGGGCTGGAGCCCGGAGTAGAGGGCGGGCCCAGGCTCCCCCCCCCCCCTTTGCCCCCTGATTAATCACCAGACTGGGAGACAACAGAGACTGTGCAAGGAAGGATAGCTTCTCCTCACCTCCCTCGCTGGCTTATGAGGAAAATGGCTCAGTAGACTGTGACCCTCGTCTCTAGAGAGAGAAGGGTTAAGGGGAGGGTCACAGTGAGCCTCTGAGGCTAGCAAAATCCGTCAGGAAACGCAGGAACCACGGAGACAAGGACAGAGCTTTGTCACAATATGCACAAGTGGGCAATGAAGGCTGCACAGAAATCCTGAATTTTGGCATTTCTGAACTTTGGGTGCTTGACTTAGCACCTCAATGTTCTTTTAACGTAGTTTTTGTGTGTAATATACAGGTCTGTTGCATCTTAGGCGCATTTAACATGCGTGATTTCAGCTTTACGCGGTCGGAAAAAACAAAACCNCTGCACAGAAATCCTGAATTTTGGCATTTCTGAACTTTGGGTGCTTGACTTAGCACCTCAACAATGTTCTTTTAACGTCGTTTTTGTGTGTAATATACAGGTCTGTCGCATCTTAGGCGCATTTAACATGCGTGATTTCAGCTTTACGCGGTCGGAGAAAACAAAACCAAAAAAAAAAAAAAAAAGAGAGAAAAATAACAATTTAAATACTGTTTCTGTAGTGCGGGCGATTCCGCCCACCATTACACTCAATGTAATTTTGACTATACGCGATTTTCGTTTTAGGCGCTGACTGTGGAACGTAACCCCAGCGTAAGATGAGACAGACCTGTATATTCATGCTAGAGAAAAATAGGCAAAATATCATACTGCCTCAAAGCATTGCAGCAGGACCCATCCCCTAAATGGGGGGTAAGGACTTTCCCCTCAACTTTTTCCTCCTTTTCCAACAAGCAGCAGTGAGTGAGAAATGGAGGTATGGCACACTTCCCACGAGCAATGATGGCCTTTGGATTAAGGCTTTGTACTGGGATGCAGGAGATCTGGGTGCGATTCCTGGCTCTGCCTCAGATTTCCCATCTGACCTTGGACAAGTCCTTAGTCACTCTGTGCCTCAGTTTCCCATCTCTAAATTGGAGATAACACTTCCCCACTGCAGAGAGGGGTGGGGAGGATAAATTCATTCATGTTTATGAGGTGTCCAGATACTGTCATGATGGGCTCCTTATGAGTAGATAGATGGATATGCTACTCAATGGCAGCCCTTATAGCTTCATGATTTTGGCATGTTAAAAATCTGTGGGTTAGAGATTTCTGTAAATGCAAATACACGACAACAGCAAGTTCCTCCTTTAACGGTACTCCTGCAAAGCTTTAATACAAACAGACCATCAGATAAAGGAATGTGCATGATTCATGTGGTATGTTCTCTAACATGGTGGAGCGTTGGAGGCTGTTGAACTAAGTGGATTAAAAACACATGATTAAGTTTCTTAAAATAAGGCTCCTACAGTTTTCAGAGTTATGGGGTGGGGGGTCAGTCATGGTTTCTAACAGAAACAGGGTTTCTCAAGGTGGATAGCAACAGAGGACCTAAAAATTCCTTTTATTTGCAAGAATAATTTTTTATTTTATTTTTTGCAGGGGAGGGGGGCGAAGGAGGAGTTGTTGAGCTGTCCTTACCTGAAGTAGTATAAAAACATAGGAGTTCACATTTACTTTTGCTGGCTCACAATGGGAGCTGATATAGACTCAACATTCATTGCCTCCACTGCTACATCTTGCTGGGCTTGGAGGGAGAGATATCATGGTACCAAAGTCACTGCAGACTGCCATGAGCTGCTATTAGACCAGGATCAGATGGCTTTTTAAAAGATGTTGCCAGTGCTTAGTTTTACAGTCACTTTTGCTTCTTTTTCAGGAAGGTGGCCAAAGAACCTAGGACAGCGGAGATGTTTTGCTGTGAGATGTGCTTGGAGCACATGCACTTCAAAGAGGGACAGGTTAAACACACCTAGATGCCAGGGACTTTGGGTAAATAGCACGCAGTTGAAATATGTATTTAGGGGTCTGGTCTCCCCCCTTTGATGAGAATGTGAAGCTTCTATTAAAGACACAAGGTGGATGAGGTAATGGCTTTTATTGGACCAATTTCTGTTGGTGGAAGATACAAGGTACACCACATGTTGCGATAAGGCGGGACCCCTGAATCCTGAAAGGTGTGTTGTGGGGGTATTGCTCATCGTAGCAATGGAGATATGTCTGCAGGTTTTGTATCTATTGTTCTGACAGGGTCTGGTGTGGTTTTGAGTTGGTGTGGCCTGGTCTGTGAGGAGCTTGCTTCTGATGACGAGCTTGGTGAGTTATTTGAAGGCTAGAAAAGAGGGGTTGGGAAAGATTTCTTTCGGGATGTGTTCCCCATCAAATACGGAAGCCAGACTAAACAGTGACATGTACTTCCTGAGCAAATGCCAGAAACAAAACATCACTCCAGAGGACTTACCATCTATAACCCTCTGACCACTACATCCAGCTTCAAATATGCTGAACTGCTCTGCAGAAGGACCTCAGAAAAATTGAGGAACCATCTCCTGTACTTACATACTCCAGAAGAGACCACCTCAAACAAGAAATCATCACATATTCCTAGGGTGACCAGATAGTAAGTGTGAAAAATCTGGATGGGGGTAGGGGGTAATTGGCACCTATATAAGAAAAAGCCCCAAATATCGGGACTGTCCCTATAAAATCGGGACATCTGGTCACCCTACATATTCACACACACTGGAAGAAAACAAAATTCAGGAAATCTACCTAGAGCTCATGCAGGAAACCCAAAACTACTATCAAAAAAGCCTGATGATAGCCATTCAACACAACAACAAAAAGTGGAACCAACTACAACTGCACAACCACCAGAACATCCCCTCTGGGAGAAATCAAGACCCCATGACCCACCACACAGACACCACATGACACCCCAACATCATCAACCTATTAAGACTACCCCTAACCAGAACAGAAGTATCTGTGCTCTCCAAGAGATGGAACTTCTGCCCCCACCACAGAACCTGATACCATACTAACATGTGGAGAACTAGAAGAATTCTTCAACTGACTCCTCCTGAAGGAATTCTTTCATAACAAAGACAAAACCACCATATCCCCACCAACAGTCATAACAAAAATGAATCACCTGACTGGACACCCCCGCACCCCAGCAGATGAAACCACACACTGGACCATTGCACAGATTGCTTCAGGGGGAAAAAAAAAGACTGTAAAATCCTCAACAAACACACATCCACCACAATCTCTCTACCACCGAGAGGACGGCTGTAGTCCCTGAAATCCAACCACAAGACAGTGATCAAACCTGCAGACAAAGGGGGCACTATCATAGACCTTAGTCATGATGACCAAGTCAGTGAGGCCAACAGACACGTCGCTAACACTGCCTACTATAAAAAAACTGATAGACGACCCCACACCACAATTCACACACAAATTTAAAGGTACCATTACATCTTTCCCAAAACAGCTCCAAGAAAAACTCTACAACCTCATCCCTCACAAACGCACCTCAGGGACCTTGTGCGCACTTCTCAAGTTACACAAACAAGGGAACCCAGGCAGACCCATCGTATCTAGCCACAGCACTCTTACTGACGGAATATCAGGACTCATAGAAACCATCCTAAAACCACTTGCCACACACAGGGTCAGCTTCCTCCAGAAACTCCGCCATGCTAACAACTTCACTCAGAACAGCATCTTTGTCACAAGGCATGTCACCTCCCTATACACCAATATCCCTCATTGTGAAGATATCACTGCCTGCCTCAAATACATACCAGATAATGCATAACACTCAGAAATCCACTCAAAACACATTGCCAAATCCACCACAACTTCACATTTAACAACAAACACTTTGTCCAAACCATGGGAACAGCCAGGGGTACTAGGATGGCTCCCCAAAATATTGACCTCTTCATGGGTCACCTCAAGGAAGAATTTCTGGAAAAAAATGCAACACAAAACCAATAATATACCTAAGATACATCGATGATATTTTCATCCTCTGGACAAAAGACCTAAACTCCTTCACAGATTTCCACCACAACTTTGACAACTATCACCCATCCAGCAAACTCTCTCTGGAACAAACATACACACCAACATCAACTTCCTGGATACCACATGTGACATTCTGTGCCCCAAAGAGACACCCTGGCACCCCCATATTCACCACTGTCATAATTATATGTTTTTACAAAGTATGCCTTGTGAGGTATCATTCTAAAAGTCTTGATCTGCTAACCATTAATATCTTGTTGGATTGTGTGTGTTAACATTGTATGTGAAGTTATGATGTTTTGCTATGTATGTGTTACTGAAAGATGTTGTGAAGTTGGAAACATCCACAGCTAGCCTTTCAGGTACAACAATGAAGAAGCTAGACAGTGTTAATGGCCTATCAGCAAAGACGATGGACCATGGAAGAGCTTAGCCTCACCTGTGAACGCTTCAGACAGCCTATGGATAATGGCTGCTATGACTCAGCAAGGCATGCAAGAGCATGTGACCAGACCACATGATACTGAACTCCATTTTGGTACCTGTATTTTTCCACAAACTGGGTTGGAAACTTAGCTTAGAACAAAGGGGTTCCCACCATATGGAGAGACTATAAAAGATGGGGTGTGACATCATTTCTGGGCCTCACTCCCCACACAAGAGAACACCTGGAAACACCTGAGGAACAAAGACAGAACTGCGGGAGGTGCTGGGCCCAGGCTAAAGGGATTTCTAGCCTGTGTATGGAAACTTGGTGGACTGCTTATACCATCAGTCAGTGTGAGATATTGCTGATTCAAACCCTATATAGTATATTAGGTTTAGTTTGCATTTTTGTTTAATTTCCTGGGTAACCTCTTGATTTGTTTATTACTTGTAATCTATCTTTCTGTAGTTAATAAACTTGCCTTATGTTTTATCTTAAGCAGTGTGTTTTTTGAGTGAAGTGTCTGGGAAAATCTCAGCTCAGTCAACAAGGGCTGGTGTGCATTGTCCTCTCCACATCGAGGGAGCGGCGAACTGGGTAATAAATTCATACTGGTTGGATTTTTGACCAGGGCAGGATGGTTCAGTTCTGGGGTCCTAGGCTGGGAAGCTGGGGGTATTTTGGCTGTAGCCTCTCTATTGTTGGTTCATGCACTGGCTGGCCAAAACCTGCATGCAACTGCAGCTGGGTGTGTCCCTGCCTGTGTGAATGCTGGTGGGAGTGTAGGACCAGGAGCGGTCTGCAGCTTGTCATAGCAGCACAGTGTGAGAGGGAACCAGGCTGGTGAGTCGGAGGGCTCAGTGGTACCCCAATTCCAGGTTGCACCCCGGGGGGACACATCACACCATGATCAGCTTCAGCAGTGATACCCTACAAATGACTACATAGAAGAAACCCCACAGATCACCACACTTACCTCCACAGATCCAGTAACCACCCCAGACACAAAAAAAATGTGTTACCTACAGCCAGGCCCTCAGATAACACAGAATTTGCTCCAAAAAGAAAGTCTGGGATACACACCTAAACATGCTTAAAACTGCCTTCTCTAAACAAGGACACTCCACCAGAGAAGTAGATCACATTGTGGAAAAGGAGAATCTGCTTCAAAACCAGAAAAAGAAACCCACTGACCACACAGCCCTAGTTGTCATCTACCATCCCACACTGGAACCTATACGGGATATGATTAAACAATTACAACTCATATTTGATTGGGAATACATCCTAAAATAAATCTTTCCCAAACCCTTTCTTCTGGCCTTCAAGCAACCCCCCAGCCTCGCCAAGCTCATCATCAGAAGCAAGCTCCCCACAGACCAGGACCCACCAACTCAAAGCAGCACCAGACCTTGCCAGAACAACAGATGCAAAACTTGCAGACATATCTCCACTGCTACGATAATCAATACCCCCCACAACACACCTTTCAAGATTCATGGGTCCTACACATGCCTATCACCACCTTCGGTGTACCTCATTCAGTACATCAAATGCCCCAACAACAACTATGTGGGTGAAACAAAACCATCACTACACTCTCAAATGAACTCCCACAGAAAAAATGATAATAGACAAAAACACCATCTCACCTGTGGGCAAACACTTTTCACAAAGTGATCACTCCGTATCTGATCTTTCAATACTTGTCCTCCAGGGAAACCTGCACAACATCTTCAAAAGACAAGCCTGGGAAATTCAATTCATAACTCTGCCAAACACCAAAAACTATGGTCTTAACAGGCACACTGGTTTTATGGCTCATTACAACAATTTGTAACAGCACACTGCCTGCTACCCTTTATTGCCCACTTCAAACTCTTTATGCATAACAGTCTAACCCCCAATTACACACTTCAAGTGACTGCCTTCAACAAGCGTTACCCCGTCTGCTTAACAATCTGTGCCAACTTGTATTTAGTTCAGGCAGTCTGCTTCCTTCCCCCAGACCTGAAGAAGAGTTCTGTGTAGCTCAAAAGCTTGTACCTTCCAGCAACAGAAGTTGATCCAATAAAAGACATTACCTCACCCACCTTGTCTCTTTAATAGAAGCTGCACATTCTCATCAAGGGGGGGGAGGAGACCAGACCCCTGAATACATATCTTTCAACTGTGTGCTATTTACCCAAAGTCCCCAGCATCTAGGTGTGTTTAACCCAGCCCTCTTTTGAAATGCATGTGGTTTAGGCACATCTCATTGCAAAACCTAGGTTCTCTGGCCACCTTCCTGAATAAGAAGCAAAAGTGACTGTAAAACTAAGCACTGGCAACATCTGAAAAAAAAAAAAATCTGAACCTGGCCTAATAGCAGCTCATATATTTGGCAGTCTACAGTGATTCTGGTACCTTGGTATCTCTCCCTCCAATCCCAGCAAGATGTAGCATTGGAGGCAATGAATGTTGAGTCTATAACAGCTCCCACTGTGGGCCAGCAAAACTAAAAGCAAACTCCTATCATGAGCTTCTTGCCCAAGGTCACTCAGGAAGTCTGTGGCAGAGCAGAGACTTGAAATCAGGTGTTCCTAGGCTAGTGCCCTAATTACTAGACCATCCTTCCTCTCCAAATGTCAAGATTCTAGCCTTGCACTCCCATTGACTCAGTGCAGTCAGAGGTTGCACAGCTGTAACTGAGGACAGAAGTGGGCCAGACTTTCCTCTCGGCAATACATATTGCATTTCCATAATGAATATGAATGTTAGACTAACAGGGAGAAAGGGTGGGCTTGGGGCTCAGGCTCAAGGCTTGGCGGCTGTCCATAAATTGCAGGGCCTTTAATTCCTGACAATGCCCAGGATGTTCATGCTGTGGCCAATTTGCAAACCTAAGTCAATACATAGAAGATGGCTTTGAAACCTGCAAAAATTACAGGGGCTGCATTCATAGAATCATAGAAGATTAGGGTTGGAAGAGACATCAGGAGGTCATCTAGTCCAACCCCCTGCTCAAAGCAGGACCAACCCCAACTAAATCATCCCAGCCAGGGCTTTGTCAAGCCGGGCCTTACAAACCTCGAAGGATGGAGATTCTACCACTTCCTGAGGTAACCCATTCCAGTGCTTCACCACCCTCCTAGTGAAAAAGTTTTTCCTAATATCCAACCTAGACCTCCCCCACTGCAACTTGAGACCATTACTCCTTGTTCTATCATCTGCCACCACTGAGAACAGCTAAGCTCCATCCTCTTTGGAACCCCCTGTCAGGTAGTTGAAGGCTGCTATCAAATCCCCCCTCACTCTTCTCTTCTGCAGACTAAATAACCCCAGTTCCCTCAGCCTCTCTTCATAAGTCATGTGCCCCAGCCCCCTGATCATTTGGCTGCTTGTGACACCGTGAACCATGTGCCATTCTACTGAAACTCTAAACACTGAAAATCCATTTCCACAGTGGCATTTTTAGGTAGACTAGAGTAGCAAAATGGAGAGAAAAACAGATCATCCCAGAGAATCTGGCTCCTTCAGAATTCCCTCCCGCACCTCCTCGGCACCAACCTTGAACAGAAATACTGGTGTACTTTAAATCGAGTGAGAGCTGGAGTGGCAAAGACGGGTGACAATATGACCAAATGAAAGCTGAAGAATGACCCCCGTAATGAGGGTAGACACATCGCTGGAGTGTCTCCTGGTGGCTGGGTCTGGGAATTAGCTCTCACCCAATCCGGTGCCCCATTCTGTCAGTTGCCCACATCATGGCCTCTCTCTCTGGGACTCAGGGTGCTCCTCTTTGTGACTCGGTCCTCCGGCCAGGTCACTATTCAGTCCTCCCTTTTCAGGATGTCAAAGTCCCACTGGACAATCTGTTCATATGCCATGTCAGACAATCTTCCAGCCCAAGTCCAGTTCCAGGGCCACTTCCCCAATAGCTGGTAGGGGAACCCAGGCCCATCCACTACTCTGGGTTCCAGCCCAGGGACTCTATGCCAAGTAACCACAGACTACTCAATCTCAGACCTTGTTGCTGTTTCCCTGGGCTTCTTCCTACCTCTCTTCTCTATCTCCTAGCCCACCACTGATTTACCAGCCTGAGCTTCCTCCACTCCTAGTGGCTAATCCTGCTTCTCTGTAGTCCAGGGCAGGATGCCAGGGCTTACTGTTCCCCTAGAACTCCTCCTTGTCCCTAACCAACTCCCTTTCTCTCTAGGGAGTGACTGCAGAGTTCCTGGCTGCAGCCCCCTCCGGCTTTCTGCTTGCTGGCTTTATACAAGCTCAGCCTGCCTCTACCCAGCTAGTCTTCATCTTCAATAAGACTTTATCAGGCCCTGGCCCTCCTATAAGGTTAATTGGCCCTTTTTAACAAGCTCGGGCCTTGTGTGGGGTGGAGACCCCATCACAGATCCCAAATGTGAATGTGGGGAACCTAGACAAACACTAGAATATTGCCCAATTCAGTGCTCTCCCCCGCACCCCGCCCCACCAGGAACTGTTCAAGATAAGTGACACACCAGGTCTTGGCTGAGGTTTTGGAGCGACAAGCTAGGATGATAACTCACTAACAAGATGTCAGCTCCCTCATCTCCTCTACCAATGATGCTAACCTCCACAGCCCCCTTGTTAAACTTCCAAACAAGCACCTTCGTGCTTTATAAAGGGATATCCCTCATACTTGGAAGGAGCTCCCCGTAAACAGCCACATAGCTACCTCATTGTCCTACTTCAAATCCCTCCCTAAAAACCTCCTTTGCAGTGATGCCTACAGAAAACTGGACAACTTTTTTTTTGCTGAGACCACTGCTTATCCTGCTGGCCAATGTTGTCTTATTGTTTCTTAATTACCCCAAGCTGTCTGTCAGTATCTGTAGAGGAGCAGACTCACCCCTGCGGCGCCTCCTGCTGGTGACTTCCAGGAATTAGCTCTTCCAGCCTCCGGAGCGCCCTCTGCAGGCCGGTGATCCGCCTGTCCTCTGGCCCCCATGTCCCGCTACAGTGCCCTTGTACCTGGGGTGCTGCCCCCTAGCAGTAACCCCTCAGTCTTAGGGTCTCCCCTCCCCAGGGAACCCCCACCCACTATTCCCACCTCGCCTCAGTATAAGGCTACTGCCAGTCATCGTCTAGCCCCATGCCCCGGGGCAGACTGCAGTATCAGCCTACTCATCACTGGCAAGGTTGGGTTTGGACCTGCTGCCTTTGCCTCCCCCTGGGCTGCCCTCTGCAACCCCCAGTACCTGTTGGCCTTATGCTAGGCCGCAGCCTGCGGCTTTCCAGGCTGGAGCTCCCCGGCTCCTCCACCTTTTCCCAGCCCTGCTCCACTCAGGTACCCTGTCTCTAGCTCCCTGCAGCCAGGCCCATCTCCCTCTGTAAACAGAAAGAGACTGCTGAGCTCCTGGCTCCCAGCCTTTTTATACAGGCCAGCTGTGGCCTGATTGGGGTGTGGCCCAGCTGCGGCCGCTTCCCCAATCAGCCTAGGCTTGCTGCTTTTCCTTTGCCCCAGCCCTCTTCCAGGGCTGTTTTAAGTCCTTCCGGGCAGGAGCGGGTGTCCACCCCGCTACAGTATCCACCCGTGGTCTCTCATCGTATACTCAGTTTGTAAACTCTTTGGGGGAGGGACTGTCTTTTAGTTCTGCGTTTGTACGGCGCCTAGTGCAATGGGTAATAATTAATAAATAAATAACAGACTCAGAAGCTGGCAGTAACAACAGCTGCACTCATTTTTAAAGAAGCATTTTCATCTTTTGTCTGACCCTAAAATGCCACAAAAGTGTCCCAGTTTTCAAGTTTGCAAATACGGTCACTTTAATCAAGAGATGAGAGAGAGGGGCAATTTCAGTCCTACCGTGCCCTGTTACCCAAATTTCTGCCTACCTCTACCTCCCTCTCAGCAGCATAGTAAAGGATGGAGGCACACACAGCTTTGATGTACATATGTTAACATTCAGTGCTTTCAGGCTGCAGAGTGCAGAGAGACTCCATGCCAAGAATACTGTACTCTGGATCGTTCTGCTAAAATCTCTGAAAGTCAAGGAAGATGATATTTCCATCTCTCGGAAACTAAATACTGGGAACACGCCCGCACAATCCTTCTTACAATCTCCAAAATTCAGTTAGCCACAAGGGATGGGCAGGGGTCAAGCTTTTCCTGGCTTAATAGTAATACTATTGTATATTAACCCCTTCCCTACTGGTGGTGCACAAATTCTCCTTGGCGAACAAAGAAATAGACATGGCATTCGTATGCACAAATACATATTCATTTTTGCAATGGATGCGATTTTAACTCTGCCAGGTCCCTGCCTCCACAACCAGGGAGGCACAAACCTGCAGCAAAAAACGGCACAGCCTCCAGAACGTCATACGTTAGCATTAATTACCGGATCATACCACATGACATCCTTCCATAGGACCAGATGGGTACCATGTCAGTAGCTGTATGTCAAGAAGTGAAGGGCGCTTTGGTTTTCCACGTCTGA
This sequence comes from Platysternon megacephalum, assembly GCA_003942145.1. Classification (NCBI taxonomy): domain Eukaryota; kingdom Metazoa; phylum Chordata; order Testudines; family Platysternidae; genus Platysternon; species Platysternon megacephalum. The sequence goes on along the minus strand of QXTE01000114.1, from coordinate 4,066,837 downwards.
AAGTCTCGTGCAGGACTTTCAAAGCATGATTAACGACTGCTGACTGAAAAATGAAACTGCGACTCTCTTCCATGTTTATGAGTGCTTTAAGGTAGAGCAGTAATCCAGGAGTCAGATAACCAGGTCACTCACCACACGTTTATTTTCTTAGCACTGTGCTTCCACTATTTGGAGAGAGCAGCAAGATAGGACAATGGGAACGTTCAATTGCTAAGATGGCTGCTTTTTTTATTCATTCATCTCAGCCGAGCACTTCAGAGGAATGGCCGACAATTGTGTACATACGACCAAACCTGAAAGCAGGGAAGCAAATTGGTCAAATGAGCTTAGAGCTATCTTTAAATCAGCCAACCATAACAACATATTACCTCAGCAGCCGGGCACCACTGCTTACCAGAAGGTCAGGAATTAATTTTGATCTACACGTTTGTCACAATGGGATGCCGAGCCTCAGTAACCAATACTGAACTCCCAAATGTTGCACATTAGACAAGGATAATGAGACGACGTTAGAGTAACCTTATACTGTCTGGCAGCGCTCTTTGGTAGGGCAGTTTGCAGCAGCCCAGCTGTCTCTGAGCTCAGGAGCTGTTGGGCTGGTAGAATTTGGACTTTAACAGCAGCTGTTAGTGTTCCACGTTTCCCCCTTAGTGTTTGCCTTCGACTTTAATGAGGAATTTTTCGGTGGGTCTCAGCATTGCCTAGTCTTTTAGAGATTACGCTTTCGGCTACAAAAATAGCACAGACGGTAAAATAATCATCATAAATCAGAGAAGAACTCCCCAGAGGAAGAGAGAGATTTCTTTCTTTACCCCTCCCTATGTAAAAGGCATCAGCTTCCATTTACATATTGCGTTTCTCATCCCAAAGTGCTTTACAAAGTGTGTGGCCATCCTCTACTAGATTTTGCACATCACAAAATACCACTGAATTAGCCATGAAATCCCCTGCACGTAAACCTGCACTGATGGGACGCTACCGCAGCCTAGCATTAAAAGCAGCAGCATAGAATAGCCACCAGAGAGCCATAAACTCCTGGAAAACAAAGTGTGGTCACTAGGACAACGGAAGGAGTCACAGCTGCTGACATTTGTTCCTTATAGTCTCCCTAAAATATAGCACAAAGTGGAAGTATAGGCCTATGGTTAAGGCACTGGATTAGGGCTTGGAAGAGCTGGGTTCAATTTCTGGCTCTTCCTTTGTGACCTTAGCTTCTCTGTGCCACAGTGCGCCATCTGAAAGAGTGGTGAGAATAATCATTCAAACAAGTCACAAGTCACCGTAATTTGCAATGCAGAAGCAGCTACTAAATACACTGGATGGGGCAAGCCACAAGCCTGGGTTATTTGTGAATAATGGTAGCATGGAAAGGGAACAAGTTGACCCGGAGGTGATGGGGTATAGGAGGGCAGTGCTGTGGCTTGGGCTAGGCTGTGACTCTGCAGGAATGCCAATAGAGTCCTCTGCTCTCATGGCCCCAGCCACTCCTGATGACAACAGGTCTGGCACATGTTGTAATAATAATAAAACCCTGGCTTGTATATCAATCTTTTTATCAGTAGATCTCAAAGCGCTTAGCAAAGAAGGTAAACATCATTATTCCCATTTGACAGATGGGGAAACTGAGGCACAGAGAGGGGCAATGACTTGCTCAAAGCCACCCAATGGCAGAGCCAAGAATAGAACCCAGGTCTCCTCAGTCCCAGTCAAGTGCTCTATCCACTAGGTAACACTGCCTCCCTTGTAGCATTTTTCCAGTTTTAGTTTTCTGTAGAAGTCTTCACCTTCCATGTTTTCCCTGTGAGAGGGCAATATAAAGTCAGATTTATAAATATATACTGTTCGTGTACTGTACAAAAAGGGCACATGGTAGTATAAGTACAGAGATCCTAGTGACATGAACTGGGACCACCTCATCACTAATTCCACCTCCACTGTAGTGCATTCACCTCTGGCATGGAACATGGCAACTGTTTATCAGCATGCAGCAACGCTTTATAACATTTGAGAGACAAAGTGCAGAAAAACAGCATCTTGAAAAAGAAACTGCAGGAGGAATTTAGGAAGTCAAGAATGCATTTACCAAAGTCACCGGGTGTCATATTCTTAAAAGTAGTTCATCCATTCATAGGCCATGGCTACACTTGTAGATGTAGAGCACTTTGGGTTAAACCAGCCTTCGGAGAGCGCACCAGGGAAAGCGCTCCAGTCTGTCCACACTGACAGCTTCAAGTGCACTGGCGTGGCCAAATTCGTGGCACCTGAAGCGGCATTTGGAGCGGTGCATTATGGGCAGCTATCCCACAGAGCACCTCTTCCCATTCTGGTCCTGTGGCTTGTGGGAAGGGGGCATGGGGTGCGGGGCATTCTGGGTCCTGTCCCAATGCCCCGTGATGCATCGCTTCGCATCCCAGCAATCCCTGTGTTTCTGTCCACATTTGGTGCCATCTTTCAACGGTTTCTGTGCAATGCGCGCATTGTCTTCCCTTTCGGTCTGCGGGAATTGAGCCCGAACTGCTGCGGAACATGCTGACGAGTCTTGCCAGCACGTCTCGTTTGGCAGTCGAGTTACTGCTTAAGATCCAAAGTGACAGTGAGGAGTCCGACGATGATATCGAGTCGTGTATTGCATACGACATGAAATTGCTTGTCTTATTCACGGACATGCTCTCCACCGTGGAACGCCGCTTCTGGGCTCGGGAAACAAGCACTGAGTGGTGGGATCACATCGTCCTGCAAGTCTGGGATGACGAGCAGTGGCTGCAGAACTTTCAGATGAGAAAAGCCACTTTCATGGGACTGTGTGAGGAGCTCGCCCCCACCCTGCGGCGCAAGGACACGAGATTGAGAACTGCCCTGCCGGTGGAGAAGCGGGTGGCTATTGCAATCTGGAAGCTGGCAACTCCAGACAGCTATCGATCGGTCGCGAACCAGTTTGGAGTGGGAAAGTCGACGGTTGGAATTGTGTTGATGCAAGTTGCAGGGCCATTAATCGCATCCTGCTCAGAAGAACCGTGACTCCGGGTAACGTGCAGGACATTGTGGCTGGCTTTGAACAAATGGGTTTCCCTAACTGCGGAGGGGCGATAGATGGGACGCATATTCCTATTCTGGCACCACCCCACCTAGCCTCCGAGTACGTTAACTGAAAGGGGTATTTCTCCATGGTTCTCCAGGCGCTTGTGGATCACCGTGGTCATTTCATTGACATTAACGCAGGCTGACCCAGAAGGGTGCATGACGCACGCATCTTTTGGAACACTGGCCTGTTCAAGAAGCTGCAGGCCAGGACATTTTTCCCAGACCAGAGGATCACTGTAGGGGAAGTCGAAATGCCCATTGTGATCCTTGGAGACTCCGCTTACCCTTTAATGTNGTGGATCACCGTGGTCATTTCATTGACATTAATGCAGGCTGGCCCGGAAGGGTGCATGACGCACGCATCTTTCGGAACACTGGCCTGTTCAAGAAGCTGCAGGCCAGGACATTTTTCCCAGACCAGAGGATCACTGTAGGGGAAGTCGAAATGCCCACTGTGATCCTTGGAGACCCCGCTTACCCTTTAATGCCATGGCTCATGAAACCCTACACAGGGAGCCTGGACAGCAGCCAGGAACGGTTCAACAACAGGCTGAGCCGGTGCTGAATGACTGTGGAGTGTGCTTTTGACCATTTGAAGGGCCGCTGGCGCTCTCTGTATGGGAAGCTGGACCTGGCCGAAGACAGCATCCCCGCGGTTATATCCGCGTGCTGTACCCTCCATAATATCTGTGATGGGAAGGGTGAAAGCTTCACTCAGGCATGGGCCTCGGCGGTTCAACACCTGGAGGCTGAATATGCACAGCCAGAGATCAGGGCTATTAGAGGGGCCCAGCGTGGGGCTGCAAGGATTAGGGATGCCTTGAGGGAGCAATTTGAGGCTGAAAGCCACCAGTAATGTCTGGTGCTCTGCACGGGAGTTAAGTGCAGTGGCTGTGTTTGGTACACTGACTTGCAGTGCTTGTTGCTTTCCTGGGCTAAGGTATATTTTGCTTTATGCACGAATAAAGTATGTTTTAAAAGTAAAAAACTCCATTTATTGAAAAGAAAATTCATTTATTGAAAAAAACCAAAGTAACACAGAAATACCAAAAGGGCAAGGGGGGGTGGGGGTGGGGACCGGTTCACTCATAGGCTTGAGTATGTCCTGATTTCATACTCTCGAATCCTGTCTGGAGTGCTGTGCACTGAGTGCTGCACTTCAGGATGGCTATAAGGCATGTTGAGGGGGGTTGAGTGCAGTGGATAAGGGTCGTAGTTTTCGTGGGTGGGTGGTGAAGCTACGGGTGTAGGAGGCAGCTGGGGGAGGTAAGAACCCGGATGTTGGGGAAAGTGGGTTGGAGGGGACATGGGGGCACAAGGGGAAGAGTTTTGGGACAAGGGCTGCGGGGGGGGGGCAGGCGCGGTAGTGTTCCGCCTGCATGGCAACGAGCGCCTGGATAGAGTCCGCTTGGCGCTCCATTATGCTAATCAGCCGTTCCGTGCTTTGCCGCCGGTACGTCGCGTTTTCCTGGCGGATCCTCCTTTCGCTCTCCCTCCACTTCTGTGCCTTTCGATTCTCATTTACAGACTGCTGCATGACTTCATGCAGGATGTCTTCTTTGCTGTTACGTGGCCTCTTCTTGAGTCTTCTCAGTCTGACGGCCAGTGATAAGAATGATGGCTGAGATCTCAAGGTTGCACCTATACAGGCAAAATGCAACACTTAACAGAGGCAGCATTGCACACACCAGACAGAGCAATGATTCCCCCGCACTTAAGGAGGGCAATCACAAAAACCATACTTTGCCTGTCCCAAAGCGAGAGCACATAACCACGGGAGCCCCAGAAATGGTGAGTAAGCACAGGGTCCATGGGGACTGATTGTTTCATGGCTGTACTGTCCTCTGGGTTTCTGTGCCTTGGGGAGAGCCAACAGCTGCAGGGGGCACCTACACTGAACACTGTCCCAACATTCTCCACAGGAGTTCGTCCTGGAAGATATCTCGCTGCTGAGGGTGACCAGGGAAGCAAGGGAGGGTCTTCTACTGCAATGCGGCTTCCACCCTGGCCCATACACAGCTTGCCTGTGTGCAGCAATGGTCCCCCCTCCTCGCCCAAAGAGCCCGTACCTAAAAACTTCCTTCCCGAAAAGAAAGCCGCTTACCAGGAACCTCCTCTGTTGTTTGTCCTTCCCCAAGCACCGGACACCACGACTGGCTGCCTTCCTCCTGGCTCGAGAAGAGCTCCTGGCTGCATGCATCTAGGGATTCCGGGGTGTCTCCCCCCGCCTCAGCACCATCGCTCACACTTTCCTCCTCCTCCCCCCCCTTGCTGTGCTGGGCTCGGAAGTGTCCATGGTGGTCATTGCAGTGGAGGTGGGATCGCCCCCAAGTATCGCATCCAGCCCTTTGTAGAATTTGCAGGTCGCGGGGGCAGCACCGGAGCGTCCGTTTGCCTCGCGGGCTTTGTGGTAGGCATTCCGCAGCTCCTTTACTTTAACCCGACACTGTACCGCATCCATCATGGCCCCTGTCCATCATGGCCCTTGATATGTGCCCGAAGGTATCGTAATTCCTACGTCTGGAGCGCAGCTGAGACTGCACGGCTTCCTCTCCCCAAACACTGATGAGGTCCAGCACCTCGCCATTGCTCCATACTGGGGATCGCCTGGTGCGTGGAGGCATGGTCACCTGAAAAGATGTGCTGAGAGCACTCCATGCCTGGCTGAGCAAACAGGAAGGGGATTTTCAAAATTCCCAGGGAATTTAAAGGGCAGGTCTGACGCTTGGTCACCTGAGGACAGGGCAGCAGAGTTCAAAAGTGATGACCAGAGTGGCTAGAACAGGCATTGTGGGACACTTCCGGAGGCCAATCAGAGCCAATCAGGGGGCATTAGGTGTCCACACTGGCGCCGCGGCGCTCCAGTGAGAGGGCAACAAACGTTATTCCTCTCAGGGAGGTGGAGTACCAGGAGCGCTCCAGCCGCGGAGTCAGAGCGCTCTCTGTGCCTTGCCAGTGTGGACGGGGAGTGAGGTAGAGCGCTCTTGGTGGATTTATTGCGCTATAACGCACAAGTGTAGCCAAGGCCATGGATTCCAGGGCCCAGAGACCATTGTGCTCATCTAGCATGCCTCCCTGAAGGAAACATGCTGGAGAGCTTCCCCAAAATAATTCCTTTTGAACTAGAACATCTCTCTTAAAAAAATAGCCAATCTTGATTTTAAAATGGTCAATGATGGAGAATCCACTACAATCCTTAGTTAAAAATGTATCCCTTATTTCCAGTCTAACCTTGTCTAGCTTCAACTTCCAGCCATTGGCTCTAATTCCATAAGACCTGATGACAGCAAGGGTTTAATGGACCTTGTTTTTACGCAGTCACCAATACAACATGGCCCCTTAATAACATGCAGCGGCGTTTTTTGATTATTGACTAGGAGAAAAATGCCCACTATTAGAAAATCAACAACCCTTCCGGCATTTTCCCTATCAAAGTACTGAGTACATCTGAGTCTGCTTAGCTTAGGAGACCTGATGAGATCACATCCCAAGGTGACATGGCTTCAGGCCAACATAAAGATGCTTTGGGGAGAGTTTGCCAGCGCCAGCCCTACTTCCTAAGACCATACAGATACTTTCTGAATTTCTGACTTACTATTTTGGGGCAGCTGTTTTTGTTTAGGGTCAAGTTATGTCTGTGTTGCTAATGGTAGTTTTTAAATGCTTAAATGTTTCATATTTCTTTTTCATTTCTTCCCTAGTGACGCGGGATATCATGCGTTACCAAAGGAATTCCATTAATCTTCCAGGTTCGTGTCTGCGATGAAAAGATGTAATCTTTCACAATTAAGCGCCCTGGCTTGTAGCTAGATAATAGAAAGCTCTGAGTGATACCCAAGAAGGAGACACCTGGTACCTCGAACACTTCAGCAACAGACAAGGACTTTTTGCAAACTCTTTGACAGAAGAGAGTTTTTATATATTTTTAACTTGGCTCTGAAAATAAGTCACAAAAGAACTAGACTCACTCTTCATTCCTGGGTTCGATGTGCTCCCAAAGCTGTTGGATTTCCCAGTGTGTGAGACCTGTGTTGACACATTCCAAACAGAGGAATTGTTTCTACAATGCTCTCACTTTTCCCTAATATGTAGTTTTCTGCAATACTTGCAGCTCTTTGACAATCAGCATTGCCTGTAGACAGCTCCATCTCACTCCAATCACTTCTTAGATGTTAACCATCCTGTGAGGCCACCATTGATATTGACAACTCCTAACAAAGCTAGTAGAGTGACATTTCAGTAGGTAATGATGGTAAAGCTGCAGTCATCAGACAGAGCCATAAAAGTTAATTAAGATGCGACAACAGTAAATACATAGGAAAACCATAGGCAGCATAGTCAGGTTTCAGTGAGATGTCTTAAGCTGCAGCATAGCCAGAACACACAGACATTTCCTGCAATTCACAGCTCATTTTGCTGGTTTCCAATAGCCTCAACAAATCTGTATCACTAGGTGAATCAGAAGGAATGCAAAGCTACTGCACAGTTGGCAGCATTTTTATTGATTACTTGTCAGAGATCTGAATATGGAGAAGATGGTCAAGTTTCCAAATGGAATTTGAATAGAGAGCTGATTTCATCCTGGCATCATGCCTTGAGTGGAAATTTAACATAGTGACTTGTTGACTAAGACCTGAATACGGAAAAGGTCAGCGGGAAAGAAAATATTAACATTTACCTAAACAATATGGGACCCACCTTTTAACTCCATTGAGTGTTTTGGAGGAACAAAGTGGAAAAGCAGTAATTATGATGCTAAAATCTCAGGACCAGCTTCTTAGCTAGAGATTGATAGGATAGGAGAAGCCAGTCCAGCATCCCCCTTCAGAGCAGATGTGTCTGGTCTTACCTGTTTCCAACTTACCTGTTGCCAACTCTCATGATTTTGTCATGAGTCTCATGATAATTATTAAGTATCAGAGGGGTAGCCGTGTTAGTCTGGATCTGTAAAAGCAGCAAAGAATCCTGTGGCACCTTATAGACTAACAGTTAGTCTATAAGGTGCCACAGGATTCTTTGCTGCTTTATGATAATTATTGTTTTCCTTAAAGCCCCAGCTCCTGGAGTCAAGTGGAGATGTGATGTTTTCAGCCTTCCTTCTTAAAGAAAAAATAAGTTTCTAGCCCTTCTGGCTGCGGAGAAAGCTTCAAAATGTGATCCCAGTGCACCCTACAGGCTCAAAAAGCAGAAGGCAAATAAAAAGAGCACCAAATCTATTATTTTTACATAATCTCATTATTTTTACGTAGTCTCATGATTTTTGATCGTTTGGGTTTGGCAATATGGTTGTTTCTCTGCATGAATACAGCCATCACAAGGCAGTTCCAAATGGTACACTTTTTAGTGTTACATCCAGTCCACATTTCAAACAATGGTGCTTCCACTGGGAAACTATTCAACACTCTTCACAGATATCATCAGGTTTTGAGTTTTTTGGGTTTTTTTCTGCTTCCACCAAGTTTCTCTTTTTTACATTTTATTTCTGGATCTACCATCTCCCCACCCCAAACCTTGCAAATAGCTGCAGGCTCTTAACCTATATCTCTTCATCCTCTGCCTCAGCTGTGGCTTAGCTAAGCTATACCCAGAGCTATCTAGTTATTAACCCTTCCACATAAATCGGTCCCAGCAACCTCCTTGTGATAGGTGCGCCCTTCTCTGAACATCCTTCTCACTTATCAATACCTTTCTAGTGATGAGGTGCCCAGAAGGAAACGCAATCCAGGTGTGATCATACCAGAGCTGCAGAGAGGTGGACTAGTAACCCCTATGCTCCATGACATTAGGTATCTGTATACACAGCCCATCACTGCACTGGCCTATTTTGCTGCCATATCATATTAAATTTATACCTAATTTGCTCTACCCCTAGGTCTCTTGCAGTATGACTTCTTTCCAGGTTTCTCATTCTCAGTTAATTTTTCCCCAGAGGAATTAGTTTGCATTTTTCCTTATTGAGCCATATTGTTATTTTCTGCCCATTTTTCTTGGTCCTTCTACACCATTTTTCTGTATCCAATGGTATTTGCAATTCCTCCCAGTTTAGTATCATCTGTAAGTTTAATTAATGTGCTTCTTACTCCCTCTTTTAGATCTTTTATGAAGATGGTATATGAGACCAGGTCTAACACGGATACCAGCAATAAACCCACTAGATACTTCCCACTCACCAATTTGGAATATTCCCTTTCATTTATGACCTTTAAGCTAGTTTTCAATTCATGTGAGCGATCTTATCCAAGCCAGTTTGAATTAATTTTATGGATGGGATTTCACGAGGCCCTGTATTATATTTGGTTTGCAGTAGAGCATATGTTGACAGATTTCGTTGTGGGCTTGAAATTCCATAGACGAGATAGTGCTGAAGACCTGAAATCCTAATTGCTTCCTGAATAAAGTGGAAATTCCTCCCCACAGCCCTCTGACTTACTGACATTCAATATTTTGATGAGAAAAAGCTAAAGAATTCCTGAGGAGATAACTGTCAGGTAATGCATCTGAAGAAGTGGGTATTCACCCACGAAAGCTCATGCTGCAAAACGTCTGTTAGTCTATAAGGTGCCACAGGATTCTTTGCTGCTTTTACAGATCCAGACTAACACGGCTACCCCTCTGATACTTGTCAGGTAATGGTTACACATGCCAAATTTCACACTCATTTTTATTATTGTTATTAATATTTATTTTCTAGTAGCACCCACACCGCCTGGTCAGCAGATAGGGTTCCCAGGCATCCAGTTTTAGACCAGAACGCCCAGTCGAAAAGGGACCTTGTTGCTGTTAAAAGTCCAGTCAGTGGTGTAGCGGGGCTAAGGCAGGCTCCCTGCCTGCCCTGGCTTCGCGCAGCTCCTGGAAGCAGCTGCCATGTCCCTGAGGCCCCTAGGCGCAGGGGCAATCAAGGAAGCTCCACATGCTGCCCCCACTTCCAGTTCCTGGCCAATGGGAGCTGTGGGGGCAGTGCCTGCGGGCGCAGGCAGCACCCACCATGCAGAGCCACCTGGCCGCGCCTCCGCCTAGGGGCCGGACATGGCAGCCACTTCCAGGAGCAGCGTGGAGTCAGGGCTGGCAGGCAGCCTGACTTAGCCCTTCCGCAACACCAACCAAGAGCTGCCTGAGGTAAGCGCCGTGTGGCTGGAGCCCGCATCCCGAGCCCTCTGCTCCAGGTCGGAACCCTGTCCCGGAGCCCACACACACCCCTGCACCCCAACCCCGTACCGCAGCCCTGAGCCCCCTCCCACACCCAAACTCCCTCCCGGAGCCCACACCCCCTCCCACACTCAAAACCCCTGCCCCAGCCCAGTGAAAGTGAGTGATGGTGGGGGAGAGTGAGGGAGGGAGGGGGGCTCGAGTGAGTGGAGGGTGGGGCCCCAGAAGGGGGGCCCCAGGGAAGGGGCAGGGCAGGGGGTGGGGCACGGGTGTTCGGTTTTGTGCAATTAGAAAGTTGGCAACCCTCTTAGCAGATAGGCCTCTTTGTGTTTGGTGCTGTACAAACACAGAGGCAGACAAAGTCCCTGCCTAAATGAGTTGTGGTTTTTGTTTAAAATGGAACCAGGCTGCATTTTGTTCTTGTGTGATACTGACAGACTCAGTGGGCAACAGAAGTTTTTCTCTTGGCATTTTTTCGAGTTGGGAAATTTCTCGAGCTCGACCTTGTTTTGTGAATAGTTTTGGTTTGGATGAAGCGGCATTTTTGATGAAAAAACAAGTAATCGAAAAATTCCCAGCCAGCTCTCGTTATAAACATGACAGCCTATAACCCCTCTTCCGAGCCCTGTTTCCAAGGCAGCTTGCGACTAATAAGAGCAAAGCCAAGAACATTGGCCCCACCCACCTGGACTTCGCTTCTGTTTTAAAACCACTGTGGACAGTGAAAAGTTTTATCATGAGGAAACCTTATTATAAAAATATAGTTAATGGTATATTACTGCTGCTGCCGCCAATGAGTTCTCCTCAGCAGAAACGAGCCCATGCATTTTCAGAGGTGAAACTCGCATTGACTTCAAATAGGGCCAAGATTTCACCCATGAACGCCAGGCAAAGCCAGCTACAGAATAGTTAGAGCACTCCCTGCGGGCTGCTTCGCACAGCAGCAATCTCGAACCCCACAGGTAAAATGAGGTCAATAACTTTGCCCCGAGAATAGAGAGGGGCCATTCTTCAATGGACAAGATGAGGGAAAGCAGGGTGGGGGAGTGATGATCTCAGATGGAAGGAGCAGGCTACTGCTGTTCTTTCTCAAACGGTTATAAATTCCCACCGAGCAAAAGAAAAACAAAGGGAGACCAGGAGGAATGCAGCACTGGCAGCTTTTCATCATAACACCACAGACTACAAGGCAGCAATAAACAATAAATCTCATGGCAGGAGAGTTCAAGCCTTCGCTGGTTTTCAGCCTCACCAAAAAAATTGGAGAGAAAGAACATTCGGTCGAAAAATTAATAGACCACCATCCTTGTGCTGCCATCTAAATCTCATCTGTCAGTCAGGGCATATCACCATAAATTACAGCGACTCTCAATGCATGCTGCTACTTTACTGCCCATCACCTATGCTCAATANTCAGCTCTGTGTGGTCACCTGTGCTCACCAGGCTGGGCAGACAGGAAATGAAATTCAAAAGTTCGCGGGGCTTTTCCTGTCCAACTGCCCAGAGCATCCGAGTTTCGATTGCTGTCCAGAGCGGTCACAATGGTGCACTGTGGGATACCTCCCGGAGGCCAATACCTTCGAATTCCGTCCACACTAACCCTACTTCGAACCAGCAAGTTCGAATTCAGCGCTACTCCCCTCGTCGGAGAGGAGTACAGAAACCGATTTTAAGAGCCCTTTAAGTCGAAATAAATGGCCTCGTTGTGTGGACGGGTACAAGGTTAATTCGGTATAACGCTGCTAAATTCGAACTAACATCGTAGTGTAGACCAGGCCTAACTTTGCCCCGAGAATAGAGAGGGGCCATTCTTCAATGGACAAGATGAGGGAAAGCAGGGTGGGTGAGTGATGATCTCAGATGGAAGGAGCAGGCTACTGCTGTTCTTTCTCAAACGGTTATAAATTCCCACCGAGCAAAAGAAAAACAAAGGGAGACCAGGAGGAATGCAGCACTGGCAGCTTTTCATCATAACACCACAGACTACAAGGCAGCAATAAACAATAAATCTCATGGCAGGAGAGTTCAAGCCTTCGCTGGTTTTCAGCCTCACCAAAAAAATTGGAGAGAAAGAACATTCGGTCGAAAAATTAATAGACCACCATCCTTGTGCTGCCATCTAAATCTCATCTGTCAGTCAGGGCATATCACCATAAATTACAGCGACTCTCAATGCATGCTGCTACTTTACTGCCCATCACCTATGCTCAATATTGAACAGTTATGCTCCTCAGCCTAGTACAGTTATTTTAATCTGCAGTGTCCATGCCTTGAATCATTATCCCTTGTTAAAGCCCTTCAGACGACCCAAGAATGGATCACCTAGGCAGTAAGCATTTCTATGGGAAGATTTGAAAGCTTAACTGACCTCTGTACAGATCCTTTTTGTGTTCTGCTTATCCATTTGATCACGTGGGTGTGGGTGTAATTTCCAATAGAATTAACTGAAGTTACACACAGAAATCCCCAAAGAGAGTGAGAGGAGAATATCTCCCCAAATTATGTTAATCATAGAATCATAGAATATTAGGGTTGGAAGAGACTTCAGGAATTCATCTAGTCCAACCCCCTGCTCAAAGCAGGACCAATCCCCAACTAAGTCATCCCAGCCAGGGCTTTGTCAAGCCTGACCTTAAAAACCTCTAAGGAAGGAGATTCCACCACCTCCCTAGATAACCCATTCCAGTGCTTCACCACCCTCCTAGTGAAAAAGTTTTTCCTAATATCCAACCTAAACCTCCCCCACTGCAACTTGAGACCATTACTCCTTGTTCTGTCATCTGCTACCACTGAGAACTGCCTAGCTCCATCCTCTTTGGAACCCCCTTTCAGGTAGTCGAAAGCAGCTATCAAATCCCCCCTCATTCTTCTCTTCTGCAGACTAAATAACCCAGTTCCCTCAGCCTCTCCTCATAAGTCATGCTTCATTCAAGCCACGGACTGCATGCACACTTCATACACGATCCCTAAACATATAGAATTCAAATCATCAGTACAAAGCTAATGAAAGTGAAAGATGGTGACTCTATCTGAAATCTGAATTTCACTCATTTCAAACTCCCTGTATCTATGCTGCAGCCAGTTATGTTGTTTTCCTATGGTGCCATATGTCGTAATTTGCTTGCCAACTCCTTTCATATTTCCACAGATCACAGGCCCCATGTGTAAGTTGATCTTCTCCATGGAAGCTACATGTGTGTTTGAAGTTGGCAGGGCAGCGTACCAACTAGGTGGTTTGGGTTTGAGTTTGAGCTCTGGATTTCAAGCCAGTTTTTGTAGCAAGTTGCTTTGCTTTTGAATTTGCCCTGCAAATTCCTGGGTTCCACAGCCACAAAGAAAGCTGCCCATTCTGAGGATCTCACACACCAGTGTCTCCACTGACTGCAAAATGCCAGGTTTGCTTGTTCTGGTCTGCACAAAAATCTCATCTGCCACACCGCAGCAAGCACAAACCCGCTCTCATTAACGGAGAGTTATTTTTAAATCCTAATTTTCTTGGACATGATTCTAACTACAAGTTATTTTTAAATGCAAGAAATAAGCACATTTCGCATGCCATTCACAACACCCAGTTAGGGTCTGAAATATCACTGAATTGTACTGTAGGGATTATGCAAACTAGAGCCAGATTCAATAACGGCTGTCCAGTTTCTGCACTGCTCAAGGTTACATGCACTGAAAAATACATTTTTTAGGAGATCGTGTTGCCTTGCAGTAGCTTCTGGGGCATGAAAGGTGGAGCAAGATTTTTTCCTATGGGTCTTCCCAGGAAGAGATCCATCACCATGGTATCCAAGCCCCACACATACATTAGGGTAATTATTCTGCCAACAGCCCTATGGTGTAGGGAAATATTATTATCCCTGTTTTAAAGGAGGGGAACTATGTCCAAGCTCACACGGAGAGTCCAGGGTAGAATCTATATCTCCTGAGACCCAGCCCAGTGCTTTAATCACAAGACCATCATAATTCACCATATTCCAAAGAGTGAACAAATATAATATAAATTGATCATATTGATAGTTGCCATATAATGCACCTCTTTGGGCTGTATAAGTAAAAATAATACCACAGTTGTACCATACTATAAGTCAACTAACATTCAAATCTAGTTTAAATCAAGCTATAGTTAATCTGCCCTAACTTTATTCCATAGTCATAGATTCACAGACCATTATGATCATCTAGTGCGACCTCCTGCGTGGCATATAGAACCTCACCCAGTAATTTCTGCATCAAGCCCATAACTTCTTGAAAGACATCTTGTTTTGACCTAAAGACGTCAAGTGATGGAGCATCCATCCCCTCCCTAGGTAAGTTGTTCCAATGGTTAATTACCCACACTGTTAAAAACTACTCTGAATTTGTTTAGCTTCAGCTGCCAACCAGTGGATCTCGTTATGACACTTTCTGCTAGATTAAAGAGCCTTCTAACTCTCAGAAATCTCTTGCCCTGTAGGTACTTGTAGATCATGATGCAGTCACCTATTAACCTAGAAGAACAGCAGCTTTATTCTTAAAAACAATTCTTATGTTACCACTACATTTTGTTGAGGATAAATGCACAATATCTAGTTGTTCTTAGGCAGCTGTACCAATACATTTAACTGGACTGGAGAGAAAGGAATTCATCAGAGAAGAAACCTTTCTATAAACCATGGTAGATGCCTAGGAAACAACACAAAGAGGAACCAGCTCCGGGAAAGTGCTTGAATGATTTAGCATCTCTACAAATTAAAAGCTAGTAAAAATAGCAATTACTAATGACAGACAAGCAATTTACTATTCTATTCATCCACCTCATCATAGATATGTGTTTGCATCCTTGTGACTTATCTACACCAGCTCCGTTTATACTGTAATATACGGCTATTATTGGCATATCACTTTTTTTTTTTTTTAAGGACGTCCGTTTTATTTGCAGTTGAATGCAATGAAAAATGCGCTGACAGAGAATGATCTAAATAAAATAAAATTAGAGAAATAAGAGAAGAAATGCTTTGAAGGCCAAATAAACGTGGCTTGTCAAAAAGAAGGTTGGGGGGGGGGCTGCGTTTTGGAGGGTTTCTTGTGCCTGCTGGACCAATTTTTCATACATCTGGAAAGACGTATTAATCACAAAGACTTTGGGTCCAGTAGAGAGAGTTATTGCATGTTTTCCTTAGGGCAAGGAAGTTTACTTTAATCAAAAGGAATTTCAGTCCCTTGCTACTCCACCTACAGATGGCTGGAATGCTGAACTTTATCCACTGGTGGCTTTGAAAAGACTGTTTTTTCAAGATACATCTTAATTTATAATCCCACAAAAAAATTGTGTCCCAGTTTGATAACGCTATGGGCATGTCTACACTACAAATGTAAGTCAACTTCAGTTAAGTCAACATCCAGCCACCACAGTAATTAAGTTGATAGTGGGTATCCACACCACACTCCTTGTGTTGGTGGAGCATGTCCTCACTAGCAGCGCTTGCATTGATGCAGAGAGC
Source organism: Platysternon megacephalum (assembly GCA_003942145.1). Classification (NCBI taxonomy): domain Eukaryota; kingdom Metazoa; phylum Chordata; order Testudines; family Platysternidae; genus Platysternon; species Platysternon megacephalum. Next base: position 4,051,123 of record QXTE01000114.1, on the reverse strand, counting down.
AGTGCAATGTGAGTAGGTATCCCACAGTGCAACTTGCCGCAAGGGGTTTTGAGAAGGGCTAGAAATGCCTCAAGGGACCAAAACATTCTCACAGGGGGGACTGAGAACATGGCTTCAATGTCCCATGATGCAGTTTTCTCCCTCCCTCCCCTGATTTCAATTGGAATCCATCATATTTTGCGCCTTTTTTTCAAAAGGCTGGCATAGCCGCATGTACACCATATCCCGAGCAGCACGGACCCCACACAACTGTGCACTATTGTTGTGAGCATTACAAACGCCACGCGCCTGATCGTGCAATATTACCAGAGCTGCGAGAGGAGCTGCCAAATGAAACATGGCAACGTCCTTCAAGTAGCCCTGCTGGAAGCCATAGAATGAAACAATTATTGATTGCTGTTGGCAGTCGTGCAGCAGCTGAACGTGGTGGGGCACCATTTCTGGTCCCAAGAAATAAGCACTGAGTGGCGGGATCACATCATTATGCAGCGATCAGTGGCTGCAGAACTTTTGTATGCACAAGGCCACTTTCCAGGAACTGTGTGCGGAGCTCTCCCCAGCCCTGCAGCACAGCGACATGAACATGAGACCTGCTCTGACATTGGAGAAGCGAGTGGTGATTGCTGTGTGGAAGCTTGCCACTCCAGACTGCTACTGATCAGTGGGGAATCAATTCAGAGTTGGTAAATCCACTATGGGGGTTGTTGTGATCCAAGTATGCCAAGGGCCATTAATCTCCTTTTGCTAAGAAGTGTTGTGATTCTGGGCAATGTGCAGGACGTACTGGATGGTTTTGCCACAGTGGGGTTCCCTAACTGCAGTGGGGCGATAAATGGCACGCATAGCCCTATCTTGGCATCAGACCACCTTGCCAAAGAGTACATAAACAGAAAGGGATACTTTTCAATGGCATTGCAAGCACTGATGGATCGCCGGGGCCGTTTTACTACAGCAACCTGGGATTGTCAGGGAAGGTTCACGACGCATGCATCTTTAAGAACCCAGGTCAATTCAGAAAGATGCAAGCAGGGACTTTCTTTCTGGAACACCAAATAACTATTGGTGACATTGAAATGTCAATAGTGATCCTGGGAGACCCAGCCTACCCCTTACTCTCATGGCTCAAGCCATACACTGGACACCTGGACAGCAGCAAGGATCGGTTCAATAATAGGCTCAGCAAGAGCAGAATGGTGGTTGAATGTGTCTTTGGCCATTTAAAGGGTCGCTGGCGCTGTTTGCTTACTAGGTTAGACCTCATTGAAAGCAATATCCATATGGTTATAGCTTCCTTCTGTGTGCTTCATAATATCTGTGAGGCAAAGGGAGAGACGTTTCCACAGGGGTGGGGCGGGCAGGTGGATAGGCTGTCTGCTAATTTTGAGCAGCCGGATACCAGGGCTATAAGAAGAGCTCAATGTGGAGCACTGCATTTCAGGGAGGCTTTGAAAACTTGTTTCAGTAATGACCCACAGTAATGTGCGTTGCTTCTCTGTATTGTGCCTTCCCCTCATAGGCGCCAATGCCGTGGGTGCTCTGGGGCTGGAGCACCCATGGGGAAAAAATTGTGGGTGCTGAGCACCCACCGGCAGCCCCCCCTACCACCTCCCTGCCCCCAGTGACTCTTGCCTGTCGGCAGGCCCCACAGATCAGCGCCTGCAGCTCCTGCCCACCGTGAACAGCTGTTTTGCCATGCTGGGAGAGAGGGGGGGAGGAGCTAGGACACGGCTTGCTTGGGGGAGGGGGCAGAACTGGACGGGAAGAAGCAGGGTGGGGGCAGAGTGAGGGCGGGAAGGGGCGGAGCGGGGGCGGGAACAGGTGGGATAGGGTCTTGGGGGAAAGGGTGGACTGGGGGCCAGGCCTGGGACAGAACTGGGGGTCAAGCACCCCCCGGCATTTTGAAAAGTCAGCGCCTGAGCTTCCCCTAGTGTGAACCTAGCTGTGACTGCTGGGTTTTTGTCTCCAGTACATCCCCTCTGTAGCTTTGCCTGTCACACATCATCGTATGTGCCACTTCTATTCTTCGGACCCTCCCCCGGGGTTGAATGGAAGAGATATTGCATTTTTCCCCCTCGCCTCCTGAAACGTTTGGGAGAGTGGGAATACGGCAATGCTGGAATGCCATTGTGCAGGGGCTGCAGAGGGAGTCTAGCCTCAAGGTGTTGATCCTGAAGGTCAACCAGACACCTCAGCATGTCTGTTTGTTCCTTCAGAATCCACAGCATGTCCTGCTGCATGCAACACTCACTCTCCTGGGCTGCTGTCCTTCTCACCATGTCCATGTCCAGTTTTTCAGAGAGAGAAATCCTCCATGCTCTTTGCTCGGTGTCCATTGTCCCAGAGGCATTCATAATCTCATTAAACATGTCATCACATGTTCTCTTTCACCTTTGACTTATCTGGGAGAGCCTCTTCGCTGGTGAGGAGGAAGGGATGAAGGCCACAAGGAACCATTGTCAGTACAGACCCAGTGTCTAGTGCAGAGTTGCTATATAAAAATCACTTAAGGCAGAACATTTTCATTTCCACAAGGTGTTCATTGAATCAGTTTGCTGTCCCAGCCATGGTGAGGATGGCCGGACTGTCAGCAGCATTGGGTGGGCAACCCGCGGTGGGACCAGGAGTGGTCTGGGGGCCATGCAACCTCCCCTTTGTAACCTGGATGTTGTCTGGAGATCGGGGACCAACGTTGACCCTCCAAAACTGCAAGCCTTGGCAGAGGCTGCACCAGGATCTTCAGCAGTTCTCTTGCCCCCCAGTGATCACCGCTGAACTGGTGGGTGGGTGGTGGAGAGAGGCCCTGTTGGGTGGTGGAGAGATGCCCTGTCAGGGCCTCGGAGAGTAAGATCAAGAGTTTGCATTTGATCCATAATGAGATGGGGGCCAGTGGCGGTCATAGGGCATCGATATGATTTGCTCTCATTGGTCTTTCTTGCTTACAAAACTGTTCTATGTTACAGAAGTCTTCCAGAGATGGTGAACTCCAGTTAGATGGAGTTGCTATGGTGGATTGTGGGGATTACAATGTCTTGGAGCTCATGTGAGAAGAATGGATTTCTGTCAAAGAGGATTGGGGGCAGGTTGAGGAAATCTAACTTTTTAAATAATTCATCTATATCCTCCAGAGATTACTGAGTGTGGGTTCATGAGTGCTCCCAACAACAATTTCAAAAGCAAGACTAGAATTTTCTCCTGCTATATTACCCAAGAGTAGTTAGGGGAAGAGCTACATTATATGCAGACATATGTGCAAAAATATACAGTTTTTATACAAGCTGGCTTATTAGTGCCAGACAACAGAGATCTGCTGCAGCTGAGTCAACACCCTTCAAAGGAATTAAAATTGATCACATGTCACTGGCTAAATTAGCCCTTTTAAAAATGTACTTGGAGCACCTGGCCTATTAGAGCACTGTAATTCTGATATAAAGAGCACTCTGGTGTGCATATGCCGCAATGCTATGGAATCAGCAACAGCTCAGAATTAGGGACCAATCAGAACCAAATTTCTACTATTTACATATGGAGCTATTATTACTCTCGGTCTATAATAGCAGCAAGAGGCAGCCTAAGGTTTGATTAAGAAATGAACAGAAGGTCATCTAAAAACATGAAAATTATCATACTGGTCTTCCATTGCTGGAACCAGGACAATTTCCCTTTGGCCCACATTACTCCAGAGAGAGTGACGCATGTGAATATTTCAAAAGATGAAATCCCTTTTTAATGAGAGAGCACGATGCAGAGACTATAGCTGAAATCAGAGATGTGTAGGACTGGAAGGGACCTCAATAGGTCATCTAGTCAAGTCCCCTGCACTCAAGGAAGGACTAAGTAATAACTGACGGTGTTTGTCTAACCTGTTCTTAAAAATCTCCACTGACGGAGATTCCACCACCTCTCTAGGCAATTTGTTCCAGTGCTTAACTACCCTGATAATTAGGAAGTTTTTCCTAATGTCCAGCCTAAGCCTCCCTTGCTGCAATTTAAGCCCATTGCTTCTTGTCCTATCCTCAGAGGTTAACGAGAACAATTTTTCACCCTCTTCCTTGTAACAACCTTTTATGTACTTGAAAACTGTTATCATGTCCCCCCTTAGTCATCTCTTCTCCAGACTAAACAAACCCAATTTTTACAATCTTTCTGCATAAGTCATGTTTTCTAGACTTTTAATCATTTTTGTTGCTCTGGACTTTCTCCAGTTTGTTCACATCTTTCCTGAAATGTGGCACCCAGAACTGGACACAGTACTCTATCTGAGGCCTTATCAAACGTGAGGGTTTCCATTAGAATTGCACACCCTAGGACACTGCATTTTCACCTCCTCTGCCATGTTTTCAGAAAGGCTTGAAGTCAATCGATACAATACACATACACACAGAGCTCCACCAGTTCCTTCAGCCCAGTAAATTGTCTAGTTTAATGATTTTAAAGGGTCCCTCAGCCAAACTATCTTGTAATGAGACCACATCCATCCCCCTCTCAGCTCACAATCTGACACCAGCACGACACACGCTGTAGCTTCTGTTACAAATGAAACCTACAGCCATGGTTTATAAAGTGATTTAGTCTGTTGTTTTCTCTTAGCAAACGCTAAGCAAATCGGATTTGTCAACCGCTATCTATTAAACCATTCAGGAAGAGGGAGGATTTAACACCTGCTTTGAATCATCTATCACGAGAAAGGGTCAATTTTCACGTAATTAAGACAGAGCACTCAGCATGAGATCCAGATCCTTCCAGGGGCGTCATTTCAGAAAAATTCAGGGGGCAGCAAAGTTGTGTCAGCATATAGACCATTATATGATTATATTATCTCCTGTAAAGTCAGGGGGACCAAAAAGTGTAAGACAAAATGGAGCATATAGGCCTATAAAAAGTCTGGGGGAGGCAAACCTAGGTCTGCTAGGATGGAGGATGCAGGATGGATGATGGAGCTAGGCTGGAGGATGGAGCTAGGCTGTTCTTGGTTGTGGCAGATGACAGAACAAGGAGAAATGGTCTCAAGTTGCAGTGGGGGAGGTCTAGGTTGGATATTAGGAAACACTATTTCACTAGGAGGGTGGTGAAGCATTGGAATGGGTTACCTAGGGAGGTGGTGGAATCTCCATTGTTAGACGTTTTTAAGGACAAAGCCCTGGCGGGGATGATTTAGTTGGTGTTGGTCCTGCTTTGAGCAGGGGGTTGGACTAGATGACCTCCTGAGGTCTCTTCCAACCCTAATCTTCTATGATTCTATGATTCGGGGCAGGGGGGCAACTGCCCCCCCTTGCCCCATAGCAAATGGATCCTTCCCTCAGAATTCTCCCTTGGACGGCTGTGAAATAATAGGATTTCAGCTAAAACAAGCCAGTGTTTGTGAGAGGAAGGATAGGGAATGACATGGATACCCATTTCACCATGGCATAGAGAGCTGGCTGGAAAATTCTTCCTCATGGAGAATTTTGATGGCTTGTTAGGAAACAAAAAACAAAAAAGCTGAAAAATTGTCATCTGAAAGTTGCCAAAAAAATTCAGTTTTCCGATGGAAAAAATTAAGTTTTTGAGGACAGCAGACACTCTCCACTAAACTAAAGAAAAAAGTTTTGATGGGAAATTTTCAGTCCCCATTCCCCACTGGCAACACCCTCCAAACTTGTGGGGAATGCTGACCCTGTTGATACCATAGGGGGGCTCCTCCCCTGAGCTCTGAAACTCAGCTTCTTAGGAACCATGGGCATACAAGGGCAGAGAGCCAATGGGAGCATGTTCTATCAGGGAAGGGAGCTATGAGGGCCAGGAAAGGTGGCCTGAGGGGTCATGGGGAGGCAGTGGGCCTGCATGTAGATGCCCTGAGGTTTGGGGGCTTTCTGTGTAAATCTTAGAGTATTCTCAGTGTTGAGAGGACCTAACTCACTGACCAATGCTGGGTGTGCTTGGCCCATGAGAGGAAATGGCAGGGAATTAAATTCAGTACGTTCCCTGGCCCTTCTCTTGCATTCTCCCCATTCACAGCATGACCTGGCCCCCATTCGGGATGGCCATCCTACAATAACATTGCAGTTGCTAACTAAGTACCGGAATCAACAAAAGCAATTCATGAAACTCATTTAGACGTTAGTAACAAAAGGGACATAGGTGGATTAAGAGTCACTGGAATGTAGATGTTCAGAAAGTTGTACCTCCTCCTTCACAACTTTCCTCCTCTCCTGATTCCTTAATCACTCCTCCACCATCATATTTCTTAACCCTGACCCCCTCATTTCTTGGATTGATTCTCAAGGCCAAATTCTGCCTCTGCTTAAACAGTGTTACCCTGTTGACCAAAGTGGAATTTCAGCCTCTCGCTACTCCACCTACAGATGGCTGGAATGCTGAACTTTGTCCACTGGTGGCTTTGAAAAGATGTTTTTTTGAAGATACTGCTTAATTTATAATCCCACAAGAGTGTGTCCCGGTTTGATAACACTAGGTGGAGTGATCTACTGTCCCATGGCTCAGTTACCACAATGAGCACTCGGCCAATAGCTTCAAGTTAATGAGCGTACTTGTGCTTGTCTTCTTTTCCTCTCCTCTTTAAAGACAGTTTTAGAGACGTACAAGAGATTATTAATATGCTTATTGCAGCAGTGCCTAGGGGATCATCCCCTGTGTTTAGCTCTCTCACACCACCATACCTGAGTCTTACCTTGTTCTGCCCATAAACAAGGAAGGATGTTATGGCCAAACTGGTCCTTGTAACTAATTTACAGTGCCTAGTATGTTTTCGGGCAGTCCTACAACACACCTCCATGACATGACAGGCTTTGCAAGGAGGAATGCCTCATNCCTTATTTACTTTACATACAACAATAGTTTAGTTATATATTATAGACTTATAGAAAGAGACCTTCTAAAAACGTTTAAATGTATTACTGGCACGCGAAACCTTAAATTAGAGTGAATAAATGGAGACTCGGCACACCACTTCTGAAAGGTTGCCGACCCCTGGCCTAGGGGATCATCCCCTGTGTTTAGCTATCTCACACCACCATACCTGAGTCTTACCTTGTTCTGCCCATAAACAAGGAAGGATGTTATGGCCAAACTGGTCCTTGTAACTAATTTACAGTGCCTAGTATGTTTTCGGGCAGTCCTACAACACACCTCCATGACATGACAGGCTTTGCAAGGAGGAATGCCTCATAGGGCTTTGCATCAATAGCATAGAGGAAACTCTAATGTGCCATAAACAGTCACAAAGAAAAGCTTTCAATTTTGGCCCAGGGACTCTCACTTTGGTCAGCTCTTCTCTGCAAGCAGCACCCTGTTATTCCTTACTCCGCTGATAGCTGCCCTGGGAAGAGCACTGTACTCTTGACATTGTTTTCTCTACAAAAGACTGCTTGAGAAAGCATCTCTGTCATGTCCTGGTCCTCCCAATTCCTACTACCAAACCTCCCCCAAGGCATTTGGGCTTCTGGATACCATTAGGGAGGTGAATCTGATGCTTTATCATTGTGTGAGACAGAACATGAAGGCAGGTCACATTACCATAGCACACGTATAAGCCTCTTTCCTGTCGCGGCTATAGTTTCAGATCAAATGTTGTCATCCAAATCATGTAACCAAAGCTGGCCTCATCTTGGGGATTCCCCCAATGGCTTTATTACACATGCGAATGAAACACACATACCAAAATCAACAGAACTGTCCGTGTGCATGTCGCTTTACTGGCCTGACAGTGACAACAGAAACTTTTTTCCCAGACTGGCTATTCTGAATTTGTACACAAGAAGCAAATCCTGGGAAACTGGGATGGGTAACATTTACTATGAGCCAACAGTGTATTTTATTGACAACATCCCAGTAACCAACCTTGTGCATCCACCATGAGCAATGATAAAAGCTAGGCAGGCAGCCTATTGTCCAAAACATGCTTATTTCATCATTACCTTTGTCCATCCCTCCAGCCTCCTCTCATCTTGTTGTTACCAAGATTGTAAACTTGTTGAGTATGGGGCTGTATGTCTAGTAAAATTGGGCTTTGATCCTTGATGGGGGCTTCTAGATGCTACTACAACACAAATAAATATGAGAACAGTTCCCATTTCAGAGTCAGCATGTGTCATGCACAGAACTACCCGAGACACTAGATTTTCCCCACACTTATATGAAGAAATAGCTGCTATGACAACATACCTCTTTCTTCACGTCAGGGCTCAGCATTTCTCCTTCGAGCGTTGAGGAGGCCTGGGGTCAACCAGTCCCACTCCCGAGGCTTAATACTTCACATTGGTTTGTTTACAGGATAGGCTTTAAGGTTGGCCAAGGGCTTCTTTAAACAAAAACAAAAAAATTACATTTCTCAACTCCCGCTGGAGTACTGCCTCTTCTTATGCTGGCTACCTATCACCAGCCACCCTCTCTAACTCTCTCTGGGCCCAGCTACGCCAGGAACCACGCCACCTGCAAACAAGAAATAAACACGAGATTTCCCCTTACAGGGAAAAGCAACTCTTTACCTAGGAGAAGCCTTTTGCCCTCACTGCACACAACCCTTCTGCAGCTCATGTCTCATCCCTCCTCCCTTTTCTCTCTCACTGGAAGAGGTTTCTGAAGGGCACAGGCTGCCCTTAATTAGGCTCAGATGTCCATAATTAACCTGAGGTAACCTGTTTCAGTTCATAGGAAAAAGGACTTTAACCATTCTGAGAGTGATAGACCTGCCTTCTGCCACCTTTCCAGAAAGGTCAGGTCTGATTTTGTCACACTGTGGCTTTGTCTCCACTACCAAGTTTTGTCACCAAAACTGCCATTTGTCGACCCAAACAGTGAGTGCATATACACTGCGAGGTGACTTTTGTTGGGGAAAATGCCNCCAACACTCACCATGCTTTCGGTGTTCGCAGAGATGTGTGCCTGGCCAGGGTCAGTGAGAATGTGTTGACAATGTTGCAAAAGGTGTATTTAGCAGAAATGTTTCAATGCTGTGTGTGAATTTAACAATCCCGCTTCTGTGCATTGTCCCCTGTGCTTCACCAGATGTGGCCTTCAGGGACACCCCATGCACCCGGGCCGAGCGTCTCCACCAGATAAGAAAGCGTCCAGGACGCAGCAAAGAAGACATGTTCCGGGAGGTCCTGCAGTGCTCCAGTGCAGAAAAAAAGGGAGCGCAAGGAGTGCTGGGAAGCCGAATGGCAGGACAGAAAAGAGAATCATGCGTTTGTTAAGGATGCTATTGAGCGGATGATTAAAAAAATGGAGGAGCAAACACAGATGCTGAAGTCCTTAATAAAGCTGCAGACTGAGCAGATCAGTGCTCGCCCTCTCCTGCAGCACATTCAGAACTCTTTTCCACGATGCCTCCAAACTCCACCCGCACAGTCCTTTCTACCTTCCGGGACGTCTCGGTTTCCCCTTCACTCCACCCCCTCGGACAACTTTCACAATGATAGCTGGACCTACACACAGCTGTGAAAGTCTGTCCTTCCCTGGTTCCTCCTTTCNGGACGAAGTTATTGATGAAGCGGTGGAGTTAGATGACGATGTGCAGCTCCCAGCGGGGTCGCCTGGTGGGACAGGCAGCCAGGAACTGTTCTCCACTCCAGAGGTGTCTAGCCAGTCTCAGCAGTTGCTCTCAGGCGAGCAAGAAGCAGGAGAGGAGACGCCTGGTAAGTGGCTGTGGCTTGTGTAGTGCGGAGGTGGGTTCAGGGTATAGAAATGTGGAAGGCTGGCTGTGTTTCTGTGAGGTGGATATTTCCCTGTGCAGCTAATTGGTACGGCAGAACAGAGTGTTGATGCACGCCGAGATCTCACGGGAATCCTCCAGAGAGATCTCCAAGAAACGTTCCTGGAAGTATTTAGCAATCCTTTGCCAAAGGTTCCGTGGCAGAGCAGCTTTGTTCCTTCCCCCATTGTAGGAAACTTTCCTGTNGTACATACACAGGAATTTTAATCATTTTATTACAGGAATATAAGGCCCCAAATGCCACCATTGCCCCCTAGGAAAACTACATGTAATGTAACATTGAAGCAACTCAGACAGAGATATACATTACTGGTGGTCATTGCTGCCTCAAAGCCTCCCTGATTCAAATAGCTCCCCTCTGGACTCCTCTGACAGCTCCGGTATCTGACTGCTCAGAATCAGCGGCCAAGTGATCTGCCTCAACACTCCACTCCTGAGCAAACCTTTCACCCTTAGCTTCACATTGATTATGCAACGTATAGCACGTGGCTATGACCATAGAAATATTATCCTCAGTGAGGTCCAACCTGCCATAAAGGCATCGCCAGCGCACCTTTAATCTGCCAAAGGCACATTCAACTGTCATCCGGCACCTACTGAGCCTGTTGTTGAACTGCTTCTGACTGCTGTCCAGGTGTCCTGTGTAAGATTTCATGAGCAATGGCTGTAAGGGGTATGCAGGGTTCCCCCAGGTTCACCTCCCACTATAATCTTCTGGTTAGGAAAGAAAGTCCCCACTTGCAGCTTTCTGTACAGGCCGGTGTTCCTGAAGATGCATGCGTCATGCACCTTCCCAGACCACCCCGCGTTGATGTCAGTGAAATGCTCCCGGTGATCCACAAGCGCCTGCAACACCATGGAGAAGTATCTCTTCCTATTGATGTACTCTGTCACAAGGTGGTCTGGGGCCAAAATTGGAATATGTGTACCAACTATCACCCCTCCACAGTTAGGGAAACCTATTTCTGCAAAGCTGTCCACTATTTCATGCATATTTCCCAGAATCACAATACTTCATAGCAGGATGCAATTTATTGCCCTGCACACTTGCCTTAACACAGCCCCAACGGTCGACTTCCCAACTCCAAATTGATTCGTGACCGACCGGTAGCAGTCTGGAGTTGCCAGCTTCCACACAGCAATTGCCACGCGCTTCTCTACCGAGAGGGCAGCTCTCATTCTGGTGTCCTTGCGCCGCAGGTCTGGGGCGAGCTCCGCTCACAGTTCCAGGAAGGTGGCTTTCCGCATCCAAAATTTCTGTAGCCACTGCTCTTCATACCACACCTGCATAGGGTGACCAGACAGCAAATGTGAAAAATCGGGACAGGGGGTGGGGGGTAATAGGAGCCTATATAAGAAAAAGACCCCAAAATCGGGACTGTCCCTATAAAATCGGGACATCTGGTCACCCTACACCTGCATGACGATACGATCCCACCATTCAGTGCTTGTTTCCCGAGCCCAAAAGTGACAGTCTTCCCTATGCACCTGCTCTGTGAATGCCAAAAGCAATCTCGAATTGCTCATACTCATATCACGCAGAATGTCGGGCGCCTGCGAGTCTTCTTCAGTTAGGAACTTGACGATTAACTGCACTGCCATCCACGATGTCTTCCTGACAGTTAACAGAGCAAAGGAGAGCGGTGCAGGATCCATCCCTTCTCACAAAGGTGCCAGGGTGCACAGCAAAGAAGGGCCATTGAAAAAATGCCACAAAAGAAAGCCGGAAGCCCATGGAGTACTGGGACAGAAAGCAATGCATCATGGGACATTTAGCACTGTCCCAAGATGCTCCACAAGCCACTCCATCGTCCCACAACACCTAGCAACAGAAGAACTGTGGGATAAGTACCCACAGTGCATTGCTCACACTGTCGATGATAGTGCCCCCACTATGGATGCACTCTGCTGACAAAGGGACCAAGTGTGAACACGAAATTGCGATTTTTATTATTTCGCCTTTTGGTGTCCACATCACTTTTGTCGACATAAATTGGTAGTGTAGACATGGCCTATAATATCTGTTGGCCAATGTTGACATTGTAATGCAATCCCCAGGCTAAAATTTGCTAAAACAGCATTAGGGTTAAGAATACGAAGCCTTCCAAAAAGCACTAATAGAATGTTACCATTCAAAAGGTCTAAGCACTATTATGTGTGACATGGGGCAGTTACCGGGTGAAATCCTGGCCCCATGCAAGCCAATGGCAAATCTCTCACTGATTTCAGTGGGGCCATGATTTCACCCATTAACTTCAATGTCAAGAACACATCTGGGCAAGTGTGTGTGTAGCAAGTGTGTGTAACTCCAATTTTCCCCCCTCATCCTATAACTCTACAGCAATTTGCCCGTGTGAGGCTGTACCACACTCACAGGAACGGGAGAAGAGGGAACAGAGCAGCGCCAAAAGCCTTACGAGCTGGACGTGAAGAAGGAGCCAGTTTACTGTAGCCAGTTGCAAAATGCTGCCTGAGGGCTAGAGATGCTTGCTGCTCCCACATTTAGAAGGCCAACTACTAGAAAAGAGCATGCTGGGAAAGGCCCTAGACAAGGGCGAGCCAAACTGGAGAATTCGGTGCTGAGCTGCCAGGCAAAGGGATATAGCTCTGTACCATGTCCATGAAAGGGGCTGAATTCCCAGCTGTGTGAGGGTCAGAGATTTAAATACTAAGTCCTGAGAATTAGACAATGCCTTTTTCCTCAGGGTATTTGGGATTTCCACATGCTGTTGTGTTTTGCTCACCCCTGTGAGAACTCCAGTGGTTAGTTTGCTAGCCAGGGACTTGAGAGAGACAGGTTCAATTCCCTGCTCTGCTATAGACTCCCTGGGTAACCTCATGGGCCCAGATCCGCAAAGATATTTAGGTGCCTAACTCTCATTGACTTCCGTGGCAATTATGTGCCTAAATACCTTTGAGAATCTGGGCCTGAGTACCTGTGCCTCAGTTCCCCATCTGTAAAACATGGGCAATAGCACTGCGAGGATAAATACATTACAGATTGTGAGGTGCACAGACACCAAGGCAGGGGTCGGCAACCTTTCAGAAGTGGTGTGCCGAGTCTTCATTTATTCACTGTAATTTAAGGTTTCGCGTGCCAGTAATACATTTTAACGTTTTTAGAAGGTCTCTTTCTATAAGTCTATAATATATAACTAAACTATTTTTGTATGTAGAGTAAATAAGGCTTTTAAAATGTTTAAGAAGCTTCATTTAAAATTAAATTAAAATGCAGAGCCCCCCGGACTGGTGGCCAGGACCCGGGCAGTGTGAGTGCCACTGAAAATCAGCTCGCGTGCCGCCTTCGGCACGCGTGCCATAGGTTGCCTACCCCTGCACCAAGGTAATGGGGACCATATCAGCATCTCAGACAGATAAACCCAATCAAAAATTCTCACCTTTTTGAATGGGTCTGCTCTCCATGCCTGAAGCATGCCATCAACGCCACATAGTCAGGTTTAAGTCAAATTTCCTTTCCCCACAGCCAAAAAAAAAAAAAAAAAAAAAATCACTGTCCTTAACATAACCACAAAAAATGTCAGGCCAAAATAACATGCTTTCCTTTATGGTAGAAGAGGTCATGTTCTTTACTGTAGCACGTGCTGCCTTTTGAATGTATCAGCTGAGCTCTGGGGAGCGCATCAATAACAGCAAGCATGGGGATAGTACTGAATGCACTAGGCCACTGAGCTATTAGGGCCAAATTCCGCCTTGACTTACACCCTATATACACCGCCACTGAAACCAGGAGCAGAATATGGCCCTCAGAGCGCACTGCCCGATGCTGCCCCAGAAATGCTAAGTCATTCACGATTCCAAGCTTTGTTTTCTGTCATCATGATTCTAAAAGAACAAGGACTTTGGTGGGGAAGGGGGTTTATATATGTTGTAACCATGGTGATTCCCCCCCCCCCCCCAAATAAACAGTTAACAAAATATCTAGAAATATTTTCTATCAGTGGTGGTTTGGCCTTTCACAAACATGATTTAGTTGGTGTTGGTCCTGCTTTGAGCAGGGGATTGGACTAGATGACCTCCTGAGGTCTCTTCCAACCCTGATATTCTATGATTCTAAGAACTATGAAATTATGTAAAGTCATTGAGGGGAAATGCAGACAAACAGTATGAAAGACAGTAAGAAAAAGAATTTGACATTGCATCTTAAAGGGTAGGGTACCTTTAAGAACACTGCACTGTAAACATAATTATCTGATGCCAGATGTGTTTATTTGGTATTTGAGGTCTCATGTAAGGCAGTCTCATTTTATCAGACAAGAGTGTCACCAGTAAACCACCTCCAGCCTAGAGAGACACTTTAAGTTAAATGATTCCTGCACTAGGGAGATACTAGCAAAATGTGAGAATGGGTTTGATCATAATCACTTTCCACTAATCAAACAGCCTCAGTAACACTTCCTCCTCCTTCATTAAAATGCATAAAAGAGCCTGAATTGTCCTGGATAGATTTCTACTAAGTGTCTTGTACCAAGATTTCAGGGGTCCAGTTACAACATATATACACTATTAGCAGCTAACGTCTTCAGTTATTTTGAACCACAGTATTACATGGCTAACTCAGTGTCTTCACCCCATCCCCCATCCCCTTAATCTTGCATCCTAGCAGAATTCTTTGAGGAATAAGCAACTTTCAGCCAGGTACTTTAAACAATCATCTCTGTGCCCTTGAGATCCTAGCACTTGGTGTGTCCATATAAATACAGATATGGAGACAGTGTGAATTGCTTTGTCTGTATCTGTCTGGACTAAGCTCCTTGTGGTTGGGACTATGTCATCTTCACGGGTTCATACACAGCCCAGTGCCCTGTCAGTACTCAACAGATAAGGACTTTGAGAAGCTGTGGATTAAAATTCAACAAACGGTTATAGTTCACCTCTTAGAATTAGCTATGGAATTGTATTAACATAAGCAATGTAGAATCACATCTACTGTATGCCCTGCAGGTACAGCGTCGGCATTCATCTTGCATTCAAAGTGGATACTTGAATAATTCTAAGTGGCTACAAAAACAGCAAAACTCTGGAGTAAAAGCATCTGTGACACTATTCCAGTTCACCAGCTAAACAGGAACATCTGATATTCAAAACAGACAGGTGGATAATTAGCCAGTGAGGCATCAGAGTGTTATGCCTAAACAAATGCAAGAGACTAAAATGTCATTTAGGACATCAATTCGCTACATCAATTCAAATCAAAGCATTTTTTCATCAAGTTGAGCCTCATGTTTTCTGGGAAATGAATAGACTGTACCGCAGTTGAACAGCCCAGCTCCTCTGGGCCTTAATTTTTTTCTTCAATGTAATGAGATTCTAAGGAAGCTCACCTTATTTCTCCATGTTCAGTCAATCACCTTATTTCTCCATGTTCAGTCAATCACTTTATTTCTCCAGGCCCATTATGTAAATATAATCATCTACTATGTTTGCACAAGCCCTCAACAGGTATTTTCCTCTCACAGCAGCATTAGATCTAATTACCCATGAAAGACAAACACAATACTAAGTGGCTCACGAGCATAAGCATTTCTTATATATCAGAAAATTTAAAACACTTTTAATTCAACGAGCCCCAAGGTCATTTCCTCTCTAGACTAGCTGTGTTTATTCTTGTGCAGCAGCATACGTATCAGATGTAGTTCCTTCATCCTTTTAATGCACAAACATCATTACAGGTTGCAAAGAGTTACCGATCATTTTAGTGCATCTGACATTGTAAAATCCATTAGTAAAATGTTTTAGCTTTTACTATAAACAAGCAAGTCTTGGTACAAGGGCCAGTTTTTTAATTATTTAAGCTCTGATGCCAAACTTGGCCTGTTTCAGAAGCAGACAATACACCGCTGAAATCGTATGTTATCTTTGCTTTTCAGTAGCTATAGATAACTATCATTATGTCACTGTGAAAAAATGTGCTCAATTATCCTACATTGTTATTACTTAATCTGGGTTTCAAAAAAAGCTTTAGCCTGAAAAGATGCTAGATAAAGACTAAGTACAGCAGATAAAGGTATTGTTTTGCTGAGCATATGCTGCAAGTCTGAGCTGTAGTTTCGTATGTGTAAGTACAATGTTATTTCCCTCTTACTATGAACCCATAGTTGTGGTGTCTCAAACTAAACTAGTCTGTGGATGAGTCTGTTCCACCCAGCAAAGGGCTGTCTAAAGACTTGTAGCACAGGTAAGTGGAAATTCTCCCTTCCAGTGGACAATGCAGAATCTGGATCCTCACTATGAACGGCTAAGGAAATGTGCATACAGAGCTGCTCTACATAAAGGAAGGCTGGTCATGAGGTTAAGGCAAAGGCATGGGACTGAGGTGAGCTGGATTCAGTTCTTAGCACAGCCACAGACAGCTCTGAAGTGTGATCTTGGATAAATCATTTATTCACTCGGTGCTCCAGCTATAAAATAGGGAGGATAATACTTCCTGTGTCTGTATTGTCTACTTAGACTGTAAACTCTTCAGGGCAAGGAGTGTTTCTTAGTGGATGTACAGCACCTAGTACCAGGAGCCCCCCCATCTCAATTAGGGCCTCTATGCTATTCCTCCTAATAAATGTAGTGTGATGATTTCTTGCTCCTGCTGGCCTTTCACACTGCAAGGTATTGAACAATACATTTGGGAAAGCCTGGCTTTTTATGATGTTATTTTTAATAGGCTGTGTGTCAAATATTTGTTTAGGGGCATAAAAAGCCTTGCTAGGCCCCCAGTCTGTGCGCTGCACACCTAGCCCAGCAATTAAAACACACACTTAGCAAAAAGATGGCTCATCCCAACTTGTCCCAGAAATATTCCCCAGTAAAAATACTGGAGAACAAGTCCAACCCTGTCCAAAGGGCCTGGGGAAGAAACAGTTTCCCACTCTGGTTGCAGAACAGAGTGAGTGGTTTTATAGCAGACTAGCCCACTGAGTATGAGATAGCATCTGCGTTCACTAAAACATACAGTCTCACACACACATTCCAGAGTTTTTGCAAGCAGCAGGTGACTCCTCACCAGCCATCAGCCCAGAAAGGGCCTCTCACTTGTCAGCCACTCATTTTCCTGCCAGTGCCACAGGCTGCAAGATACTGATCTGTGCTCCGTTTTTGTTATTAGGGCTTTGATGTACAAGGCTTCGTGGCAGCGGCAACCCCCTTGGGGAACACAGCAGAGGTCTAGCCAGGCTCTTTGCCAGTTGTCCTGGTATTAAGTTCATTCATCCAGCTTCAGGGCAAGCACATCTCCAGCCTTTTCCTGTGACCTTTGAAAGGACCCTTCTGCTCACTCCCATCTGTGGCCTTCTCAGTGTTCACCTGGATGATCAGCCCCAATTCACACCACTTACAAGAAATAACCCTCCAGTTAAACGGCTTGTGCCTTTTAAAGCTGCAAAGTTAAGCATGGGAGGCTGCTAAAGGGAACATCTCTAGCAATTCATTTCAAGTGGGATTGGCAGCTGGGCTGAGAAATTTTTATTATTATTATTATGTATAAGTGTTACGGTAAAGGCCAGGAACCCCAGTCAAGGATCAGGGCCCCATTGCAGATCCCTAGAAATGTAGGGCTAGAAGTCATCAAGTCCAGGCCCTAGGCGCTGTCCAGACAAATAACAAAGGAGCAAGCCCCTACCGCAGAGAGCTTACAGTCTAATGGACAAAACAGACAACGTGGGCAAGGATAAGGTAACACGGTGAATAAGGCTCAGATTTTGTGACAATTATTTTTAGTAAAAGTCACGGGCAACAAACAAAATTTCACAGAGCCCGTGACTTTTACTAAAAATAACCATACAAGCCGGGGCAGAGGCACATGGCCCCAGCTGCAGCCCGCACCATGGGGCAGAGGAGCACGGCCCCGACTGTGGTCCCCACCACGGGGCTATGTGGGGAGCATAGCCCCTGCTCCAGCCCCTGCCACAGCTCCAGCCACAGCTTCAGCTGTCAGCAGCTGAAGCCGAAGAAGTCACAGAGGTCCGGTAAAGTCACGGAATCCGTGACTGCTGTGACCTCCGTGACTAAATCGTAGCCTTAACGATGAACAGTTTAATAGGAAAATGGAAGGCGTGATACCACCAATGGGGTGCAACGTGGCGCAGTGAGCTCCCGCATGCTCTGGAGAAATCCACCACCATCCACCCTCATCTGCTGCTGCCAGTCCCCCCCCTTCCCCATCCCTTCCAATACAGTTAGCCCCCATTATGTCCCCTGGCTAGCTATGGTGGAGATGGAGCCCATGCATATCCTGGGCTGCTGTGTTGGCTATACAGGGGTTTTGAATGAGAACAGTAATACAGCACAGACATGTATAGACAGTCTTGCTGAATGGTTCTTGCCACTCCCTTGCAAACAGCAAATCATTGTGGCCGTGATTGCCTTAGTGATGCTGAGGGAGTAGAAGTACAAAACTGCCGCATCCACTGGTGGGCAACAACAAATCCAATCTCAACCATTTCCTTGCTACCAATAAGGAGTTCAATGCACAGTGTGGAGGGACCATCACGTTGGCCTGGCTGGAAATGCTCCCTCTGCTGCAGCATGGAGGAGTTGAGGCATGTGAAGATGCACACACAGCGCAGCAAGGACTGAGGGCCAATTGCGCGTCACCAGGAACGGTCTGGATTTCACATCACGCTCAAGCGTACGGACCAACCTTCCTAATTCACAGTGAGATGAAAATCTGGCCAATATCTTAGCAGCTAGATTAGAGAACGTTGGGCCCACAATCATCCTCCCAAACCAGCCGGGATTTGTTAAAGGCCGGCATGGCTCCGATAACGTAAGACACGTATTAGATATAATAACGGTGTGCTGTGATGACCCCCAGCCCCCGAGCATTCCTAGCCTTGGACGCAGAAAAGTTCTTTGATCAAGTGAACTGGGAATCCATACAATACACCCTCCAGAGATTTGGGCTGGGGCCTGTTGTTGGAGTTAAACGTCTATATAAGGGTCCACATGTCATATCTTAACCACTAGCATAATGTCCCCTCTCCTGTCTGACCTGGCCCTAGAGCTTATGATGAGCACCATACCCTCTCACCCAAATGTTCAGGATATCAAGATTGGTCCACTGGAGTACCGTTTGGCTATACACCAAGGATGCCCTTTTATTTATAACTAATCCCAAAACCACACTCCGTGCCTTTCTAGCATTAATCCAAGATTTCAGCTCACTTTCAGGCTACAGAAATAACTGGGAAAAGTCAGAATTACTTGAGATTTCCCAGCTGACTTGTAATGGGGCTTTGTCCCCTTGGAGCTTTCACAGGCCAAGGCAATTAAAAAATAAAAATACGCAGAAAACTTGAAAAACTTGTAAAAATGAATTAGAACCCTCCCCTCTAGCAGAAGACACCAATCAGTGGCAAGGGCTTTCTCTGAGACTCAGGGGGGAGGGAGGGGGGAATTAGCACAGCTAAGATGAACATCTTACCTAGATTTTTGTATATTTTGAGTGGGCTACTGGACATCATTTTACCATCCTATTTTAAAAGATTTAATAAGATTGTCATAAACATACAGCTAAGGGTAGCATAAAATCCCTCCTTATCCTGTAAAGGGTTAATCCCTCCTTTACCTGTAAAGAGTTAAGAAGCTCAAATAACCTGGTTGGCACCTGACCAAAAGGACCAATAAGGGGAGAAGATACTTTCAAATCTGGGGGGGAAGGTTTTTGTTTTGGGTTCCTTTGTTTTCTCCAGGTCAGCGAGGAACCAGGGCAGGGAAAATACATCTCCCTAAGCCATATCTGAACTAAGCATCTAATATTACAGAAATAGTAAGTAATAGCAAGGAAATGTGTTAGATTATCTTTTGTTTTAGCTTGTGAATTTTCCCTGTGCTAAGAGGGAGGTCTATCCCTGTTTTTGTAACTTAAAATTTTTGCCTAGAGGGGAAATCCTCTGTGTTTTGAATCTGTTTACCCTGTAAATTACCTTCCATCCTGATTTTACAGAGGTGCTTCTTTTATTTTTTTCTTTAGAATAAAGTTCTGGTTTTTTAAAGAATCTGATTGGGTTTTTAGTGTCCTAAAAACCCAAGGGTCTGGTCTGTGCTCACCTTGGTCACTCTCAAGCCTTCCCAGGAAAAGGGGTGAAGGGGATTGGGGGGATATTTTGGGGAAACAGGAACTCCAAGTGGTTCTTTTCCTGAATCTTTGTCTAACGCACTTGGTGGTGGCAGCAGTACTCATCCAAGGACAAGGAAGGATTTGTGTCTTGGGGAAGTTTTTAGCCTAAGCTGGTAGAAATAAATTTAGGGGGTCTTTCATGCGGGTCCTCACATCTGTACCCCAAAGTTCAGAGTGGGGAGGGAACCCTGACAAAGATCATCAAGAAAGACCTTTATATGGGGACCAGGAAACACTCTGGGCTATCTTGCAGGAGACTTCAGCTTCACATTGATAGGGGTGGTTTCAGACTCCTCGACCTTCTACCATAGAATCATAGAACTGGAAGGGACCTTGAGAGGTCATCTAGTCCAGTCCCCTGCACTCATGGCAGGACTAAGTATTATCTAGAGTCTAGACCATCCCTGACAGGTGTTTGTCTAACCTGCTCTTAAAAATCTCCAGTGATGGAGATTCCACAACCTCCCTAGGCAATTTATTCCAGTGCTTAACCATGTCCTCTACCTCTCACTGGTTCCAACACATAAACAATAACCCTTATGAGTGGGGATTGAAAGATAATTAATGAAACCAATGCCCCTATCATGGGTCTTGGGATCATCCTCCTGCCCTACAGAGAAAACCTGAGTACCTTTTGTAGTGGTGACCAGCAGAATATGAACTCTTTTGGCTACCAGATTCTATTTTCACCTGACACCATACAAAAGTCACTATCTAGGGTAGTTCTCAGTTACAGATTGGCAATCAACCAATCATATGGAGAGAATGGATAGAGACACTATGTCTCTCTCCATTGGTTGACAATAGTGGGGATAGTTCCATTCCAGGTTCTTCATCAGCATAACCTCCCAGCCAAAGTGATATGGCAACATATACAGTTGAAACATTTATTGACCTATCACTTTGGCCTGAGCACCCTGGGGCTGCCTGACAGCCCTGAAGTACGGGTGTAGTAGAGATGCACCACAAACAGTTGGTGGTGCATCTCTACCACACCCATACTTCAGGGCTGTCAGGCAGCCCCAGGATGTTCAGTTGTATTACTCAATGCAAAACCTGCTGCTATACATTTACATTTAAGTTTAATTCAACAACAAAAATGTAGTTAGAATGTAGAGGACACCACAAAGACTACATCACTATGGGGAGGAGAAAGACACACTCCTGTATATGTTGTGGGAATGTCCTCCGGTTAAACAGCTATGGAAAGAGGTCGACACTTTTGGGGCTTTAGCAATCAAACTTTGGTCAAGCACTACATATTAGGATATCTTCTCACTAATTTGGGCCTCTCATCAGCCCCGCATTTTTGGTTTCTGAGAACAGCCATGATCACAAAGCAAATGATTTCACAGTGATGGAGAAGAAAATCCATACACAAAACAGATCAATGGTATTCTGAACGCTCAGCCATAGAACGGGTCACTTTCCGCCGCACGGATCAACTGCAGGAGTTTGAAGAAATCTGGGCTCCATTTTTAGAAACATTAGATTAAGGGATACCCAAGAGCCCAGTTGCCAGCCCAGACCACCTCCCCCATGACTCTTTCTCCCTGCTTTCATACTTCCCCTCCCTGCCTTGTCTGTGTTGTTCCTCCCCTCTACCCCCACAGTGGCTGTAAACTATTGATTTAAGTAGAGATGTTCTGGTACCCTAACTTCTTACAATCTAGATAAACAAGACAGAGGGCTTGTCTACACTACCACTTAAATTGATGCAAGTTATGTTGCTCAGGGGTGTGAAAAAGCCCCCCCCCCCGAGCAATGTAAATTACATTGACTTAAAGCCGTATCCACACCGCGCTGTCAGTGGGAGACATTCTCCTGCCAACATAGCTTCTGCGGCTCGTTGAAGTGGAGTGATTATGCCGACGGGAGACTGCTCTCCCGTTGGCACAGCGCGTCTTCACCAGACACGCTACAGCAGCACTGCTGCATCAGAGCAGCTGCGCCAATGTAGCGCAGTAGTGTAGACTAGCCCAGAGAAAGGAAGGCTTATTATCCCCATTTTACAGCCAGAGAATGGAAGCACAAAGAGATTAAGTGATTTGCCCAGGGTCACTCAGGGAATCTGTGGCAGAGCCAGGAATTGACCACCGATCTTGAGTCCCAATCCAGTGCCGTAACCACAAGACCATCTACATGCTAACACGGCACCTTTGAAAGCAAAGTCTGGCACAAGATAACAAAATGGGGGGAAAAAACTAGCAGAGATCACTATCTCCATGTTAGATTTTAAAAAGAGGCAGCTTATCATTTAACAATAATACTCAACATTTTGGAGCATGGCTTCTGCCTAAAGGATCCCGAAGCTCTTAACTATACAGCTAGAAAACCACAACCGTGCAGCCACTGGAGAGGCTAGTCTGTTAGAGCACAGTAGGCTGCTCAGCAGCTGAGGAAGGAGGCAAACGTTAATCTTATGCAGCTCCTCTAAAAACAAACTCAGGCTGCGCCTTCGACACAAAACACAAAACTAAAGCCATCTGTCACCCTGCACTGAGGGAACAGAAGGGAAATGAATGAGAGGAAGGTGATAGGGGGAAGGCCCATCAGCCTCAATTTATCCCTCACATTCTAGATTTGTACTCGAGCCCATTGATTAGACCCGCCCTGATCCTGCACCCAGTGGAAATGCTCCCATTGGCTTCGCATCTCTGGGATCAGGCCACTAGGGGAAAAAATTAATCTTATCAGAGCAAAATGGTTACAACAGGCTTTTATTATATGCTTATTTCTTACCAATGTGTCTCAGGCAATGAGACTGTCACACCCAAACAGACCTTCCAGCTCTGATATAGATGATAAACGGTAGCTCCCACACCCCATTTCTAAAAGGGATAAGAACACGTAGCAGTAGGAATATGCTATTCCCCTTCCCCACCCATCCACAAACTTTTGCCTGCTTCGAGGCTGGACATGAACACTTTTGAATGTTCCCCTTTGTTGTCATGCACCTCCATGGTTCTGCTTAGTCCATTGTTATAAATGTCACAGAACTCTTCTGTCACCCGAGCTAGCACCATAGTTCCTACGTGATTTTTTTTTCCGAGTCTTTCAGAAATTGTTTTGCAGCAGCCCCCAGCTGTGCAGAGAGACTGACGCTTGGGGGCGAGGGGGGAGAGGGAAGCTCCTTTGCTGCGTTTTTTAAAAAGCGATACTTTGATATGGCAGTGCTAGCTCCAGATGAGCATCTTGGAAGATGACTGAAAGAAACTGAAGAATGTAATGTGTTCTGAGGATAATTTCTCTCTCAACTAAAGACAAGTACCTATAGGCACATGACAGGAACACAAGATCACTGAGGAGGGGGAGCAGAGGGAGCCGGGGACTGAGGAGGGTGATGTGAAGCAAACCAAGATTTGGTTTAATTAAATGCTCCAGCTTTTGTTGCTTGCCTTTCCCTTAGTCTTGTGTGTCATTTCAAAAGTCAATACAGATGACATTTACTAGACTGCAAATAGTCTCTGCAGCAACCTGGAGGCATGAAGGCAACATAAGCGGTAGCAGTGAGTTGAAAACTAAGGGCTTGACCCACTGCCCATTCGAGTCAATGGCACGACTCCCACTGATTTCAGTGGGCATCGGATAAGGCCCTGTCTTGCTTGCATAAACCTCTGACTGCCAGAAGCTGGGACTGGACAACAGGGGATGGATCACTCGCTAAAGTGCCCTGTTCTGTTCATTCCCTCTGAAGCATCTGGCACTGGCCACTGTCGGAAGGCAGGATACTGGATTATATGGACCATTGGCCACGCTGGGCGAGACCCTTCTTATTGATGCAGTAAGCTGCTACGCTTTGCTGTAGACGACACTGGTGGCCTTCGCAGTGCTGCTTCAGCAGGATTTACAGTCTACAGCACATGGCTTATCAAACCTGATGGAATTTCCTTTCTCCCACCACCCTCCCAATCGTCTTCAGCCTTCACCCAAACTTGGCAGAGAGAGTGTACAGTGTATCATTAACATTCACCTAAAGTCTGGAGATAGAATCCGGTCCTAGTTTTCATCCTCAAAAATAGATCATCTCTTTGCCTTTCAGTGGCCTCCTCGCCTTTCCTGATTTTTATCCCCTCAAGGGAGGTGCAACCTCAGGAAACAGCTTCTGTAGAAAATGCATAAAGGACATTTTTCTTCGACAAATGCAGAGCGTATCCCTTAGTGCTGGTGCGAATTTCTCCTTGTTAAAATCCCTTAAAGAAGGAAACTAACCATGAATCATAGTCCTGAAGAATAAATGCTCTCTCCCCTTCTTCTGCTCTCTTGCCAAGTTTAATAACCTGGGACCATGTTTTAACTGGGTGAATCTGTCCCCACTCCCTTGTCAGCCCTTGGTCTAGACATGGGTGACTCAGGAGCACAGTGTTTGCTAACTATTATTCCCACACTGAAAACATTGGGACAAAAAGAACAGTGGAGTCCACAGATGTACAGTGCTTTTAGGAACTGGCAGTGGTGAGCTGGAGCCGGTTCGCAAGAACCGGTTGTTAAATTTAGAAGCCGGTGTAGAACCGGTTCCTAAAGGGGCGGGCGGGTGATCGAACTCTGGTCCGCGGGACACATCCGGCCCGCGGGACCGTCCTGCCCGGCCCGCCTGAGCTCCCAGCTGGGGAGCCCCCCCCCGCAGAGCCCCAGTGTGCCGCGCCGCTTGTGCCAGCGCTCAGGGCAGTTCTGCAGCTTTGAGCGGCATGGTAAGGGGGTGGAGCTGCGAGCTCCAGCGGCCGCGCGGCATCCTTACACAGCAGCATGGTAAGGGGGCTGGGCCGGGGCTGGGAGGAGGGGTTGGATAAGGGGCAGGGAGCGGTTGGAGGGGGCAGAGGCTCTGGGGGGGGCAGTCAGGGGACAGGGAACAAGGGGGGGGTTGGGTAGGCGTGGGAGTTCTGGGGGTCAGTCAGGGGACAGGGAGCAGGGCGAGTTGGATAGGGGGTGGGGTCCTGGAGGGCAGTTAGGATGGGGGGGGTCTCAGGAGGGGGTGGTCAGGGGACAAGGAGCGGGGGGGGTTGATGGGTTGCGGGTTCTGGGGGGGGCAGTCGGGGGCAGGGGGAGGGGGGGGGGCGGGGGGGGGGGGGGGGGGGAGGACAGGCACGTGGGGCTTGTACTCACCACGTGGTTTCCTACCGGGTCTTCGGCAGCACTTCGACGGTGGGGGAGTGTCTTCACTGGCTCCGGGTGAAGTACCTGCTGCCGAAATGCCGCCGAAAACCCGGAGCCAGTGAAGACAGACACACACACCCCCACCCCCGCCGCCGAAATGCCGCCGAAAACCCGGAGCCAGTGAAGACAGACACACACACCCCGCCGCCGAAGTGCTGCCGAGGACCCGGTAGGGAACCGGTTCTTAGGATTTTGGGAGCTCATCACTGGGAACTGGCCCTATGGGTTAGTGACAGCACAGTGTAGTGAGGGTTCAGGATTTGAGCTCAGTCCTCCTCACCTGGCCCAGTAGCTAGGGGGAACGCCTCCCATTAAGCTGTAGCACCATTAGAGCTGCTCAAGTGTTGACCATCTTTTCAGCTGAGGACACATCCGACATGACACGGGTCCTTTGAGCGGGAGGGAATGAAGACAGGCCCATTAGCTCTTCGGCCCAGATCCACAAGGATACTTAGACAATAAAGCCCAGCTTTAGGCACCATGGTGCTCCACAACACCCCCCTGCCCCGCCCCCGCCAATGGCTGTCACCTAACCCTGTAGGTGCCCAAACTCCTTCGGCACCTACATTTTCAAGGTAAAAGTGCCCTCAGTGCCTAAATTACTGCCCCAGGTATGCGCGCTGCTGCCTCACTCTGGGCCACAAACTGGGGGGAGGATAATCACTCCTCTGCCGAGCTCACCTGCTCAGAGCATGTGGCTGGGTCCCATTCAGAATCCAGCAGGAGGTGGTGGTGGTGGTGGTAGGGCCTCCCTTAGAACTTTTAGCCCAGTCGTTAGAGCATTCACCTGGGATAGGTTCAATTCTCCCCTCTGCCTGATGGGGACAAAAGCTTTGAACAGGGGTCTCCCTCCTCTCATGAGCATTCTCTCAGCACTGAGCTTTGGGCTATTCTGATGCAGGGCTCCCTTGATCTCTCCTGTTGAAGCCGTTTCACTTTGTGCGAATAATTAAAGCACCACTGGAGCAGGGACCGGACCCTGGGTTTCCCAGCTGGGTGCCCCAACCATTGGTCATTCTCACTCCCTGGCCCAATGACTATTTAATCCCCAGTGGAACAGCTTTAACAGGAGAGATTGAGGGACCCCATCAGAATACCTCACAGCCCAATCGTTAGAGCCCCTCCTGAGAGGTGGGAGACCCCTGTTCAAAGCCTTTCTCCCCCTCAGGTGGAGGGGGGAATTGAACCTGGGTAAGTGCTCTGACCACTGGGCTAAAGGGAAGCAGCAGCAGCAGCACCTCCTGCTCTGGTGTTTCTTGCACAAAGAAGTTCGGAGCCTAACTCCAGGACAGGGGTTCCTGGCTGTGGATCGCTAGCCCCCTCCCTGCAGCCTGGGCTTAGGCATCTAACTCTGTGGGAAAGGTGGGGCTCTCCCATTAGCTAGTTCAGGCGGCTTCCCACCTAGCATGCTGGCTTTTCTGGCTTGCATTCTTAGACACCTCTCTCTCCCTTCAATGCATAGGGAGCCTATTTACCTAACTCAGGCTTTATAGATCCCATTGTTGTTGTTCCAGTGATTTACTAGGCTCCTGCATGCCTTTGTGGATCCAGGCCTAACTCCCTGCTCTGGCTTAATAAAACAAAAAACAGCTACTATTTTATAAATACTCCCCTGTTTACGGTGAATGCAGGAATCACATGCACGACTGCGGTGGTTAGAAAGACACTAAGCAAAATACATCATTATCCACTCCTAAATGCTTAGATCAGTTGCTGTGAATGTGACAATACCCAGAGCACCTCTTAACTTAAAAGCACTTCTTTCTATCGCTGCTTAGAATGTGCATCATACTATAAGTTATCTATACTTTTGTACCAGCTTTAGATTGCAGCTTTGGAGCAAGTTTCATTATTTAGGATCTGATTCTGCAACCTGTGCTCACGTGCAGCAGCTCTTATGCAAATCATCGCAGTGAAGTCAATGGGACTGCTTACATGAAGGAGTAAGATAGGGCAATGAGGGTTGCAAAGACAGGCTCTTGGGCCCTGATTCAGCAAAGCACTTAAGCATGTGTTTAAATCATCCCTATTCAGCAAAGTACCTAAGCATGTGCTTAAGTGCTTTGCTGAACAGGGATGGGCTTAATGCTATGCTTAGACAGTTTTGTTGAATGAGGGCCTTAGAGATTAAAGTTGATTAGGCCTTTTCTCCCTCCGTGAAAAGCAAGTTTCTGAGCACACAGAGCTCAGAGAGTTTGTTTTATGCATGGTGGTGAATGTGGCGCAATCTTAATTTTCTGTCCCAAACCACCAAAGAAATGAGACTGTTGGAGGTCCGTCAATGAAGGGTATTGGCCCGATGGCACCACGAGCTATCAGAAGCAGAAAGACGGGTTTCAGAGCGGTCAATAGTCTTGGATAGGGGTAGAGAGGTTCCATGTGAAACAGTTTTGGGGTGGGAAAATGGAAATTGCTACCCCTAATAATACCCAAACTCGGACCAGGCTTGGTGTTTGCTGTACACATATGCGACAATTTCAAAAAAGTTGGTATCAGACAGCAAGGAGGCTAAGGGAACAGAGAGAGGCCTTCCAGCTGAACTTCATCATGAAATGGTGGCTGTAACTAACTCATGCTCCACATGTGTGCTGTGATTATTAGGTCTGGGACCAGGATGGCTAGAGACAGCACGTACACACACACACACAGATGTTTTTTGAGAACCACACACAACGCAGAAACCAAATCAGCAAATCCAAAGCTTCCTTAAAAACCAATGCAACATTCCCCATATGCTGTCTTTGCTATATTTCATCTGCAGAGCTTAAGAGGGAAAAGGGGCCAAAATAAAGGACAATAAAACTCCACAGATATAGACCATGTCCATCAAGTGTTAACCAAACAGAACACTACTTTCTCACAAGGCAGTTAAAGCTACACACTATGCTGTACGAAAACTCAGTCACATCTGCATTTCCTTCCCCCTCTTCCTTGAAAGTTTAAACCAGGGGTTGGCAACCTTTCAGAAGTGGTGTGCTGAGTCTTCATTTAGTCACTCTAATTTAAGGTTTCGCGTGCCAATAATACATTTTAACATTTTTAGAAGGTCTCTTTCTATAAGTCTATAATATAGAACTAAACTATTGTTGTATGTAAGGTAAATAAGGTTTTTAAAAAAGCTTCATTTAAAATTAAATTAAAATGCAGAGCCTCCCTGGACTGGTGGCCAGGACGCGAGCAGTGTGAGTGCCACTGAAAATCTGCTCGCGTGCTGCCTTCGGCACCCGTGCCATAGGTTGCCTACCCCTGGTTTAAAGAAATACAAGGAAAGAAAGCCCAGCTTTTGGGCCAAACCCTTATTCTGTGGAAGGATTTTAAACAAAACTGACACGTATGAAATGATATAATTTTTGCATTGACTGTTGAAATGCATCTTACGTTACAGAGAGCTGTGGAACTGAGTTTTGCACCAATGGCTCACTTTTAGCTCACTTGCTTCTTCACTGCAATGTGCGAGCTGCAAACAGTTTAGATTTAAGGACTGTCTTATCTCATTTCTATTTCATATAGATGCGATGGCCAGGCACCTTTTCATTTTTAGTCAGAGGAACTATTTACTCCATAACATCACACAGAAAGAGAGCACCTTGAAGTAGATCTGGAGTTCATGAAGATGTTGGTTGTCCTGGCCCATAATGTGTGTTACAGGGTGACTGGCCCTATGAGGAGATGGATCCAGCCCCACCTGTGATTGGTGCAAGGCCTCATGAGGAACCCTTTTTAAAGCCCCGTTTAGAGTGAGGGGGACTCCAGAAGGCAGGTTAGGCTGCTGAGGTTAGGCCTGGAGCAGGGCCACTCCCAGACAGGTAGCCTAGAGGGCTACAAAGAGCAGAGAGGCTAGGGGACAATTGCAAATGACCACAGGCAGAAGTGTGTTTGAAGAAAGAATGGACAAAGCCATCAGGAAGGGAGGAGGGGCTGTGCCTGTCCTGAGATTGGGGCATGGGACAGAAGATTCCTTTTGGTTTTGTGGTTTGTTTGGCCCCTACTCTCCTTAAATAGTTAAAGGACTAGGACACACATTTCAGCCCCTCCTTACAATCTAGCTCACACCATTCTTTGTATGTGGGATTTTCTCCCCCCACCCCAAGCCCAAACTCCATAGCCCCACTCCAGCAAAGCATGTAAGCAAGTGCTTAATTTTAAGCACAAATTGTCCTAAAAGAACTCCTCATGCGTTTAAACTTAAACACATAATCACTTGACTTGATTGGGGCTGAGAGGCAAATACCCTGAGCCACACTACAACAAGCCAGTGTGCAATGAGCCAAAATATATTTCAGCTGTGAACATCCAAAGGCTTCTATAAATCAGGAGGATAATTAAAACCTGGACGTTATGAAAGATACATTGGTAAGGACACAGGAGGGTAGAGATGGAAGCCAGTTAGTTTAAAGAAGTGCCATTTATTTACGTAGTTGCCAGGATTCGCAGCGGTTTTTTTGGCCCAAGCCTACAAACATTTACTGTCAATTGTGTTTGCAGGATTGGATTCAGGGGGAAGGATATAGAATGAGCATTTGGATCAGTTCAAGTAGTTGTATAGTATTTCAAGATTCCGATCTTTAAAAAAACCCAAAAACCTCAAGATAGCCGAAGGAGCTTCGAGCCCTTCTTATTCAAACCCTTTCTTTAAGGAAAGAAAAATTCCTCCACCAAACTGCAATGACTCAGATGCAATTAAGACAGAGATAACATCAGCAAATTTCCCCAGTCTAGTAACAAGCAATTCCAGGAGTGCAAAACAGGATGCTGCTGCCGCAGCTGCTTACCAGCATTCTCAGCGTTACGGGCGGGTGATGTTTTCTTTTGATTTTGTTGCTGTTGTTTTAATGACCAAAAAGGCAATTCCTTAGCAGCTCCCGTTTAGAAAGTGGCTTCATTCATTTGACAAGAGATAATGTACAATCTCAATGCATTTAACAGGAGCAATAATTTAAAAGCTCCCCATCATTTTGTCTTACTGCTGTTCGTTATAGCCACAGGGACAGAGACAACTCTGCAGAGTCAGTTGACTGCCCGCCACACCTTTTGGAAGATTTATTGGGATTTTCACATCTTTGTCTTGCTCAGAGAGATTGTGTGGCCTGATTAGAGACATTCTGGGAGAGACGGGATTTGACAAGCTTCATGAAGCACTCTTGGGCTGAGCAAGTTTTCCCAAACTATGAAAAGGGACATCTCAAGCCATTAATCCGCCTTATAAAAGTTGTGTCTAAAGAAATATAAACTCCCCCCTTGCTGCAGCCAATTCCCAATATTTTAATACGAGTTACTCATTTTGAAAAGTAGAAAGGTGTTAGTGCAACCTTCTCATTTATGAGCAAAGTAATGGCAGGCGGGGAAGGGAAGGAAATACCTAGGTACAGCAGCACGTTTTTCACCATCTTATTTTAATAGTTGCCACCTTTTGTTGTTATAATTCATTCTCCCTAACAACAACCGGAAGGGAGTGATTTTAGGATTAGTGATTGATTGCAATATACAGATTCAACCAGCAGGATTGCATGGTTAGAAGCAGCACCATGGAACGCAGTTAATCTTAGGAGGGCGCTCTCTTCTAGGGTAAATCTCCAAAATAACAAATACTCCAGAAAGTGTCCTTTTCAATGTCAGCTGGGTGTCCGGGAAGAGAGCTGGAAAGACCTGTGGATAACTCACAGAGAAGGCTGCCTCTCTGGAAGCAAATCTTACAGTGCAAGAACCCAAAGCACTCTAAAGGGTGGCAGCCCTCAATCACCCCCACCCCACTCTGTAGTTTAAATAGGGAGAAGCCATGATAGAGCTGTTTTAATTAAAAAAAACTGGGGATGTCAACGAAATGTAGGGTTCCCTGGGAGCGCCACCTTCCCGCTCATAAGTCAGACTCCCCAACCTCTGCTGTGGCATCGGAGAGGAACCCCCTAGCCCTCATGACAGCAGCAGGGGGAAACAAGCCCGGCTGCCGGAAAGCCGCTCTTCAGTAGCTACTGGGAAGGATGAACTAGGCACCACCCCTGTACCCACACACAGCCAGGACAGGATGGAACAACCATCATCCATGGGGTGATTGGAGAGGCGCCCACAACCGCACCGATACCAGAGCAGCAAGTGCTCTTCCGCTAGTGGCCATCTTGGGCTGTGCCCTCACAGTGAAGGCAAGGCAGCCACAGGGTCCTACCTTCCTACTGGGACAGCGCTCCCAGCTCCTGTGGGGGAGAAGAAGTGGTGCTGCCTCAGAACCAGCTCCTCTCTCCCTCCAAGTCACAGCTTCCCAGGCCAGAAGGGAACACTGATCACCTGGTCTGACCCTCTGCATACCACAGGCCATAGAACTTCCCCCAAAAAATTCCTACAGCAGCTGTTGGAAAAACATCCAGTCTTAATTTAAAAGTTGTCAGTGATGAAGAATCCACCACAACCCTTGGTAAATTGTTCCAATGGTTCATTACTCTCACTGGTAAAAGTTTGTACCTTTTTTCCCAGTCTGAAGGTGTCTAGCTTCAATGTCCAGCCATTGGATCATGTTAGACCTTTCTCTGCTAGACTGAAGAGCCCATTTTTAAATATTTGTTCCCCATGTCGATAGTTTTAACCTGTGATCCACTCAACCATTAACCTTCTCTTTGTTAAGCCAAATAGACTGAGCTCTTTGAGTCTACCACTATACGGCAGGTTTTCTAACCCTTTAATCATTCTCATGGCTCTTCTCTGAGCCCTCTCCAATTCATCAACATCCTTCTTGAATTGTGGGTATCAGAACTGGACACAGAATTCCAGCAACAGTCGCGCCACCTCCTCCTACTCGAGATTCCCGTTTTATGCATCCCAGGATCTCATTAGCCCTTTTGGCCAGGGCGTTGCACCGGGAGCTCACGTTCAGCTGATTAGCCACCACGACCCCCAAATCTTTTTCAGAGTCACTGCTTCCCAGGAGCAGTCAAGAGATTCAGCTCCACCCCAAAGGGAGGAAGAGGCTGATAAAGGGAGCAACAGATTGCCAAGACAGCTCCTATTTCTGTTCCTCTCCCTGAGGTAGCACCACCCTGACAGGGAGAAGCCAGTGGCTGCCATGCCTGAAGTGGGGAGATCAGGGTCGCAGGTGGCTGGTTCACACATGTAGCAAAACCAACTGCTGCTCCCCATGCTTCCTGCAAGCCCATCTCCCAGTGGCCATGGCTCTTTTGGAGTGGATTGCCTGTCCTTTCAGGGAGGGGGCCCTGCTGTATGTCAGGGGGACTGGTGTCTTTCTGCCACTTGGTTATATAGAATTAATATGGCAAGACCCCTACAGGCAGTGGTAATATTAAACTGCCAAAGTTGCAAGGCAGATGGAAACTCACAGGTGTCAGAGCAAGGTTTATTCCTGGACGCCTACGTCCCATCCAGCTCTGCACAAATCCTAACTATTAAAAGAAAGAATTGAGCCACACTGAGCTATGACTGACCCATTTCTCTCCTTTCCCACCTCAAAGTACAGGTTCCAAACACCGGAACGCCTCACACTCGCCTCAGTTACTGTGTAGTTCAGATGCAGCAAGTGTCGCATGGCCACATTCGTGTACCTTTGTGTGGGGGCAGCGGTGGTGTGGTCCCAACCGCTGGTTCTAGAGCAACACAACAAACTTTAAAAAAAGTATTAAAACAGACTGTTTATTACAGCATATGATGTGTTATTAATTTACACAATGATATATAAAAACAGCCGTTTGTGATGTACAGTAACTTGACAGTGACAGGAATATTAAAACAATTGATATTCATGCACGTGACATGCATATGTTTTTAAAAAGCGCTTTTACACAATATACTGAAGAGTTACTGAGCCTTTCCCAGCTGGTCCAATGGTTTCTTCTGGAGAGCAATGTATTACTCTGGTGGGAGTCCCACACATGGGATGCACATTGAGGTCATCCATAGCAGAGTGCCTTTTGGAGAAGGCAACTCAAGAGGAAGATTAAGCGAGGGCCCTTTCTATTATTTGTATTACCATAGCACCTATGGGCCCTAGTTGTAGACCCGGACCCCATTGTGCTAGGCACTGTACAAACACACACGTGGAGGGGGAGGAGGTTGCAAGAAGAAGAGAGTTTACAAGAGAAAATCCAGCCAGACAAAAAGAAGGACATGGTCAACATGCAGGAACAAGAGCAGAAAATATTAAGGGATAAGAACAAACATTAGGATCCTCCACTTATGACTTTAAGCTGTTGATCTCCTGATATTACAAGACCCAGAGTTGGAAAGAATAGGCAAGGAAGATCCATTCTTGGGAACATTATTATTTTTCAAAGCCTTCTGATACTATGCACTTGAAGCTGTCACCACTGAAATGGCAGGGTTTTTAAAAAAACTAGTATAATGGTTTTTATTTCCATGAAAAGGCACTAGTATCCACCCAAGATTTGAAGCCGTGTCATAATTTACCTTAAGTTTTAAATATTTGTATTTAAAAAAAAAATCTATGAAAATATTTACACAAAAGCACCTTGTTTCTTTAAGTAGAAACAGACGCGTTCCACGTGGACAAGTCATTTCATTAGACAGTCGTCATCAGTTTGAGAGAGCCAGATCGGAAGCGAAGGATTTTCTTCTTGAGGTTATGCGAGGCTTTAATTTTGACAAAGGCCTTTGCTGCATTTTCGTGCAGCTCCGGAGCGGCCACCGTTTGGATAGGAAGAGTCTGGACAAACTGAGACCAAATAAGCCCCCCGCTTTCATCGGAGTCACTAGTCGTCGTGCTCTCCCCAACGAACTCCACCTCGCTCAAGCTGGACTCGCTGTCCCCAAAGCAGTTTGTGGTGTAGTTACTCTGCTCATCTTCACTAGTGTCCACTACAGTGGAGTGGAACAGGGATTCGCACTCTGCTGAATACTCGGAGTCACTAGCAATGTAAGCGTAGGGGCTGACGTACGGAAGGGGAACTTGTGAATAGACCCCTACAGCTTCTCTCCTGTTTCTTCTTGCCCTTCTAAGGGCTTCCTCGTAGGAAATCTCTGCCGATGACTTCCACCGGCGATAATCTCCTCGCTTGTGTTTAGGTTTGGCCACAACTGCTTCTCTGCCATGTCCGTGAGATTTGATCACAGTTTTATGGAGGCCAGTCTGCCTGCTTGGGAGGCTTGGCTCCAGCTGTGAACTGCTGCTTTTCTTCCCTCTTACAGAGGGCTTTTTAAGTTTCTTATTTGTATCCAAGTCATCAGGGAAACGACACTTTTTGCCGATTGGCTTGGTTTTCTCCCGCATGGTCGGCGTGTTGCTTTCCAGCAGGCTGGCCAGGTGGGACCTGTGTTTCAGAGTAGAGCTCTTCAGAATTTTGACACTTTTGGTGCCTTTGTGAAGCTTAAGGCTTTGCTGCTGAGCTGGTATGTACTGAGCACTCACCAGCAAACCTTCATCCAGGCTCTGAGAGGAAGAGCCCTCACTCTTGAAATCCAACGTGGGTCTCTCCTCCAAAGGAAGCGAAGTGGGGTGAGCTGCTTGCAAGCAGTTTTTTAGCAGTAGCTTTTTGGGTGGCTGGGTCACTTTATTCTCCTGCTGCAGTGCTGTATGCCTACCAGGACTTTCTTTAGAAGACGTAGCAAAGAGTTGGCCACTTTCCTTTGGGATATCCCCTGCCGTAGCTACAGGACACCAGTTTAGTTCTTGAGATGCTAGTTTGACGTTCCTTGACAGATGTTTGCTTTGAAGTTCATTGACAGCACTTGGTGGGTAGGCTGCAGCCGTAGGCACCTTCCTGCTTTCCAGCTGCTCCCCATTAGATTCTTTTGACCGCTGATTTAATGGCGAGAAGGTGCCATTATCCAAAGTGGTTGTTCCACTGGAATGCAAACATGCTTGTTTGGAATTCTTCAGGTTCACAATGTTAGTATGTGAAACAGCCGCGGTCTGTCTAACACACATGCTCCCATGTCTCAAAATGCCTTTTGTGGGGTCAGCATTCAGACTTGTTCTCGGTTTGTTAGTCCTCACAGAATGCGTCTTTTTCTGAACAAGGCTCAAGATGTAACCATCTATTTTTTTGTTGGCTGAAGGACAGGATACAGACCATGAGCTCTGCGGGAGAAAGGAATTGCCTGTTTTTACTGAGTCTAGTTCAGCTCCAATGCAAACATCATTAACATTGCAACCACGTCTCTCTTCTTCTCTCAGGGGATTACCGGTCACTGGTAGAAGAAACATCGGACTCTGCACGGCTACTGCATGTAGGGGACTGGGGTAACGGTACACGTCATTCCCATTTTTAGATACTAAGTCACACTGATACTTTGGATGTACATCTGCAACCACATCAAGGGAATTGGAGTGCGAACGACAGACAGCACCTGATGCCGGGTCCTCGTGCTGGCCTTCTTTATTATAATCCATCCAGCCTATGAGATCTGAAATGCATTTGAAAAGAGTTTAAAGATGCTGCCATCGTGTAGTTCTGCTTTTATTTAGTCTTTTCAAAGATACTTTTGAAGACTTTGGCCTGATCTACACCCACACTGCTTTAACTAGGGCAATATAGTTGAAACTCTACAATCCTCCTAGTGTGGATTCAGTTATACCGGTATAAAGATGCTTATTCTCAGGTCTACACTATAATGTTTTGTTGGTATAGCTACTAGAGCGACAAGGTGGGTGAGGTAATGTCCTTTATTGGACAAACTTCTGTTGGTGAGAGAGACCAGCTTTCAAGCTTAGCTATGTCAGTCAGGGTGTGGAAAAAAAACACTTCCCCCTGTGACATAGCTATGCCGGCAAAACCCCTAGTCTAGATGCAGCTATGCCGACAGAAGAGTGATTCAATAAAAGACATTACCTCATTCACCTTGTCTCTCTAATATCCTGGGACCGACACGGCTACAACACCAGGACAGACAGCTTGGCTAACGTCATTGAGGGAGATGGTGGTGCTAAACAGGCAGAAAAACTTCTGTTGGCATATGCTGTGTCTCGACCCAGAATTCCAATGGGCGGGGGGGACTGCGGGAACTATGGGATAGCTATGGGATAGCTACCCACAGTGCAACGCTCTGGAATTCGACGCTAGTCTTAGTACATGGACGCGCACCGCCGAATTAATCCGCTTACTGTGGCCGCGTACAATCGAATTTATACAATCGGTTTCAAAAAATCTAATTCCGTAAATTTGGACTAATCCCGTAGTGTAGACGTACCCTAGGAGACTCTGCTGGCACAGCTTTACTGATATAGCTAGAGCAGCAGAGCCTATGTAGTGTAGTCTAGCCCTTATATTCCCGTATAGGAAGGGGAATGAGCTATACTGGTATAAGGTGCCTTTATACCAGCAAAACTGTATCCACACTAGGGATTGTACTGGTTAAAATAAATAAGTATAATAAAATAATGATACTGGTTAAAAAAAAAAGTCTATCACACCCCTAACCAACGTAGTTATACTGGTACAAAAGCTGTGTGTAGAGCTGGCCTTCCACTTTGTACCAGAGGCCTCTAGAATTCTACAGTTGACTTTTACAGCCTCCACATGGCTTGCTAGATGCAGAACTGTACAAAGCCTGAGGATGTGTGTGTTACAAGATATATTGCCCTGCTAAGCCCACAACTAACCAAGAGGGAGCAAACAAATTACACCAGTAAAATTGTTAGCAGTCGGCTGAAGGGCAATATTAACCATCCTTTTCTTTAGGAACTTCAGGCTGAGCATGGACTTCCACCGTTTTTACTTAGAACTGCTTTTATAGGGCTTCAAAATGTTCAGATTCCATTCAGGAAAAGATGATCAAGATGCGAAGAACACTCATAAGAGAATCTTCTTGGGGGGAGGGGATGTCAAAGACAAAGACTCTTTTGACTGAAGCACAGGAGTGGGAGTTGAGAGACATAGAGTTCTATTCCCAGCCCTGCAAGAGACGTCCTCGGGGGCTAGTTACTTAGGTCAAAATGTTCAAATGTGAATGCCTTACTAAGGCACCTAAGTAAGAGGGCTGATTTTATCAAACATGCTTAGCCCCCACAGTTCCCACAGACTTCAGTGGGACTATATATGAGAGGAAGTGCTGCTCAGAGAGCAAGAATGGGGCCAGCAGGATCTTAAGAGAACAGCTGACTTACTGTAGGTCATACCACAGTATTTCTTAAATTCTCTGTTACAGTCTAATATTCACAGCGAATTGTCAAGAAGACTTCACTGAAACATGCCACTGTGGGAAGTGGGCTAGACTGCCATAATCTGGTTAAGAGTTTCATATTTCCATTCTGTATAATGAAAACCAGCAATGTAATCTGCTGTAGATCTTTGTGCAGGATTATTTTTAAACATGCTTGATAAGGAAGACCTATAGATTGGTGAAAGGGAAATTTAAATTACATCAAGCAGGTCAGAGGGTAATTTGAAAAGCTCTCAACATCTTAGAATTGCTACAAAGTCACATTTCTAGGACAGATGAACTTGAATGATTATGCTCTGGATTCCTAAATCCAAAAGTTCACTCTCAGGCAGTTTGACTTCTATATTTGGGGGAGAGAGGGGGAGGCAGCTCCAGTCAGGCCAAGGGGGCCGTGCGGGGGGAAACCCAAACCTGCCCAAGGCTTGCAGGGAGGGGGAAGGGGGGGAAGGTGAGGACACTGCGGAATGGAAGTTCTGAACACCAAGCAATACATGTCTGCTTGTAAGCAGCCTCCAGGATCGAAACTGAAACAAGGGTCTATTTAACCCCTCTTTCCAGACCTATACAACAAATAAGAGGATTCTTGCAACAGAAATCTTGTAGTAACCCGCCTCAATATATAACCTAGACACACATACACACTGAGATTTACATCTTTAGACTAGAGTAACTGGAAATTCAAACATCCATCTTCCCCTCACCAAAGAGAGAGAAACCTTTTCCATTGTTCATAATGGCCATTTGTCCATGCCACACAAACTCAGCACGCACTTCATCACAATTGTCCAAGTGCTGAGGAAAGCAGTTAGAGCTGGGGAACTATTAGTCGCTCGCTTTCATAGGCACAAATATGCGCTACCCGTAAATGAATTTGGCTCAGGTGGGTTTTTTTACTTTGGTAAAAATTGTTTCCTAAAGGAAGTGATAGGAAGTTATACAATGAATTTGCTTATGTGTATATGTACCACTGCCCTCTACTGGGTAGAAAATATCAGAGCTGATCATGTGTTTATAGGTGCTCACAATTCACACCAATGACTGAAAAAGTGGCGGGTGAAATCTATACCCCATGCCACACATATGGGACAAATACATCAGTCATTAGAGTCTTTTTGGATTATTTTATATGAACACGTAGTTTAGCAAATGAAAAAAGGAAGAGTTAATAGGGCCCTGCTAGCCCCAATGCAGCATTTCAATGGATAAGCCAACGCCACGTGCTGGAATATGATGTATTATACCAGCTTTTACTGTACCTGCAGATTTTGGGCGTCCATCCGAGATATTCAAAGATGTCTCCAAAGGGCTGCAAAAACAGGTGCTAGAATGGCAACTGGATAAACACTCACTGAAGACTGAGTTAGAGGAATTGGAAAGTGATCCAGAGGCCCCATCACTCAGCTCATAAAATCCTATAAAAATAAAAACTTGGGTTTATTTTGGCTCTGTTTATTATGCAAAAAAAATCCCCTCCCCCTCCCCTAGAAAAGCAATTGAGTTTCTGTGTATTTTGGCTCACTGGATCTCAAACAATTTATACCATTTCATTCAATCATCCAGATTAGTTGTACTATACAGTAGTACTATAATACTGGGACAATTTCTGTTTACTGAAAATAAGGCAGTGGGATGTCACTTAGCCTTTGAAATATTAATATCTCGAACAATTTTTAAAAGCCAAATTGAAACTAAAAGCTGTACAGATTGTGCTAAGAGAAATCTGGCTGTACTTGCCTTCAAAGCTCATTTAACAGGATATTAGGTCTCTTGACAACCATTCTACCAGTATTACTTGGCTACGAGACTGTCTACAAGTCTCCTTAGCCACTGTTGCTGCTTCCTTCCTGTACTTTTTCTTGCAACCCAATTCCCATAAATAAAAGAAATGAAGCGTTCTGAAAAAGCTTCATCTATAGCATTATTTTTATTAAAAAGAAAACCCACTTTCTGAAAATCAGACATATGATTGTGCAGCATGTTCTCAATAGTCCTGACATTTGCCTCCGAATATATTGTATGAAGTCAGTAATGTTTCCAGTGGCAGCTGAATTTTTCTTGGTCCCACATCACTGACTGCCATACTGTGGACCCTTTATCATTTACAACTGTTACATTCCCGAAGGTTCTGGACAGTTTTATAACCGATTGCTGGGTGGAACCATTTTGCAGCATATGGGGCTTACCTGAACTTGGGCGACTGTCTGTCTCAAGGTGCTCATCTGTAGTCTTTTCTACATCCAGTCGTAGATCACTTATCTGTTTGTCTAGTTCTTGCAGCTGATTTAATAGACCAGCATCTCTCCTTCTCAAGCAGTTCTGGAAAACAAGAAAAGCAACACATCACCTTTGTTGTCCAGAAACAAATGGGCCACAAGTATCATCTGAAGAATAGCTTGTAAATTCCATATCAGTTCTTTTTAAAAAAAACCAGAAATCTTGCCTGGAAGTTCAGGATAAAAATTCAGCTGAACTATAATGTAGACATTTAATTCCAGTCTCTCTCATTCTGTTGCACATTATACTCTTATATTCTTAAAGCATAAGGCAAGATTACAGGAGCCAGAATCAGGGTCCTTTCATTAATTTTACAATGCAATAAGTAGGAAAAGTAATCCCTTCTCTTCCCCCATTACAATTGTATTACATTATTGTAATAAGACTGTTTAAGCTATTTATGAAGGTAATTTTGATGATATACAGCGGGCAATAAATAATGATTTTGCAAGAAGCTCATTAACCCAAGGTCAGTGTAATCAGTTTCTCCACATATACTACAACCGTATCTATCCATCATCTGTCCAGTTGCATCAGTTTCTATACACACGGGCACATACACTTTTGCATTGCACCCAGCAGTATTCTGATGGGTTTCTGAGTGTAGATGCTCATAAAGGGCCCAATCCCAAAACCATTAGGTCAAGGGGAGCCTTTCCATTGGATTCAATGGGTGTTGGATCAGGCCCAAGACTGAAAGGCTAATAGCAACCTGCGGCCCAATCAGCGCACAGCTGCAGCCCATGTGACATCCTTGGGGCCATACAGGTAGTATATATAGTGTGTGGATGCGGCCCACATAACACATAGAGAGCTGCAGATGTGGCCCACAATGGTAAATAGGTTGAGCACCACTGAGCTAGACAGACTAGCACAATGCACTACCACTTGGGACCAGAAGGGCAAGCAAATTCTTTTTCCACTTCTGACATGAGCTAGGATTTGGATCCAACCCAGATCTGCAGAGGTGACAGGTTTAGAGCGGGAACTCATTGCGCCACCTACTGACCCAGCCCCCCTCTAAAGAAGTATTGGGAATAGTGCATCTGGTTCAAATTTGGAATGTCAAGTGCACAAATCAAAGTGTTACCACAAACCCCCAATTCCGAGTAATAATTCCTGTTAATTTACTGTGGCCATTTGGCAGCTAATAATTCCTGAACAGTCACATCACCTTTTTAGAAGGAAATAACCCTACTATATACATTTACTGAACCAAATGGGAAAAAACCTACAAAAGCAATCAAGATTTGCAAGTGAACATCAAAAATGCAACCTCTCCCTTGGTCAGAGCCAATATGCACAAATGCTGAACCATGACTGTGACACAAAGAATGCCATGCACAGCTGTGAGTTATTTTCATTGAAAAATGATCCGCCGTTTCACGTCCAGCTCTCTCTTCCCCCACAAGCTACAAAGCGCATTTTCAACAAAAGCATCCCTATTTTAAAGGGCCTGATCCTGAAAACTGCACAGCACTCACTACTCCCACTAAAGTCTCAGGATAGCCTCTGGGCCCAATCCAACTCTTACTCAAGTCAGCAGACACAGACTTCCGCAGATGTGGATCAGGCAGTAGAAGAGCACCACTAGGTTGCATCAGGGGCTTTTTAAAATGAGTGAATATATTTCTTTTGTAGCAAACCAAGGATAAACTCCTTCTCACCTCATGCCTATGAGTTGCTCTGTTGAGCAATGATCAGGATTTTATACTAAGACACCCACCCATTATAGTTAAGTACATTTTTCTGGCTCTTTCATATCTAGTTACTAGTTATTTTATATGGCTAATGCAAATACTGTATATTTACTCCAAACCCATTTCTCAAAATCAACAGTAAGAGTCAGCGGATGCATTATTTTAGTTCAAGCCTTTCTTCTCACTTGAACATTAATGAAAGCGACACACAATGGCCACAGAAATTCAATAGAATAAATGCTTTCTGCAGCACAGTCCTGAGTCTCCCCTACCCGCTCTCTCTTCTGCTTTAAAAAGCACAGGACATGAACGGGTTTGCAGAAACGAGCTTGCTTATTCCACCAAGCACAGCTCCCTAAATCAAGAGGTGCCTTCTCGGTTTGCGTCAGGAATTCTTGCCCCGTTAGGCAAAGCGCTTTCACTGAGCCTCACATTTCAAATTAAGAACCGGAGCAGATGCAATGTGGACAAGGTGAGGAGGGCTCAGGGAATGACACCGGATTAGGAAAGCTGTTCCCGAAAGGCAGTTCAACCTAATGGTCAAAAAACTCATTTGAAGCTGGGCAATTGATCACGCTGTGAGCAGCCCGGGCTGCTTTTGTGAGCCGTGGGGATGAGCACCGGGAGTCTGCAGCTCTCCTGCCTCCCAGACACACACCGGCACTGACCAATTCAGAGGCGGTTCCGGCGGGTTGGCCGGTTTCACTGGCACCCGTAGGAGCCCGCAGAGCCCCCCGAGAGGGAGGAGGAAGGGCTGGGGGGGGGGGGATCAGAGACACACGGGGGTGTCATTCTCCCCCAAGGCGCCTCTGTCCGTTACAGAGGGTCCCCGATCGGAGCAATAAGGAGGCGACGGGAAAGATCAGACTCAACCGGGCACCCGGACTCTGTGCGCCCTGCGAGTGCGCCCCAGCCCGGGAGCCTCGCCCGTGCGCCCCCCCGCCCGGGCCCCTCGCCCGTGCGCCCCCCCCCCCCAGCCCGGGGGCCTCGCCCGTGCGCCCCCCAGCCCGGGACCCTCGCCCGTGCGCCCCCCCCCCAGCCCGGGGGCCTCGCCCGTGCGCCCCCCAGCCCGGGGCTCGCCCCCATGCGCCCCCGGGTGCTCCCCAGCCCCGCTCACCAGCTGCTTCCTCAGCAGGAGGATGTTCTCCTCCAGGAACTTCTCCTCCAGGCTGCGCTGGGCGTCCCCTTCCCCGGGCGGCTCCCCGCGGGCCCCCGCGGCGCTGGGGGCGGCCCCCGGCGGGTGGCTCAGCAGCAGGCTCT
Source organism: Platysternon megacephalum (assembly GCA_003942145.1). Taxonomy (NCBI): domain Eukaryota; kingdom Metazoa; phylum Chordata; order Testudines; family Platysternidae; genus Platysternon; species Platysternon megacephalum. The sequence continues at coordinate 4,008,780 of QXTE01000114.1, read as the reverse complement.
TCACCAGCAGCTCCTGCCGCTGGCGCAGGTAGTCCAGCTCGCCCAGCCCGGCCAGCGTGGCCTCCAGCCGCTCCCGGGTGCGCTGCCGCTCCGCCTCCGCCTCGCCCTTCTCCCTCCAGCGCGCATCGGGCTCCCGGGGCGCCGCCGCCGCCTGCTGCCCCGGCTCCGGCTCCGGGCTCGGCTTCATCCCCGGGGCGGGCGCCTCCCTCAGCGCATGGGGGTGCCCAGGGCTCCGAGCCGCTCCGGAGCAGGGGGAGCCGGAGCGCAACGCTGCTGCTGCCAGCGCCGCCGCTGCAATGGGCCAGGGGCGCCCAGCCCGCTCCTCCCGCCCCGCTGCCACCGCCCCTCGCTGGCCCCGCTCCCTCCCTCCGCCGCCCGGCTCAGCCCCGCAGCAGCATCCTCGGCTACTGACGCTCCGCGGCGCCTCCCCTCCCCCTTTCCGCGCCCCCCTCTGCTTTCAGCTGCCCCCCCCCCTTCTCCCTGCCCGGCCCCGCCGCCTCTTGCTCCCTTCCCCTTCCCTCTTGCTCTCCGCCTGTGCGGCCCCTTCCTCCCCTCATACACAAGCTCAGGCGACTAAAGCCCCCGTTCAACACCCCCCCCCATATGGTAGCCACACACCCCCATATTGTAGTCACCCCCCCTTGGGCAGGCTGGGTGCTGCCTTCCATTGTTAGGTGGGGCCCAGCTATGGGACTCTCAGCACTGTCCATCTCTCTAGGGTCTTCCTAGGGGCTTGTCTACCCACGCCAGTTATGGCAATACTAGCTAAGGTGTGAATTTACCCCCCTAGAGAGAGACCCGCTGGCCTGGACAGTCTTCTTCCAGTTGAAGAGTGGCTTTTTCCAATGTAGCTTATGTCCGAGGGAAACAGGCGCTTATACTGGAATAAGAGCATCCACACTGGGGCTTATACTGCTATAACTCTAGATCAGTACAGCTGGGGGAAATCTCCCCTGCAAACAAGCCCTAAGGTGCTCATCATCCTCCACAGCCCTGCTCTCTCCTCCTTTAGGGAGCCTGGTGCCACTTGTGGCTCTGGACTAACAGAGAGCAGGGCCTGGGATTTGCGGGGTTGTTGGGGCCTGTTGGTTCTAGGACAGGAGACGTGAAGAGCTCGGTGGGGCTCGAAAGCTTGTCTCTTTCACCCACTGAAGTTGGTCTGCTAAAAGATATTACCTCAGGTACCTTGTCTCTCTCACGGGCCACAGCCTGGGATTGTAGGAAGAGGGAGTGAGGAGGTTTGCTTATTTCTATCCCCTCCCTTTCAGGGGCAGCAGGTTTGTATAATTTTTGGTGGGGCCCAGAACGGGTCCAAGTCCCTCCCCACCATACACCTGCCTAAGGCTCTGGGCAGGGCGGGCTCAGGGCCGGCGCAACCCATTAGGCGACCGAGACGGCCGCCTAGGGCGCCAACATTTGGGGGTCGTTGGCGGAATTTCAGGGGCGGGACCTTCCGCCGCCTCTGTTGGGGGCGGCATTTTGGGGGCGGGACCTTCTGCCGCCTCTGTTGGGGGCGGCATTTTGGGGGCAGGACCTTCTGCTGCCTAGGGCGGTGAAAAAGCTGGCGGCGCTCCTGGGCGGGCTCCAGCATTTTTGCCGCCCCAAGCGATGGGGGGGCAGGGAAGCCGCGATCGGCGGCAGCTCTACCACCACTGCTTCATTCTTTGGCGGCAATTCGGCGGCAGGTCCTTCCCTCCGAGAGGGACTGAGGGACCCACTGCCGAAGAGCCAGACGTGCTGCCCCTTTCCGTTGGCTGCCCCAAGCACCTGCTTGCTGCGCTGGTGCCTGGAGCCGGCCCTGGCTCTGGGAGGGAGTTTGGGTGCAGGAGGGGGTTTGGGGTGCGGGGTGCAGGCTCTGGGAGAGAGTTTGGGTGCAGGAGGGGGTTTGGGGTGCGGGCTCTGGGAGGGAGTTTGGATGCAGGAGGGGTGTGGGCTCTGGGAGGGAGTTTGAGGGCTGGGTGTGGGCTCTGGGCTGGGATAGGCGGTTGGGGTACAGGATGGGGTGCGTGAGGGGGTTTGGGGTGCTGGGTGCGGGCTCTAGGAGAGAGTTTGGATGCAGGAGGGGTGCGGGCTCTGGGAGGGAGTTTGGGTGCAGGAGGGGGTTTGGGGTGCAGGCTCTGGGAGAGAGTTTGGATGCAGGAGGGGTGCGGGCTCTGGGAGGGAGTTTGGATGCAGGAGGGGTGCGGGCTCTGGGAGGGAGTTTGAGGGCTGGGTGTGGGCTCTGGGCTGGGATAGGCGGTTGGGGTACAGGATGGGGTGTGTGAGGGGGTTTGGGGTGCTGGGTGCGGGCTCTAGGAGGTGGTGGGGTGCTGGGTGAAGGGTCTGGGCTGGGACAGAGGGTTTGGGTGCGGGAGGGGGTGTAGGGCATGGGGCTGGGGATGAGGAGTTTGGGGTGCAGTAGGCAGGCTGCCCCGAGGCTCAGGCAGGGGGCCAGGGAGGAGGACTCTCCACAGCCCTTTCCTTGCCAGCAACAGTGAGCTAGGGGGAAGGGGGCCCTCCCCAGCCCCCCCAGCATGACACTCACCCAAGCCCCCCCCAGTCTGCTGCTCAGGAGGTCCAGCCAGGATAAGCCCCCCCCCCCCCCCCTCGGAGTTGACTCAGGGTCACCTGCTGGGGGGCAAAAGGGGGTTTCCATGCACCTCCTCCCTCCGCAAGCACAGCAGCCGCCTCAGCCTGCCCCCGGAGCCGCTCCCTTGTAGCCCGCCCCAGCAGCAGCCGGCGAGGGAGCGCAGTGCAGAGCTGCAGGGGCAGCTTCCCGCTGCCCAGGGAAGGCAGGGACGCTCGAGGGAGGTGCGCAGAGGCGGCAGGCGGGGCCAGGGGAGAGACCCGGCCCCAAACGTTGGTGGAGCTGGGGCCCCCGGGCCCTGAATTTGCTGGAGCCCGGGCACCACAGGCCCATACAACTTGCCACCCTTGCTCCCTTTCATCCCCCTTCACAAGCAAAGTTCCAGACACCATGCTGGCTTCCCCGTGAATTGATTTTATTGACTGTACTTAGTGAGTGATAGTCAGTAACTACAGACAGAATTCAAGGTGGATCGTCTAGACCAGAGGTTCTCAAACCGTGGTCCGTGGACCACCAGTGGTCCGTGAGCTCCATTCAGGTGGTCCGCGGATAGTTCCCTCTAAGCTGCGCGCCTGGGCGGCTGCACACGAGACAATGAAGGGCCACTCACCTACTTAGTGGAGCTGCGCAGGCATGGCTCCACTAATTAGGTGCCTGGATCCTGGAGAAGACGCACATGTAAAGTGAGGTGGTGGCCTTGGGGGGGATAGGGGGTAGGTGGGAGGGGGCAGTGGGGTCAGAAGAGGGGGTGGGGGCAATTTGGGATGTGCAGGGCTGTGGCGGCCAGAGAAAGAGGTGACTTTCCCCAGCTCTAGGGCTGCGGCTGCTGGGGAGAGATGGCCTCCTTCCCAGCCTCAGCTCTGTGGCTGCTGTGGCTGGGGAGAGACCCCCCTCCTTCCCAGCCCCAGCTTGGGGGCTGCCATGGTGGGGGAATGAGGGCACATCCATCGCATTAGAAAGGTAAGACTACTGATATTAAAATATGAGTTGTGTGCTTTTATTTGTAGAACAAAAAAACTTTAATTATTATTAAGGGTTTTTTTTATATAGCGCTTTTATCCAAAGCGCTTTACAATAGTTAGCTAACGGTACAACCAACATTTGGAAAGATTATTAAGTGGTCCGCCGAGACCCTCAGCAATTTTCAAGTGGGCTGCAGAAAAAAAAGTTTGAGAACCACTGGTCTAGACTGATCCCCTGCATTTCAGCAGCACTGCTCATTGCCACTATCATCTTAAAATCATTCTCCAGCAGCCCTTCACAACCATGCTCTTTTAAGCTAGGCAGAGTGACTTATGGCCCATCAACAGTACATTTGGATACTTAGTGGCTTTTAAGGCCAAACACTACTAAAATAAGAACACAAATGATGCAATAAGGGAAAACCATTGCCAAGTGTGCATTGTGGGGGGCAGGGGGAGAGAAGAAAATGGCGATCCTTTGAACAGGGCGCTGCCCGCTGCCTAGGAGCTGGGATCAAAGCTCCAGCAAGGCATTGCGTTAATTCAACATGCCAAGACAGCTGTAATGAAGCAAACTTTGTACAGTATGTAAACTAATTACACTCTGGGATCAGCAACTAGGGTGCAGTGGGCACGGGATGGGGGGGGGGGGGGAAGCAGACACCGAAGAAAAAGAAATGAAAAGAAACGTTAGTAGCCAAAGGGGGCAAAATTGAGCTTTGGCCATTTTAGCGAGTCGTGGGAGGACCGAGGAGAGTAAGTGGAGGAAAGAGGAAAGCATTCAAGGAACCCTTCACAATGTGGGCCTTGTTTGGAAGGATGGGAGCCTCCTGCTACAGTAGCTCTCACAGTCTGAGCTGGAAGGAGGCTGTCTTTTTTGCTCTTGAGGAAGATTATCATGATTATGGGTATTACAGTAGCTCTGAAAGGCCACAAATGCGCTCAGGGCCCCACTGTGTTAGGTGCTGTATCCGCCCTTAGTAAGAGGCAGGCCCTGCCCCAGAGAGTTTAGGATCTACACAGGCAAAGGGCAAGAGGGGGAAAAGAGACCCAGAGAGGGGAAGTGACTTACACGAGGCCGCTGAGCAGAGCTGGAAACAGAAACCACGTCTCCTAAGACCCGGCCCCATGCCCCCTCCATCGGCCCATGCCGCCCTCTCTATAAATAATATTTTTAGCATCAACCATGTGTTCAGCTCTGTAAAAGGCACAGAAGCTTCTTGTCTATGTGAGTTCTTAGGTTGCGGAAAGCTGCACAAGCCTGCATGGGGATCCTGTTGCCACAGGCTGAAAGTGCTCTAAGGAACTTTCATCTACTCTCATTTCAAAGCCGAGTAGATCAACGCTCACTAGGGGACGCTTCGTGTGCAGCCCGCTGGTGCGTTGTAGATTTACACCACGGCTTGCCCAAACTAAGGGCAGGTCTACACTTCAAACGCTGCATTGGCGCAGCCGCACCAATGTAGCTGCGCCGCTGTAGCACTTAAGTGAAGATGCTCCTAGTTCATCTAGCTCCCCGAGAGGCGGTAGCTATGTTGACAGGAGAGGCTGTCCCGTCGACATAGCGCTGTCTACATGGGGGGTTAAGGTCGGCCTAACTGCGTCGCTCAGAGGTGTGGATTTTTCACACTCGTGCATATTTATTTGTTTAAGTATTTTAGGAAAAATTGTCAGCGTGGCCACCAGCAAGAGTTGGTGGCCGCACTCTGAGGCCAACAAAAAAAATCTGTTGCGAGAACCCCTGTTAGCGTAGACACAGCCTATGCCGACGGAGGGGGTTTTTTCATCGCTGTAAGAATACCACCACCCTGAGTGACAGTAGCTAGGTCGAGGGAAGCAATCTTCTGTCAACTTAGTGGTGTGTACACCGGGGTTCGGTTGGCAAAACAATGCTGCTAAGATGTGTGGAGCACCCCTACCTAAGGCCTTGCCTTGTGGGGGCTCATGTGCTGCCCATTTCAGGGAGGCTAGTCATGCAGTCCCGCCCCTTCCGCCTGAAGCCCCACCCCTACTGCCCCCCCAATCCACCAGAGCCCCAGGTGCCCCCAGCCTCCGCAGCTGGAGGAGCCACGACCGAACTGCCGCAGGCCACCGGCCGCCCCCAGTGTTGGCCCCAGCGCTGGACTACTGGCCTCTGGACGGAGCTGAGCTCCCGCCGGCCTGGGGGAGAGGGTGGAACATGGGCGGGGCCAGGGCTTGGCTTAGGAGAGGTTTAGCCTTCCCTGGCCTATTATACCCGCCGCCCATGCCTGGTCTACACTTAGATGAACCTAGCTACATCACTCAGGACTGTGAAAACTGTCACCTCCTGAACGCCATACGTAGGTCAACCCAATCCCCTGTGTAGACATGGCGAGGTTGATGGAAGAATTCTTTCATCGACCTAGTTACTGTCTCTGAGGCCTGGTCTACATCTAAAATTTAGGTTGACCTAGCTACATTGCTCAGGGCTGTGAGAAATTTTGCTCCCTGGGCGACAGTTAGGTCAACGAAATCCGCACAGTAGACACAGCTAGGCCAATGGAAGAATTCTTCCACTGATGTAGTTACTGCCTCTCGAGGGAAAAAACCCCTTGCACTGCTGCTGTAAGCCGTAGCGCTTGTAGTGTAGACATACTCTCAGAGAAGTGGATTAACTACCATGATGGAAAAACCCCTTTTGTCACTGTAGGAAGCATCTACACCAAGCTTCCCAAAACTGAACTGTATCAATTACTGAAAAAGGACTAAAGCCCTTGTATTAAACCATCATCCGTGTCCCAAACCACTTCCCTTCTCTCCTCATGCTGATTGCAACTGTTACAGGGGTCACCGTCATGTGAATTTTTAAACTCTTTATTCATTTCTTAGTTTTATCATTTGAAATTCTCCAGAAAATTAATCCCAAACTCCCCACCCTAATCAGGAACATGGAAACGGTGGAATCAGCCCAACGGTGATCAGCACAAATCTTCGGGGAGGGAGGCAGTGATGGCAGGAGGGAAGAGACTAGCTGGTAAAGAAGAGCCCAACTAGCCAGAACGTGGCAAAGAGAATCATTCTGCCAGGCACAAAGGAGCCTGGGTGCTGGGGATGATTCAATCTTGTACTTGCAAGTCAAGAGCTATGAGCTGTGTCTCGTTGCTCTAGGGCAGGGGTGGCCAACCTGTGGCTCTGGAGCCACATGCAGCTCTTCAGAAGTTAATATGCAGCTCCTTGGATAGGCACCGACTCCGGGGCTGGAGTTACAGGCACCAACTTTCCAATGTGCCAGGGGGTGCTCACGGTTCAACTCCTGGCTCTGCCACAGGCCCTGCCACCACTCCACCCCTTTGCACCCCCTCCTCTGAGCCTGCACGCCACGAAACAGCTGATCAGGAGCTGTGGGGAGGGAGGGGGTGGCGCTGATTGGTGGGGCTGCTGGTGGGCAGGAGGCGCTGGGAGCAGGTGGGAGGGGGGAGCTGATGGGGCGCTGCTGATGTATTACTGTGGCTCTTTGGCAATGTACATTGGTAAATTCTGGCTCCTTCTCAGGCTCAGGTTGGCCACCCCTG
>QXTE01000114.1:3880569-4000462 GCA_003942145.1 Platysternon megacephalum | reverse complement strand
GGCCCCGTCCAGACTACCCGCCCGGATCGGCGGGTAGCCATCGAAGTATCGGGGATCGATCTATCGCGTCTCGTCTGGACGCGATAGATCGATCCCCGAACGCGCTACTTCGAACTCCGGTACTCCTGCAGGGCGAGCGGAGTACCGGAGTTCGAAGTAGGAGCCGCGAACTTCGATCGCGGCGCCGCGCGGACGCGAGGTAAGTCGCGTTAGTTCGAACTAAGGTACTTCGACTTCAGCTACGCTATTCGCGTAGCTGAAGTCGAAGTACCTTAGTTCGATCCCGCCCCTAGTGTGGACCAGCCCAAAGGGCAGGTCTACACTTCAAACGCTGCATTGGCGCAGCCGCACCAATGTAGCTGCGCCGCTGTAGCACTTAAGTGAAGATGCTCCTAGTTCATCTACCTCCCCGAGAGGCGGTAGCTATGTTGACAGGAGAGGCTGTCCCGTCGACATAGCGCTGTCTACATGGGGGGTTAAGGTCGGCATAACTGCGTCGCTCAGAGGTGTGGATTTTTCACACTCGTGCATATTTATTTGTTTAAGTATTTTAGGAAAAATTGTCAGAGTGGCCACCAGCAAGAGTTGGTGGCCGCACTCTGAGGCCAACAAAAAAAATCTGTTGCGAGAACCCCTGTTAGCGTAGACACAGCCTATGCCGACGGAGGGGGTTTTTTCATCGCTGTAAGAATACCACCACCCTGAGTGACAGTAGCTAGGTCGAGGGAAGCAATCTTCTGTCAACTTAGCGGTGTGTACACTGGGGTTAGGTTGGCAAAACAATGCTGCTAAGAGGTGTGGAGCACCCCTACCTAAGGCCTTGCCTCATGGGCAGCGCATGAGCCCCCCCTTCAGGGAGGCTAGTCATGCAGTCCCGCCCCTTCCGCCTGAAGCCCCACCCCTACCGCCCCCCCAATCCACCAGAGCCACAGGTGCCCCCAGCCTCCGCAGCTGGAGGAGCCACGACCAATCTGCCGCAGGCCACCGGCCGCCCCCAGTGTTGGCCCCAGCGCTGGGCTACTGGCCTCTGGACGGAGCTGAGCTCCCGCCGGCCTGGGGGAGAGGGTGGAACATGGGCGGGGCCAGGGCTTGGCTTAGGAGAGGTTTAGCCTTCCCTGGCCTATTATACCCGCCGCCCATGCCTGGTCTACACTTAGATGAACCTAGCTACATCACTCAGGACTGTGAAAACTGTCACCTCCTGAACGCCGTACGTAGGTCAACCCAATCCCCTGTGTAGACATGGCGAGGTTGATGGAAGAATTCTTTCATCGACCTAGTTACTGTCTCTGAGGCCTGGTCTACATCTAAAATTTAGGTTGACCTAGCTACATTGCTCAGGGCTGTGAGAAATTTTGCTCCCTGGGCGACAGTTAGGTCAACGAAATCCGCACAGTAGACACAGCTAGGCCAATGGAAGAATTCTTCCACTGATGTAGTTACTGCCTCTCGAGGGAAAAAACCCCTTGCACTGCTGCTGTAAGCCGTAGCGCTTGTAGTGTAGACATACTCTCAGAGAAGTGGATTAACTACCATGATGGAAAAACCCCTTTTGTCACTGTAGGAAGCATCTACACCAAGCTTCCCAAAACTGAACTGTATCAATTACTGAAAAAGGACTAAAGCCCTTGTATTAAACCATCATCCGTGTCCCAAACCACTTCCCTTCTCTCCTCATGCTGATTGCAACTGTTACAGGGGTCACCGTCATGTGAATTTTTAAACTCTTTATTCATTTCTTAGTTTTATCATTTGAAATTCTCCAGAAAATTAATCCCAAACTCCCCACCCTAATCAGGAACATGGAAACGGTGGAATCAGCCCAACGGTGATCAGCACAAATCTTCGGGGAGGGAGGCAGTGATGGCAGGAGGGAAGAGACTAGCTGGTAAAGAAGAGCCCAACTAGCCAGAACGTGGCAAAGAGAATCATTCTGCCAGGCACAAAGGAGCCTGGGTGCTGGGGATGATTCAATCTTGTACTTGCAAGTCAAGAGCTATGAGCTGTGTCTCGTTGCTCTAGGGCATGCTGGCTGGCTGATTTGCTAATGTATATTGTTGAGCAGATTTTCTAAGGAGGTAATAACAATGCTGCTTTGCATTTCTCTAGCACCTTCCACTCAAGACCTCAAAGTGCTTGACAGGCATTAAGCACCACTGGGGTGAGTGTTACTCTCAATCCCCATTTTACAGGTGGGGAAACTGAGGGCCAGAGACGCAGTGTGACTCTAGGTTCCGATGCCCAGTTTCCTGTCCTCACCACTAAACCACCTCCCAGGTGTGGAGATACTTAACATATGTGTGGGTTTCCTCCCACCCCCCCAATTCATTCCATTGACCTAGAAACAAAACTAGCTCTATGGTGACCTGGAGAATTTACACAAACCCACAAAATTCAGATCTAGAGCAATACACTGATTTCTTTTAACGTGTTGTCACATTTGCATTGCTATGATGAAAGTTGCTAATGACTTAGACTTTAGGGGTTATTGATGTATAAGCAGCCAGGATGAACCTCACCATAGAAAGACCTTCAGGCCTGGTCTACACCTAAAACTTAGGTCGACCTACCTACGTCGCTCAGGAGCATGAAAAATTCACACACCCCGAGAGATGTAGTGAAACCAAACTATGCCCCAATGTAGACACCAATAAGTCAATGGAAGAATACAGGTTTGTCTCATCTTACGCTGGGGTTACGTTCTGCGGTCAGCGCCTAAAGTGAAAACCGCGTATAGTCAAAATTACATTGAGTGTAATAGCAGGCAGAATCACCTGCACTACAGAAACAGTATTTAAATTGTTATTTTTCTCTTTTTTTTTTGTTTTTTTCTTGTTTTTGCCAACCGCGTAAAGCTGAAATCACACATGTTAAATGCGCCTAAGATGCAACAGACCTGTACTTCCAACAACCGAGCTACTGCCTCTCAAGGGGGCGGATTTACTACGATGACAGGAAAACCCCTTCTGTCACTGCCGTAAGTGTCTACACTCCAGCAGCGTAGCTGTAAGCGCTACATCTGTGCCACTGTAGCACTTGCAGTGTAGATATACCCAAAGAGGCCAGGCATTAGCTGCACCCAGAGCATCATTAAGGGTATTCCTGAGATTGTACATTCTTTGGGGTAGTGACCATCTTTTCAGCTCTCCGTGTTGTACAGCGCCAAGCACAATGGGGTCCCTGAGTGGGGCTCACAGGTGGGACACAATACAAATAATTCTAATAATAATAATAATATTGGGGAAAATACTCTCTTTTGGCCGGCAGATGAAGCTCTGAGGTTCCCTAGAGTTGTAGAGCAGGCTCATCTTCCTAGGCCTTGTGCTCAACCTGAGCATCCTTGGACTAAAGTTTTTCCAGGTATAAAAGGTTTCCAGGGACTGTGGTAGGAAGCGTGGACTGTTTGTAAAGCAGTGAGACTAGGAAGCCAGAGAGAGAGGCACTAGGCATCTGCTTCAGGGGACTGGGTCTGCAAGAAGGAGATCCTTGTGTTGCCATCCGTTACCAACCCCACAGAGAACAAACCTAGGTACGTTTTGTAACTAAATAAATCACACTAAGAAAATATCTGCTCCTAATGGGAAACTATCCTGTAAGGCACCGAAAAACGACTACTGCTTAGCAAAGGGGCCAACACTATTACAGAACTATCTGTCTAGCACTAGTCCAGTGATATCTCCCTGCCTCCCGCAGACAGATTGGCAATGATAGCACAGCTGAGTCATATGCAGAATTTACAAACAATCGCTTTGATGAATATGCAAAAAATTGCATGTGGTCCCCAGATTTGGGACTAGCTCTGAGAAAAATATCTCTCTCTCTCTCTCTCTCTCTCTCACCAAAACTAGCAAGCAAACTTGATGGAAAGAGAAAGGCAGACAAGATTAGCTCCATTTTTTAAAAGATAAGAAGAGGGTCTGATAAAGAAGACAACATTCGGGGTTAATGGAGTTAAACAGAAGTGGTCCAGGGTATTTGAAGTTGACAAGAAGCAAAGAGCGGGCCCATTGGCTCATTGTTCAGTACAAAGCCACGTAATCAGCATCTCAGTTAAGAGCCTAATACATCATGTGACAATGCTAACCGGGAGGTGACTGTATTCCATCCCCGTGGTCTGTGAACAGTGTATTCAAATGAAGCTGGAGCAGGATCATTTCAATGACACTATTTTTTCCCCCTAAGTGAATGAATCTTGCTTGAGTTATATTGCAGCGAGTTTTGATTCAGTGCTCGGAGCGTCTCATTTGAAGCTTCACACAGCTTTGATTCCTCTCTCTCGTCTTGGGGTTTATGTTTCCATTTCAAAATGGCTAAACTCACGGCAATGCAGAGATCTGTTACGAGAACAGATTTCCAGAGGTGCTGAGCCCCCACGGATGGCACTGAAAGCCATGACTCCGCCCCTCGGCGTGTCAGGCTGGGTGTGGTTTCACAGGACTCCCAGTGTAACCAGTAGCGGCGCCAGCTTTTTCGCCGCCCTAGGTGGCGGAAGGTCCCACCCCCAAAATGCCGCCCCCGACACGGGCGGCAGAAGGTCCCGCCCCCAAAATACCACTGATGACCGGGGCGCCGGCGCCCCCCAAATGTTCACGCCCTAGGCGACCGCCTAGGTCGCCTAATGGGTTGCGCCGGCCCTGAGTGTAACTTTGTACACGGCTCTGCATTGCAGGCTGCAGCACCCTTTCACTACTGAGGATGGGACTGGCTTATGAGCTCTGTAATAGGCTGTAAAGGGCCATTAGCTAGCTACTCAGTGACCTTCGCTCCTCCTGGCCCTAGCGAGTGGAAGACCAAGTCTTGGTCACCTGTGCTGTATTACAGACCATTCCCACTACTGGGGAATGCCCAGGAATGGCTTTATTCCATGCCTTGGTTAGAAATGGGTTGACTAAAGAATCTACAAAGAAAGGTAATGTAATACACCGGGTATCATGTTCACCCTCTCTTGTTTCTATCTAGGGGAAATTTGGTTTTCCACAGGACTGAGATACCTTGGTTGTGTCATTCACAGGCATGTACTTGAGGTCCCACATTTGTTTTTGCTGCACACTAGTGACTGAGTAAAGCAAATCCATCCAAAGAGCACAACAATGACTGTACCAGAGCCTTCCATAATCCTGCATTGTTTCTACTTTCCTTCCCCCTCTCCTGATTGCTTTATCATTCTCATTGGCTTAGAGCATCCAGTTTCCCTTTGTGCACCAAATGGAAATCTCCTAAAATACAGCGTCCTGTGTTTGGCAAACAAATTCCTTCTAGCCTGCTACAAGAACTCTGGGAGTTTTGGAAAGCTCACCTCAGACCCAGCTGAATAGTTAGCCCTGGAGTAGAGATGTTCAGAGTCAGAGGTAAACCCTTCCCTAAAGAAGGGATGCTATTCACACTCAGCTAGTCAAGGGAATTCTACCCAATATCCCATGTAATACCTTCCTCACTTGTAGTTTTCTTACACCATCACATCCTCATATAAATATGAAGTGATTACAAAACGTGCTGGATACTCTACATACACATATGAAAGCAGAGTCTGAATGAGCTCTCCCCTGACATCTAGTGGTGAGCTGTGGAAAAGAACTTCAGGAGCTGATCTCGTTTGCATGGGCACACTCACCCTGCCTAGGTGCTCAGCATGATGGGATTGCTTGCCCAAATGATCACTTTTGGCTGGTGTTGGATCCCCAGTCTCCTTGTTATTGGGGCATGAGTAATAAAGGGTTGTTATCCTTGTTGTGTGAATCGAGGGCAACAGAACTGTACCTGGCATACCCCCAATGGAGGGACTCACCCTCAACTGAACAGCACTCACTAGGCAGGGGACATGGGTTCCAAAGCCCAATGAGTTGAAAGAGGGTGGGTATGGGTACTTGTACCTGGTGCTGTGGGCATTGTTTAAGGGTCCTAGATGCTGTTTGATCCTTCCTTTCTCCACGGTATAATAAAACAGCTAATTTAGACTCAATTGAGAGTCTTGTTACACGCTAAAGAGCTGAAATCACTGACACCTAGGTCTAAGTATTAGACCTGTTTTGGGACAGTGTCTCTGATGCAAGTGACTGCCCAGTGTGCACTAGCAATGAGGCTCCTTTCCACTAACAGCTGAAATCACTGAGAGCTGTATGATGTGGTGGGCCCTGCAGATAGCTTGGTGAATGGGCAGCTGGTGTAGAGGCGTGACTGGCGGAAAGGGCCAGAGCAGAGCCCCACAGAGAGGTGTGGCAACTGGCCGGCAGGGTGGTGAGCGAGCGCTCGAGCAGCGGAGCGTGTTAGGTGCCTCCTTACCCCCCCTTCCACCCAGGGAGGGAGGTGAACTCTGCAGATGAACCTCTGAACTCTGGGGCTGCACTAACCAAGGACAGCAACTGTGAGTGGGGTGCAGAGAAGGGACAGGCACATTAAAGGGACTTTTGGGTTGCTGGACTTAAGAACCTGAGGGGAAAAAGGCACTGCCCAACTTACTTGCGGGTGGGTCTTTTGCTCAAGGTTTATGTTTATGAACCCTAGTTGCGGTGTTTTCCTAAATTAATGCTGAGTTACTCCCCTCCTTTTATTAAAAGTTTTTGCTACCCTCAGACTCTCTGCTTGCGAGAGGGGAAGTATTGCCTCTGAGAGGCGCCCGGGGTGGTGTGTAATTGTCCCAGGTCACTGGGTGAGGGCTCGAGCCAGTTTTGTGTTGTATTGTTAAAAAGGAACCCCTAGATACTGACCCCGGCGAAGGGTTACACATAGTATGAGAAAGTTCCTGCCCCAAAGATCGAAGAGACTAAATAGATCAAAAGTATCTTCTTCACTGGACAGTTAGGGAACAAAGGCACAGAGAGATTTAGGCCTGGTCTGCACTACAAAGTTAGATTGATGTCAGCTGCCTTATGTCAACCTAGTTGTGCATGTGTCTATACTTACACGTGTCCCCCACCAATGTACATGCCCCGTTACAGCAGCATAGTAACACAACCTTCCCGAGATGTGCTGAATCATGGTCAATGTACTGAGGTCAACGGAGCACGCGCGTAGACACCGCATCATTGACATTGATCCTAACGATCCTCCAGCAGCTATTCCACAATGCCCAACACTGACCGCTCTGGTCACAATTGTGAACTCCACTGCCCAGGGGTCATGGAGATCAGAAGCCCCGCCCCCCCCCTCCACTTTAAAGCCCCATTAACTTTTGAAATGCCTTTTTCTGACTGTCCAGCTTGGTGCGCACACCTAGCAGGTCTCCACTGCTGTGTGCAACTTCCTAGCTGACCACGCTGGCTACACACTTGGAGCAGACGGGAGGTATTGCACCTCTTGGGCCTGCAGGGAGATTGAGCTGTGCAGCACCGCTGCGGACCAGCTGTAGAAAAAGATTGCACATGGGGATGCAGGAGGAGGAGTACAACAGGGACAAGCAACAGTGCCACGTGAAAGCAAAGGAACTGTGCGAGGCACATCAGAAGGCCAGGGAGGTGAACAGTCAATCCGGTGCTGAGCCGCAAACCTGCCACTTTGACAAAGAGCTGCATGCAATATTAGGTAGAGACCCCACCACCACTGTGGATACCTCCCAGGAGCCCGAGTTACAGGCCCCTGCCCTGAACAGCCAGGATGAGAAGGAGGTGGAGGAGGAGGATGGGGGACATGCGACCAGGGAGTCCAGCTATGCCACGAACCTGGACCTGTTTGAGACTCCACCGCAGTCCAGTCAGTTGAGCATGGGTGACCGCCGATTCACGGGGGAGGAACCCCGGGTAATTGTGTCAATATATTTTCCACTACAATGATGTACTGGTGGCAACTTAACAGATACAGCTATCGACTTTTCATTAATTTACTCGTACTAGAAGAGGTAGAGTCGTTATCTGCTTTGCATTCCCCTATAGAATTAGGTGGGTGGAGGGGAATGCGGAGCAATTTGTTTATGTACACAGGGATGGCCCTAGAATCCTCCTGAGATCGCAATGAAAACTTTAATGGAGGCACTCTGCAATCCTTTCCCACAGATTTCTAGGGATTGCAGTCTTGTATTTTCCCCTTCTGGCAGGACACTTTCTCACGCCAGTTAGCGATTACTGCAGTGGTTCCTGCCGAAGTTAACAGGCAGGTGACATATGAGCCCAGGTGACTTTGGGATGCCAGAAGCAGCTTTGCTCTCTGGGCCTTTGTTAAGCTCAGGAGTGAGATATCAGCTAAGATCACACACACACACACACACACACCCGCCTGTGGAAATGGTAGTGCCATTGCCCTATAGACGCATAGTTTCATGCAACTGAGCAATTCCCTCCTCATTTCCTTCACACCTGGTGGGCCATCCTCACCACGGCTAGCACTGTGAGTGGCACCGCGCACAAGCATGCTGAAGCAGACGTGTCAATGAGCACGTCTGGCTTAAAACTTGAGGGGAGCAAAGGAAAGGAGGTTCCGAATCTTAACTTTCACTTTCTATTGTGCCTATCTTGACTACGGCAACCTTGTGTGTTTTATCTGTATCTGCTGCCGATGCGGCCAGGAGGGGCTCCCCCTCCACACCCGTGGAACGCCTGCGCCAGATAACAAGGAGAAAGAAGAGGACTCAGGAGTCAATGAGATCCTGCAAGTCAGTGCTGCATACCACCATGAGCACAGGGCCTGGAGAGGGAACATTGCAGACAGCTGGCCCTGGAGAAGGAAAGAGCGGGGAGGAGAAATGCCCAGGAGTCCCAGCAGGAAAAGGAGCGGGAGATGGATCAGGACATAAGGAGGCTTCTCTGTCAGCAAATTCAGATGGTGCAGACCTACTGGTTCAACAGTCATGGGCTTGCTTCCCTTTGCAGTCCCTGGAGAACTCCATTACAGCACCTCCCTAGACCCCCACCCCAACATTCCACATGGCATCAGGGGCTGCATCCCTACCCCTAGCACTCCACCCCGGAGGCCAGTAAGGACAACCACAGCTTCACATACACTGACCTGTGAAAGCCATGGTTGCTGTATGTGTAGCTCAAATGGACATGAATGGTCTTTCCCCCTGGATAAGTCCTGTTCTATTAAATTTATTACGTTTTTAATGTATTTTCTTTTATATTGCACAGATTTTTTTCTTTGCACTGATTTTGTTACTATATAAAATTCTATTATTTGGAAAATAATTCATCTTTATTAGTTCATATCATATGCTGCAGGGTGCCTAGCAGCTCTGAAAGCACACGCTTACTTGTTACCATACAGTGTGACAACTCATAACATCAGTGACAAACACCGTGTCATGATCATAAATGTACACCAAGCACCACACAATTCCTAACAGGTCCCAAAAGAGCACAGCCAGGTCCAGCCCAGTACACCACAATGCATTACTGTGGCTCACCGTTAAAATACTCTTTCAAAGCCTCCCTAAGCCGTAGAGCTCCATGCTGAGCTCTTCTAATAGCCCTTCGGTCTGGCTGTTCAAACTCAGCAGACGGCCACACCATCTTTCCTGGCGGAAACTTTCCCCCCTTTGCTTCACACCTATTATGCAGAACACAGCAGGCAGCTATAACCATTGGGATGTTTTTATCACTGAAACCCAGTCTTGGGAGTACACAATGCCAGCGCCACTGCAGTCTTCCCCAAGCGACTTGCCCAAGATTATATAGACAGTCTATGGCAGTGGGAGGAACTGAAGCTAGATCTTCTGAAGCCGAGCCCAACACCTTAACCATAAGACTATTTATCGTCTCAATTACTACAAACTAGAAAAGAAAATGGTGCCCTAATGGAATATTTGTCATGTGTGGCCCTCACAGAAGAAGTGGGTCTTTAGGCTGGACTTTAACGAGGCGGGGGACTGGCAGACTTGGATTAGTTCATTCTTTACAAAGGACCTTGTACCTCCCTAGATCTACCATCTGTGTGCAGCTCAATGGGTGTTCCTGGCATAGATCAAGTACGCTGTACGGACCAAAGATTCAATAAGGCCAGTTGCCAATTGTGGGCTTTGATTTAGGCCAAAGTGTACATATGATTGTGGAATGCAATTACAAACAGATCTAAAAAGCACATGAGATTTTGAACAGTTGGCTAATCCTGTATAATCCCTCTGGTCAGGGACAGGAAGCTGCCTCCGGCAGCAGAAGAATTTACAGGGGTTTGTAACTGATATCCATGGAACCATTTCTTTAACAGCAGCCCAACATTGCAACATTTCTGATGGTGCTAAATAGACTGAGGTGGGGCATGGCAGCTGAGCCTAAATCAAACTCCTCCACTGAGGACAGGAAAAACAAGAAAAGGTTCCCTATAAAAGACAGTAACACCGTTATAATGCAACCAAGAGTGAACATAATGGATACACAGTTTTCAAGTAAATTCTAAAAATAGCCTGAAAGGGAAAATACCATTTAAAATATGTCAGCTGTGCTATTTTATTTATCAGCATTCCAAAGAAATTCACAGGGAAGACTTTATTGTGAGTGATTTGATTTTTGCTTTAGACCAAAGAAAAGGGGGTAGCAGACTGGATATGTGTGGGCCCCGTTAATATTTTTGGTGCTTTGTCTTTCCCCCACTCTGCCCACTAGTTTGTTTCTTTCACCCACCTGCTATCTCTAAGCTTCTCTATTCAGCAGAGCACTGAAGCACATGCTTAAGTCCCATTGAACTGTTCTGATTTGGATCTTACATTGTCAGGGACAGGGACTGACTCTCATTCATTCTAAGGCCCCTTTACATTGCTGTAGCAATGTAAAAGGGCCTTAGTATAAATAAGAATCAAAACCTATATGCTTGTACCTAATTTAAATCACACAGTACCCCCTGTGAGTTAGGTAGGTGTTGTTATCCCTATTTTACAGGTAAACTGAGGCAGAGAGATTAAGGCCCAGATCCTCAAACCTCACTCCTATTGAAATCAATGGGCATTAGGCACCTAAATACCTTTGAGGATCTGAGCCTATGTGATTTGCCCAAGGCCACAAAGCAAATCATTGCTGAAGCCAGGAGTAGAGCCCAGGAATTCCTGTCTCTCAGTCCCAGGGCTTGGACCTCTCCACCACATTATTATCTTGGGGCAGTGTGGTCTCGTGGACCAAGCACTAGACTAGTGGTCAAGAGACCTGAGTTCTAATCCTGGCTTTGTCATCAATCTGTTGTGTGAGCTTAGGCATGTCACTTCACCTCCCCGTGCCTGTGTTTTCCCTCTCATTCTTTGCCAGTTTATCTATATAGATTGTAAAGCTCTCCAAGGCAGGGACTCTCTCACGCTATGGGTCTAGCAAATGGGGTTATGGTTGGGGCCTCTAGGTGTTATTGTGATGCAAATAATAACTGCTCCCTATTAATACAAAAAGAACAGGAGTACTTTTTGCGGATACAGACTAACACGGCTGCTACTCTGAAACCTATTCATACAAAGTAGTCCAATTTCAATTTCCAGCACGCAACCTTTGCCGATGGAACTGGTAGCAAGACCAACCACATGAGAACTAAGGAGCACAGGCAGCAACTCTGAGGGATGGGTGAGGGCTCTTGTACATGGTGCTACATTTTCTTTAGAATACCCAGCTACTTGAGCATAACTTTTGATAGATCCCATCCTCAGAGAAACAGAGGAAAACTACCTTTCTAGCAGTCACATCTTACATTGTAATCTCCAAAAGCAAAGGAATGTGTCCTCTGAATTCTGTGCCATGCTAAGCACACCATCAATGCTAAACAAATAGACTTAATTTTCAACATTTCCAGCCAGATGAATGCAAGGGATGATGCATAGATAACAGTGTGTGTGTGTATGCTCACGTATGGATGTATATGTGTATGCACGTGTGTGTCTGCAATTTACAAAGAGTTAAACTGACTCTGATAAAAGCTAGTCTTTGCGTCTGCATTGGGCAAACAGATCATTAAAAATTGCTCTGCCGGAAGGTAAGCTTAAGAGATCAACAAGAAAGCACAAAAATCAAGTCTCTATAAGAGAGTACAGTGTGAATGCCCCTTCTGATGGTCTGTACTCCAACAAGATGACTACTGAAGACTGACCATTGGGAGAGTGCTTAGAAACTTAACATAAGAATGGACGTACTGGGTCAGACCAATGGTCCATCTAGCCTAGTATCCTGTCTTCCGACAGCAGCCAATGCCAGGTGGCCCAGAGGGAATGAACAGAACAGGTAATCATCGGGTGATCCAAGGCAAACACCAAGTGATTCGTCCCCTGCTGCCCCACTTAAAGGTACAGTGCACAGAAAATAAAAGCCATCCCAGTTTGAGAGCTACATTTTTAAAAGAGAGAGGATCATTTGGGAACCAGAAACTGCTTGCACAGTTACCAGCAGTTTGCTTGCAAATGAGTTAAATGTGTGCAAATGATTAGTTGTCATAGGCAACTATCCACCTGTTTCCTACACAATTGGAGTGACTGTGAAGGCAAATGGGGGGCACATGTGCCCATTACATTCTGCTCATAGGGTTCTGCCTCCCTAAAAATGTGACCCAAAGTGCAACACTGCTAAACCGTGCTCCCGTGCTGGCGCACATTTTTCATCTTTGTTGGCGAGCTGAATGTTCATGAGGTGAGGGAATATACATAGCATATAGACCATACATAGCCCAGGCAGGCTCTGTGCAAACTCCTCTCTGCCCCAATGCACCCAAGTCTTGACCTGCAACTCCCCCGCTGCTCTTCCAGCGCGGGTCCTGTGTTAAACACCTGCCAATCATGCTGATTTGTACAAGGGTTTATGGAGAGAAAAATCAACAGGGGACTGGTTGAGCCCTTCAATTTCATTGAGATTCCAACAGCTCCTTCAGTGCCAGTTAGCTCTGTAAGGTGCAACCCCGACCTGTAATGCACACAGGACCTCTGCATGCCAGAACCTTTGCAATAGGTGAGGAAGGGGAGGGCAGCCCCACCAGCAAGTCTTTGTAGTCCCTCTTCTCTCCACCTCTCCCGCACAGCAAGTGGGTAACCCCCACTGATTTCAATGGTTGCTACACGTATCCCGCAAGGAGAATAAAGCCCCAAGAGACGTCCGCTTTGCAGCAGCTTTAAATATACCCCTGCAGAAAGGAAGGCGCGGGCAGGCCATTGGAGTTGTGCTAACAGCAATCCCGGGACAGGGGAGAGGCAGCTGAAGAAGGGACTGCCCTGTAGCATACATAACCACTGATGAGAGTGTGTGGCAGGTCCCCCTCGCTGCCCAAGCTGCAGATGACGCGAGGCGATTACAGCCCCAGCTAGAGAAGAGTGGCTCTTTAGCTCAAGCTGCAGCAGCTCATGCTTTTACCTCAGGAGGTTCCCCAGTGTGTCAGCCAACATGGTGGCCATCTCACACGTGGTGGGGGAGCCTCCTTGAATGCTAGGCAGTATGCAACTGCTAGGTTCCCGTCCCCCCAAGGCAGTCACCAGGTCACATGGGGATCTACCCTGATCATCTCCTGTTCCCTCCCTCCCTGCTCAGTTGCACCAACTACTGACAAATTTGGGAGTCCTTCCAGCATGGAGGCCAGGTGTCCCCAGGATCTACGCTGACCCCCTTTGGATAATTAGTAGAGACCTCTCTGTACCCAATATAAGCTGGAGGAACAGGGGTACGGTCTATCAGTATACAGCTAAAGACCACACTGCTCATCAGGACAGACATAGGGCAATTGGATAAGGTCCCCTACACATAGGTAAAAACTGGGCTGTGATACCTGGGCAGAGTAAAGGCCAGCGGCGTATTATCGCCTAGGCTGACAAGGCCTAGGCCTAGGGTGGCAAATTTGCAGGGGCGGCAAATTTGAGCACCCACGGAGAAGCTCCCCTCCCCTGCTCCAGCTCACCTCCGCCTCCTCCGCGAACGCGCCGCCGCGTCCTGTTTCTCTCCCCTCCCTCCCAGCGCTTGCACTGCGAAACAGCTGTTTCGCAGGGCAAGGAGGGAGGGGGAGGAAGGGGAACGCGCCACGCTGGGGGAAGAGGCGGGGCCGGGGCAGGGATTTGGGGAAGGGATCCAATAGGGGCAGGGAGGGGGCGGAGTTGGGGCGGGGACTTTGGGGAAGAGATTGGAATGGGGGCGGGAAAAGGGTGGAATCAGGGTGGGGCCAGGGGGGCAGCAATTATTTCAGAGCCTAGGGGTGGCAAAATCATTATTCCACCACTGGTAAACAGTGGCGGCTCCAGGCACCAGCACAGCAAGCGCATGCCTGGGGCGGGAAGCCGCGGGGGGCGCCCTGCCGGTCGCTGTGAGGACGGCAGTCAGGCTGCCTTTGGCGGCATGCCTGCAGGAGGTCCGCTGGTCCCACGGTTTTGGCGGCAATTCGGTGGTGGGTACGCCGAAGGCGCAGGACCGGCAGACCTCCCGCAGGCATGCCGCCGAATCCGCGTTACCATCGGACCTCCCGCAGGCACGCCGCCGAATCCGCGTTACCATCGGACCTCCCACAGGCACGCCGCCGAATCCACGTTACCAGCGGACCTCCCACAGGCACGCCGCCGAATCCACGTTACCAGCGGACCTCCCACAGGCATGCCGCCGAATCCGCGTTACCATCGGACCTCCCACAGGCACGCCGCCGAATCCGCGTTACCATCGGACCTCCCACAGGCACGCCGCCGAATCCACGTTACCAGCGGACCTCCCACAGGCACGCCGCCGAATCCACGTTACCAGCGGACCTCCCACAGGCATGCCGCCGAATCCGCGTTACCAGCGGACCTCCCACAGGCACGCCGCCGAAAGCCGCCTGACTGCCGTGCTTGGGGCGGCAAAATACATAGAGCCGCCCCTGCTGGTAAAGGCTGATTTTGAAACCCAACTGCAAACTGGCTTGCAATGCTAACTGAATTCCCTGCGTTCCTACTGTTTAGGGAATTTTTTAAAACTTGTAACATTTTATTAGCATTGGTTTAAAAGACAATAGAACTTTAACTATCTCATGCTCAAATAAATTTGTTAGTCTCTAAGGTGCCACAAGTACTCCTCGTTCTTTTATCTTAATGAAGATACTGCCTGGGACTAAGAATTTATGTCCTATTAAACCAACTGTTTACAAACAGACAGAGCATTTCCTGCTTGGAAAAGAAATGGCATTTAAATTGCAGAAAATTATCAGGCCCAAGCTTATCCGGATCTCATGACCGTGCTGTTGATTCAGGAAATAGAAATGAGGAAGTTTCTTTGTACTGTTGTTTTATTAGGACCAGATGTGGATACAGGAGAATCTTTACAATAATAACCTCTAGTGGCCATGCAGCGCAGGGGAGTTTACTTAATTTCAAAGAAGGCAGGCACTGCAAATACAATCCCCTCCCTCAGAGCAGAAGCAGCAGGAGCTGGCAGCCTTCTCTGGGAACATTGCTGCCAGCTGATTCAAAGTGACAGCAGGGCCTGTAGGCAATCCAGGTTCATCCACCTGGATTCACTGAAAGCAAAGAAGGACAGGATGTGGCAGAGGAAATGTCGTAGCTACCTTGTTAGGAGAATGGTTCTCCAACCTTCACATTTTTAAACTGCAATTTCCCCCCTTCCAGTCTCCTTCTTCCCTTTATCCCATCCACTATGGTCAGGTTGTCACGCAAGCGTCCACCATCTCCATCTGTCTGAGGTAGCACTAAGGTCCACCTACTTACCATCTTCTTTGATGCAATCCATCCATTCCTTCCTTGGCTTCTCTTTCCTTCCACCCTCTCCTGCCATGCTGTCTTTGCCAGGTCCTCTTCATTCATCCTCTGTATGTGCTCACACCAGCAAAGTCACATTTCCCAGATTTTGTCAGCCACATCACGGACTTTAACTTCCATCCTAATACTTCCATGTTGAAATCTCTCTCTCCATGCAACTCCTCTTGTGGCACACAGATGTCTCATCTCAAAACACCTGTAGGCATTGAACCTGTCATCTTTCTATCACCCATGCTTCTGCACCATACAGCATTGCAGGGTGCACCACTGTTCTATACAGTTGGGGGTTTAGACTCAGTGGCTGATGCTTGTCATACACAACCCTTGAGATGTTATTCCACACTCCCCAATCTGGATAGTATCTCACATTCAAGCTCGCCATCTTCTGTGACCCAGCTGGCAAGATACTTGAATGGATCAGTCTGGTTTAGTCTCACTCCATTAATCTCTATGTCCAATTTCTCTATGGCACCTCTACTGACCCACATGAACTCAGTCTTAGTCATGCTCATTTTCAGCCCAGGCCAGTTTAGCTGGTCACTCTGCTGGTTTACTATTTCCTTTGTCTTCCCCCCACCCAGTCTGAAAACTCATTTTTCTTTAAAGGAAAATATAACGTCCGGTACCCATTTTGGAGCAGCTGCATTTGTCTGAGATCACTCTCAGACCCTTCTGGTTGTTACATGATTGCCTCCAAGTGGCTCTCAGATTCCAACTGTAACCACTGCGCATAATGTGTTTCATGTAGAGTCTCTTGTTCGTGTTTTAGTTTTCCATTTATTTCCATCGAGGGCTGGGTTGAACAGACACTTTACCAGGAAAAGAAGCTGCATTTTCCTTCCGCCCCTGTGTAAATCCAGAGTAACTTCACTGAAGTGAATGAATCTCATTTCCATTGGAAATAGTTTGGAGGTGGAACTTTCTGAAGTTATTGATGCTCATGACGGGATGAAAATTACAATCAGTGGAGTCCAAGCCAATGGTGATTTACAGGCTTTATTGTATTTTCAACTGCAATCCAAATGAGGTTCCTTCATGGGATCGTTTTTCTTTGTCTTGTTACAGTTCGTGAACTTGAGCTTCTACACAGTTAGGCCTTGCCTACACAAAAAAGTTGTACCAGAAAACATTCAGTCAGCAAAGTGCCACAGACAAAACTATTTCAACAGATTGGGTTCACACTCTCAGTCACTCGTTCAGCTGCGTTGTGTCCACATCACATCCAAGTTGTATTGGCGGAAACATGTTGCACTGTGGGTAGGCATCCCAGTGTCCTCCGTGCCACCAGGAGGCACACTGCTTTATGGGAAATTGTTGCTTTGCATTGTGGGGCAGCCACAGTGTATTGTGGGATGCCACGGCTCTCAGGGAATTGTGCGGGCTTGGGGTTACCTAGGGAGGTTGTGGAATTCTTGTCCTTGGAGGTTTTTAAGCACAGGTTGGACAAACACCTGTCAGGGAAGGTCTACATTTACTTGGTCCTGCCTCAGTGTGGGGTGACTGCACTAAATGGCCTCTCGAGGTCCCTTCTAGCCCTGCATTTCTATGATTCTATCCCATGAATCATTCACTCACGTGTCCCATTAATAAACTTGCCCCAGCAAACATGGAAGCGGCACAGAGCTACGCAGCTCTCTTCTCTGCTCTAAGCACAGGGCATAAACCAGAGAGGGCATTTGGAGCATCAGTGAGGTTGGGTTGAGAAGAGCAGGCTCCCGGCTCTCGGTATGGGAGTGGAATGGCCAGGGACTGGTGTTCGTTTGAGTCAGACACTCGGCAGTATTGGGACATCATTTTTTGTCCTTTTTGTTTTGGGTTTTTTAAAACACCTCATTCACAAGTTAGAACTGGTGCAGAATGCAGCAGCCAGCTGTGTCAGAGGAGTGTCTGGCCATGAGTGCATCCAGCCAGTGCTGCATGATCTGCACCAGCTGTTGAGAGACTAATGTGTTGGAATTGACTTATAAAGCCAAAGGCCCTGATTAAACAAGCCCCTCCCCCTTCAGCAAAGCATTTAAGCATGTGTTTAATCCATATTAGATGGGCCGGAACCAAAACNACCAGAAAACATTCAGTCAGCAAAGTGCCACAGACAAAACTATTTCAACAGATTGGGTTCACACTCTCAGTCACTCGTAGAGCTGCGTTGTGTCCACACCACATCCAAGTTGTATTGGCGGAAACATGTTGCACTGTGGGTAGGCATCCCAGTGTCCTCCGTGCCACCAGGAGGCACACTGCTTTATGGGAAATTGTTGCTTTGCATTGTGGGGCAGCCACAGTGTATTGTGGGATGCCACGGCTCTCAGGGAATTGTGCGGGCTTGGGGTTACCTAGGGAGGTTGTGGAATTCCTGTCCTTGGAGGTTTTTAAGCACAGGTTGGACAAACACCTGTCAGGGAAGGTCTACATTTACTTGGTCCTGCCTCAGTGTGGGGTGACTGCACTAAATGGCCTCTCGAGGTCCCTTCTAGCCCTGCATTTCTATGATTCTATCCCATGAATCATTCACTCACGTGTCCCATTAATAAACTTGCCCCAGCAAACATGGAAGCGGCACAGAGCTACGCAGCTCTCTTCTCTGCTCTAAGCACAGGGCATAAACCAGAGAGGGCATTTGGAGCATCAGTGAGGTTGGGTTGAGAAGAGCAGGCTCCCGGCTCTCGGTATGGGAGTGGAATGGCCAGGGACCGGTGTCCGTTTGAGTCAGACACTCGGCAGTATTGGGACATCCATTTTTGTCCTTTTTGTTTTGGGTTTTTTAAAACACCTCATTCACAAGTTAGAACTGGTGCAGAATGCAGCAGCCAGCTGTGTCAGAGGAGTGTCTGGCCATGAGTGCATCCAGCCAGTGCTGCATGATCTGCACCAGCTGTTGAGAGACTAATGTGTTGGAATTGACTTATAAAGCCAAAGGCCCTGATTAAACAAGCCCCTCCCCCTTCAGCAAAGCATTTAAGCATGTGTTTAATCCATATTAGATGGGCCAGAACCAAAACAACCAAATTCTCAATCTCCGGAACTTCTTTTCTGTTTGGAAAGGGGTGGGAGGTGGAAGCTAAACCTACAGCCCAGTTTTGCAAATAACCCATTTGCCAGTGAGTCAAAACACCAGATCCAAACACACCCCCAATATTGAGGCATTCAAAATCTGGACCCGGATCTGAATGTCGTAGCTTCAGCCTCTCCTTAATCCATACACACAATCATTAAATAGGCCACATTGCAAATGGGGAGCTGAGAAACCACGTTTCTGTCCCGGGGTCACATTGGTGGACCCCGCCCATGCTCCACTCACTTGAGATGCTAGAAGGGGAAACGTCTCACAACATATTTTGCAGATGTTCAAAGTATGATCATGCAGGCTCTGCCGGGCTCCTCAAGCTTGGTTGCCCCCATTGCTATTCAATTCCATCATAGGCATGTGTCCCAGCTGAGCCATGTGATGACACCAGAACCTCAGCTGTCATTAATATCTCTATATGTTTGCAAACCTATCGGCTAATAATCATGAAAATGTGAACTGAAGGTATAACTATTCTGCAGACAGCCACCTGCAGACAGAGAGGCCACGGAGCCAATGAGAAAGCTGGCTGGCCCCCACTGGTCTGAGGGTAGAGGGAGCTTGTTGATTGAGATGAAGGAGGTCACACCTTTCAGAGCTATTGTTTCAGGCTCTCTGCAAACTCAGGCAGACATTATTGCATTGGTTTGTGCTCATTTCACATTTTAATTGTTTTCTGCACAATTGCAAGGGCTTGAGACTTTCTCTAATGAAAGCTGAGATTCTGGAGAACAAGCTAGCAGTTTTTTTGTTTTTTTTGTTGTTGTTTTTTTTAAAGCACTTGGACACCTGGTCAAATGTAAGCCCTGCACTTCTGTCCCACAAGAAACCAATTCCATAGAAGCACCTGGAGTTGAGCCCTCTCTTCTAGTACTAGCGTTGGCAAAGCCTCGTCAGGAGGAAAAATGAAGTCATGAAATAAAATGCCGGACTCATTCCAGGAGAACAAGAAACCTGAAATAAGTAGGCTGACAAATGTCTGGGAGTCTGAGGAAATGGTACTCTATCATCTACGACTACGGCAGCAGGACGTGAGCGCATTATCATAGAAGCTATTGATAGAGAAACAACAGCCTGGAGGAAACCCAAATTAACCTGATTGAAAATCAAATGCAGATTACAAATAGCCACACAACGGGCTTGCCAGGAAGAGCAGCATGGCAGGGCTTTAGTATGAAATTGCTGCCAGAATCATTGGGGGGGGTGGGGGACAGAAACATCCCAAACCAATTGCGACAGCATCTGTAAGGAGGCATTTGCTTTGAGGAACAGAAGGGCAGGTGAGCCAACGGGCACGTGCCTCTGGCCACATCAGCAGGAGGAGCGCCATGAAATCAAGCTCACGCTGCATCCATGCACCAATCTTAAAGCACTCGTAGCCTCTCAGAGAAACAAGCCATTTCCTTACAAGGGCCTAAAGCCGGGCAGCTTGTTCAGGAAAAAGTCAGCCTGTGCACAGACTGAAAGCCAGAAAGCTACTGCAGTTGTGTAGGTGAGATGCACCCCTTGTCCTCCATGGGCAGCCCCTGCAGGACAAATCTCCATCCACACAGCTTCCAGGAACGTCAATCTGCTTTTATTTATTCACACTTGCACTATTGTAAACAAAGAAGCTCCCATCACAAGCTCTGGACAACCTCACGAAATAAATGGATGGGAGAAAGGAAATATTATATCTTCTTATTACAGCTGGGAAACTGAGGCACAGAGACACTGAGGGTATGTCTACTCTCCAATTAAAAACCCACAGTTGGCCCCTGCCAGCTGACTTAGGCTCACAGGGCTTGGGCTATGGGGCTATTTAATTGCAGTGTAGATGTTCAGGCTCAGGCTGGAACCCAGGCTCTGGGACGCTGTGAGGGTCCCAAGTAAACCCCAAGTAATTTCCCAAGGTGACACAGGAAAACTGTAGAACAACTAGTAATTAAGCCCAGATCTTCTGGGTCTGTCTAGAGGCTGAACCATAAGACCATGTGTCTTCATACTGCTTGCTTCAACAGCTTCGCACAGATTCTTCCCAGCCAAGGGAAGAGGAGACAAAACCGAAAATCAATGAACTCTTCCTTTAGAGCTAACTAACGCCACTGCAGTTTTCACAGAGCAGCCACAGAACCACCACATTCAGCTGTGTTCGATCACACCCAGTGGTAGCAGGGTTGGCACCTGTCTCAATATTTGCAATCCTAGCGTCTGCGGGACATTCTTGGCTCCCAGAATGGTTTTCTGGCCCTGTGAATTATGTCATGATGCAATGATGTTTTGACATAGATATCACAATAGGTCACGGCCCTAAAACACCATCACATTGAATTGCGCCCTGCCAGTGCAATGCTACAATGCGTCCTGAGGAAGCAGGAGCTTATTTCTTTGGAGAAATCTGCAAACGTAGCAATTCTGAACTGAACCCTCGGGTACTAGATTATAGGGGTAAAGACTGTCTTGACTGCTGTCTCTCATAAAACACCATGCCCGTTATCAATGGTTACTAAATGAGGAAGGTGTGTCTTACTGCTAAGGCACTAGACTGGGACTCAGGAGCTCTAGACTGAGTTCCTGGGTCTCCCACAGCCTCTGCAGATGACAGGGCAAGTCACTTAGGCCCAGATCCCAAGGTATTTAGGCACCTAACTCATTGATTTCAAATGGAGTTAGGCACCTCAATACCTTTGAGGATTTGGGCCTTAATCTCTCTGTTACTCAATTTCCCATCTATATAATGTCAGTAATAATCCTTCTGTTGACTCCAGAGACTGTAAACTCTTCAGAACAAACTCTCTCTTACTATGTATATATGCAGCACCTGGTACAACGAAATCCCAGCCTCAGCCGGCTCTGCTAGGCATAGCTGCAATAACTATAGTACTTTCTAGAAGATGCTGGTACAAAATTATGCTCCACAGTTGGTTTCCTCTCTTTCTTTTTATCTAGTTTTAAGCAACCAGCATAAGAATTGTACATTGCAGGGTTACTTGATTCTGCTAATGAATCTGGCCATGAATCCTATGTAGACTGTTTGCCGCATTCTTTGTATAGGCGTAATCAACAAGGGAATTGACTGTAAATAGTAATTACTATGCATATTTGCGAGAAGTGCATCTGTGTGTTTGGCTACTGCTCTGTTTGTTTATCTGCCTCTTCTGAGAACAAACTGGAGATTTTCGTGGCCCTTAAATTAGCAGGATAAATATGAATTTGTTATGACACTAATTGTTATATGCAACTAAAAAAACCCCCAAAACAGTAACACCACCCGCTGGGACTGAGATGCTGCAGCTCAGTGGGTGGTTTCCTGGAGGAACATATCTAAAAAGCAGCAAAATCCCCATTTTAATTAAAAGGAAAACTCTGAGACGAGCTTTTTCCATGAGAGAATAAGCCAGTATGTAGCAAGCCATCATGTCTAATGCATATATTAACACTAAAGACATGGAAATTAATTGGACTTATTTCAAACCACAGCCCCAAGGGTGGCTCATTTCTACTCGCTCAGTTTAAACAGTGGGGAAGGGTGATTTAATAGTCAGCTTGGTGCAATAAAGGCTAAAGGGAAACGAATTATGCAAAACTGATGGCCAGCTGGCCACTCCTTGTTTTTAGAGGCCCCGGTTCATCAAAGCACCTAAGCATGCGCTTAACTTTGACATTGATTTCAAAGGGATTACTTGCATAGTCAGAACACTTATCTGTAATGTGTAGGGGGGGAAAAACTGAGTGCTCATGGGGGACTTCAATCTGAGTGACATATGCTGGGGGTCTCAAGCTGCCGGTACTAAAACAGCCTCAGAATATTATCGATGACAATTTTCATGGAGGATAGGTCCATCAATGGCTATTAGCCAGGATGGGCAGGGATGGTGTCCCTAGCCTCTGTTTGCCAGAAGCTGGGAATAGGTGACAGGGGATGGATCACTTGATGATTCCCTGTTCTGTTCATTCCCTCTGGGGCACCTGGCAGTGGCCACTGTCGGAAGACAGGATACTGGGCTAGATGGACCTTTGGTCTGACCCAGTACGGCCGTTCTTATGTTCTTATCCTGACGGCATGAGACCTGCTATGCATGTTAAAGGGTGCACTGGCACTGCTACAAATGAAATTAGCAATCTGGGGCTCCAGAATTAATGAACCCATACAGCAAAGATAGATATATATATATATAATCATAATCATCAGAAAGAGCAATGGAGCTCACCTATTGGATTCTAGGAGATTAAGCCTGGTTAGGAGCCCATGCTGGTGTTGCTGGATGTGCAATTTAACTTTCGCAGCCTGCATAAGCATATACATCAGGACACCGGTAAGTGTGCGAGAAAGCCACCTCTCACACAGACCCCTGGGAATCCTGGGCTCAGCACCCCCACAATGGAGCTGTACAAAGTCAGGCATTCTACCAGCTTCGCAGCATCCCTGAACCAGCTCAGAGCCTGACACGCTCAAGTACGTTGACAGTCCATTTTTTTTTTACCTCTTCATTTATTGCAAACCCTGCTTAGAAACAATAAAAAATAACCCCGGTACTTTGCCCTTGGAGGAGTGCCCCCTCCCCCGCTGGGGATCTCACAGTGCTTCCTACACAGTTAGCCCAGGGAGGTAGGTTAGTCTTAGCCAGACTCATTGTACTGCCGGGTAAATTGAGACAGGTGCCAAGGGGGGATGAGCTTAAGGCCACATAACGGGTCAGCAGCAGAAATCAGTGACAGAGTCACCATCTCGGTTCCAATGCCCGGCTGTCTGTGCCA
This sequence comes from Platysternon megacephalum, assembly GCA_003942145.1. Classification (NCBI taxonomy): domain Eukaryota; kingdom Metazoa; phylum Chordata; order Testudines; family Platysternidae; genus Platysternon; species Platysternon megacephalum. The sequence continues at coordinate 3,977,057 of QXTE01000114.1, read as the reverse complement.
CCCACCGCGAAGAGATAGACCTATCTCATAGAGCTGGAAGGGACCCCGAAGGGTCATCAAGTCCAGCCCCCTAGCAGGACCAATTTTGCCCCAGATCCCTAAGTGGCCCCCTCAAGGATTGAACTCACAACCCTGGGTTTAGCAGGCCAATGCTCAAACCACTGAGCTATCCCTTGGAGGCAGTGTGGTCTAGTGGATAAGGCACTGGACTAGGAATCAAGAGAACTTTGCTCTGTTGCTGAGTAACCGTGGGCAGGTCACTGCCCGCTGTGTGCCTCCATTTCCCCTCCCACCTTTTGTCTGCCTTCTCTGAAAATGCTGTAAGCTCTTTGGGACTGCCCTACAAGGTGTAGCCTCCAGCACAATGGGGTACTGGTTGGGCCTCTAGGCACTCCCGTCATGTAAATCAATAATCCAAACCCTCCTATACCTTTGCTGATTACATCATTACTATTTTGATGGCATCAAGCACTTAGTAGCTTGGACTCCCACGGCCTTGAAAATCACGTAGGGCTCTAAGGAGTGGCACAGAGCTGCCGTTTTTGTGCAGCTAACTTACACTCCAAACTAGTTAACAAACGCCACACACCATTCACAGCCGTTCACAGCCAAACGCTCACAGGCTTTCGATGGGTGGAGGGGAAGGGCTGTCATACCATAAAAAAAGCTCCGTTATTAAAGAAAAGGGAGAGAAGAGAGGAAAGGGAAAAGCTTATGAGCCCAACCTCGCTCAGCAGAGCAGGCAATCAGTCCCGGAGAGAAATCTGGAGCTTTCTGTCCTAACCAGTGATTGATGCATCATTAGAGGTTTTTAGCCAGAGTTCACAGTCAAGAAGAAAAATCCGGCCTGAAGGAATGAGAGTCCAAATTGGGTGGTTTTTCATTGTGTCCCAAACTTTAGGGCAAAAGGCAAAGAACAAAGCTAAATACCTTAATTCCACCATGAACCCTACAATTCTCCTGGGTGCCACTGGCTACAGTATATTGGTACTTATTAACACTGGCCCTTATTTAGCAAGGAAGCAAGGCAGTGGAATAATACACTCCAGATTCATTACTGTCAGCTCACTCGGAATTATGTGTATTAATGACCAGATTATATCTGCTTATATAATACAAATTACCATAGAGTGACTGCAGGCATTGAAACGCTCCTTGTCTGTTTGACACACATGAATAATGAAGAAGCTCACACTGCATTTGGTACACATGACTAACCTTTTATGCCTGGCACCCATGGAGCAGGCTGGAGGAACAGCTCCGGCTTCAAATTCTTCATTCCAGCCGTCATTAGCTTAGCGAAAGCAGTAGCGAATAGGCGGCTAATTGACGTGTTTGTTGGACATTATTTTATTAGTCAGGCCTGGTGAGCAGCAAATGGAATTTTAATGTCCTTTTAGCCTCAGGGACTTGTTGCCTTAAGTATTAAGGCTCGTAAATAATTAACGACACATTAAGAGCCATTTTCAAAAAATGAATACGGTTATTCTGTGAATTCAGCCAACTCAATGGCTGCCCTTGGCTTCGGTTGGCATTGAGGGCACTCAGCCCCTTGCAAGGGTGAGCTTAGCACTTTGCAGGGTTGGCCACTTCTGGAAAGCAAAGAATGGGTGCTCACCTTACAGTGACTGGGCTTCCTCGAGATGTTTTGACTCATGATCTGCATACATGGGGTGCATGTGCCCCAGAAGTGGAATCCACATGGACCAATGCCTGAAGGCAAAGCAAGGGGTTTTCCATACAGGTCTTCATTAAGGCATTCTCCATCTCTGCTGTTTTTTACAGGCCGGGGGCGGCTTTAGGGTCCTTTAAGAAAAAAAAGGAATGAAAAACCATCTGGTTTGGAGGATAAATAAAGGCTTGAAGAAAGAAGACAGTATCATCAGTGCACTCTGAATCCCAGCCCTCATACGGGGCAGCCAAAAAAGCCTGGAGTGAAGACCTTCTGGGGACTGATTTAACAAGAGAAGGCTGGGAACTAGCTGTCAAACAAATGCAGTCTCAGTGGGCCAGTGTGTGAGATGAACCAGTCTATTTCCTTTTTGAAACCGTACACAGAGTTTGTATTACTTCACCAAAAACATGCTAATGTATAAAGCCATCCTAGATACGTGGTACTCTCCCACGCCCCTGCAGGTTTTGGTCATGTCTGAAAATCCAAGCTCTGGGTTGAGCTGGGGGTTATTGTAGTTTAGAGACAACGTGGCTTGGGGAATAGAGCCGCTGTCTATGACACAAAAAACATGGGCTCTGCCTCTGCTCCCACCTCTGGCATAGGGTGACCTGGAGCAAGTGGCTTCCCCTTTGTTTCCTCTCCCACCCTTTGACTGCCTTGTCTAGGTAGCAGGGCCGGCTCCAGGGTTTTTGCCGCCCCAAGCACCTGCTTGCTGGGCTGGTGCCTGGAGCCGGCCCTGCTAGGTAGATTGTAAGCTCTTGAGGGCAGGGATGGTATCTCTGTAGGCCTGTGAACAACCCCTGCTCTTGATTAGGGCCTCCAGGTGCTTAATGTGAACACATTTAAAACAAAACGTATTAGTCTCCAGAAATCTGTACTGCAGCTCTGCTCAGGTACAGTGTGAGTTTACGAGGAGCATTGTACGACCGACTGGAGAACTCTAGCACACCATACTACTCCTACGTTACGTAATAATTACAATGTATGTTAATTGCCAGGGTGCAGAAAGAGTCACAGTGCAACACTGCTTCTCTACTGGGCGACAGAAGTGATAAGACAGTGACAGATTCCCTTTCAGACATGGAATTAAAAGCAGCAGCTCATTTCTTCGTATTTTTCAGAGCCTCTAATCATAAGGAGTTTCAAGTCAGATTTCCATTTTCACAGCTATGCAAAGCAATACAAACAGAAATTAAAAATACCAGGTCTGATTCTGATCTCACTTACACCAGAGTAAATCAGGAGTACCTCTATCTAAGCACTACATCATGGGAGTAACCAAGATCAACATCTCGTCCACCAAGCCCAGTCTTCTAAAGAGACTATAAACACGAGCATTTGGCTTCTTTTTTAAATACTAGCTGCATCCACCAAATTGTTGTTTTTTTTAAATAACCTAGAAGATAAAACTTTTGAACTAGGACAATCAAACAAATAATTAAAAAAAAAAAAAAAAAGCAATTTCAAAGCTACCAGGAGGATTCTTCAAAACTGACATTTTTATTTAGTGATCCAGCCCCTCGCCAGCGATGAACGCAATAGAAGAAAGAGGCTAGATTTTAGCTGAGCTGTGAAGCACAGTAAATGACATTCATTAGTTTCTCTTGGACAGTTTTAGTGACTCATTCTTTTTTGAAACATGCTTGGAGTTTCAAATCTTTCATCCAACATCTTTAGAGACCAAAATATAGTTTGGTGTAAAACGTAATGTCATTTGGCAGGCATTCCATAGTCAATAAGACATTTGAAGGCAGCCTGCAAAAGATGTTTGTAGTCAAATTTCATCCAAATCAGTTTGCACACTCCAGTTTTGTCTGTATCCACCGCATCTAAAATTAAACCAGTCTAGGACAGACACAAGGCTGTCATAACCGTGTGCATATCTCAGATGCCAGGACATGCAGATAACCCAAGCATGGATTAACCAGATTTGACTGCCTGCATTTATAGAGGTTGAGCTTTTAAACACAGATGGCTGTTCGGATTCAGCAGCACAAAAGCTGTATTTTTTCCACTGTGCTGTCCATCTTGAATGGAAAAATAAGCTCCTCAGCAGAAGACAGTTTCTAGCAGATTCATACACAAAACCATGCCTAGGATATCAGAGCCATTTAAACTTCACAAAGCAGCTTCATCCGTTTCCCTTCTGAACACTAATATTTAGCAGCTACAGAGGACTTTTCATCTTCCTAGCATGGTGGAATCATTCATTCCCGTTTGTGCCACACTTTGGAATGGAAAAAAGTTTAGTTAACTAGGGCTTGTCCAGACACAGAAGGTGCACCATCTTAACTTAAACTGGTTTGGTTAAACCAGTGCAACTTGTGTGTGTGGATTCTCTTCCGTTTGGTTCCATCAATTTAGCTGGTGCCTGTACATTTACCAATACAAGCTAAACCTATATAAGGCTGTCCACACAGAAAGGTGCACTAGTTTAGCTAACTCAGTATAAAATCACTCCTTTCGCTAAGCTGGTACAACTGCACATGTAGACGAGGCCTTGAGGTGAACGCTGCTGCTGAGTGCATTTCCTATCAGTGCAATCCCTAAAATGTATTAGGTCAGCCAACAATCCTCACTATACCTCAACTCATATCTGAAAAATCAGGACAGGAGGTGGGGGGTAATAGGTGCCTATCTAAGACAAAGCCCCGAATATCGGGACTGTCCCTATAAACTCGGGATATCTGGTCACCCTACTGACACCAACCAAAGCCCACTTCATTTAAACACCCTCACAGCAGCCAAACATCACCCACTGCGGCAGGCGCCTGCTCTTCCAGCACAGGGCCACTCAAAAAATGCTCATTCAGCTCTTTGTAATCGCAGACAGATGCCTCATCTGCCCTTAGCTACTGTAAGATATGTTCCAGGGGGGCATACCTGTAGTGGTAAACTCAAGGGTGTGCTTATTTACATAAGGAAGCAGGAGATTGGTGTTATGATTTTGCTTCTCAGTATGGCTGGATGTGGGTTCTATGCTAGAACCCTAGAAGAGTCATCAGAGTATCTCCTATCCAATCTGGTTTCTTCTCACCCCCACCTCCCCTACACAGCCCTGGTCCCCCCCCTAAATATTTCCTTACTACCACCCAGCTGCTGGCTGACTTGAGAAGCTGGGCTGGAAGGGAACAGTGCTCCAACGACAGTCGTGGTTAGTCAGAGTGCAGCTGTAATGAACCATAGGTAGGAGAATCAAAGTGCGGCTCTTCTTCTACAGGTCGGCTTCTCATCCCACACCTTGACACCCGCCCCCCACCCCAGCAAAAGCTTTGCTCCACCATCTCCCTGTGACTGAAGAAGTGAGGCCAGAGAAGACCAGCTGTCAGATGAACTCCCTATAGTTTTATCAGAAAGCACCGACACTGTACTCAGCTGGGGTGTACAGAGCATTGTTCCTCTCCAGCAGCCCCACTTCTTATACTGTGACCTTCCAGCAGAAACCTCTCTCGGTCCCAGCACCTCTAGGCACAGCCCTGCTTCCCCACACTCCATGACATCCAGAGGGCAGCTGGGGATTCAAGGAGGCAGACCAGGCATCTGGAGGTGAGTTTGTGTGCGGCAGAGAGGTCTGGAGTTGATGGGGACTGTGGTTCTCTGGCTATAGAGGCCCAAAAAGTTTGACTCTCAGGGAATTTGTTTTTGAATGACAACTCGTGTCCTTTGAAAGATTATTGGGCCAGGGTCCCCAAACCCTGATGTAAATCAGGGTACCTTCACTGAAATCAATTACACTAATTTACACCAGCTGAGGATCTGGCTGGATGAAATTTGGAGATGAAATGCAATGAGCAGAGGGTGAAACGGTGGGATTTGAGCCCCGCTTTAAGTGCGAATTTCAACTCTGCTATGTAGCTGCGCGAACCCCTGTGCAGTATGGGTATTAATCACTCCAGTTAGGTCTGTGACTGCCTTCTAGAGACTGGGGTGCTCCTCAGGGTACATTCAGAGGGAAAGTACATGCTGTAAGGCTGTGAGGGGGGAGAAGAACTGCAGGGTGTTGGCCATTGCTCTTCAGAACATTTTAAGGCTTGGCGAAAGTGGGGCATAAAGACGCCCCCAGACAGCTGCAAGCCGCATGGCTGGCACTTACTCAGCAGATCAGCAGGGCTCTCGTTGCTCATGTCATCTTCACTGGGGTTTTGCTTTCACACAATGGAGCTGTCCTTGAATACTGCCCAGGGCTTGCACCCAGTGGGAAAGGATACCAGCTGCAAGCCTGCCACATGGAAAATCCAAGCTGAGGTCCTGAGCAAAGTTTCCCCAGGGCTCCCAGGCCTGCAGGGGCTGAGAGCCCTGTGAGGGTAACAGGCTCAAAGCTGGGGAAAGACAGCGCATCTCACACTGTTTGAGTGACCCACCCTGGCCGGGACAAGGAGCAGTGCTGACTAGCCACAGAAAGAGCCGCATACTGTCCCAGAGGGAGGGTCAGGTCACTGTCGTGAGCCATGTCAAGGGGTGAGTGGGGGATTTGGATGGTAAGAGTTGTGGAACAGGGTCATTAGGCCCGACTTTTCTCTCACCTACGTGTACATTTACATGACCTGCCGGGTAGCTTATGGGAAACCAAAGGCTTTGGGTTCCGGGGGGAGTATGGTTGCAAAGCTGTCAATCAGGAGTAACTCCATTGCAGTGAACGAGTTAGATCAGAATCAGGCCTCTTGCCATGTTATTTGTCTATTAAGCAGCACATAAATAATGACGACAAAGTAGGACGGAATGGGTTTTTATAAAGCAATATGGTGACAATTAGATGTTGGTCCCAAGATGCAGAGGGAAGGCGAGAACAGGCAGCGTTTCCAGATTTTATTTATAACAAACTCCCTGAATCCCTGATCTTCCAACGATACAGAAGAGTTTAAGGGAGTAGCGATCTGAGCAGAAAAGGCATTTTGCTCCTGTTGCAGCGTGCTGGAACTCCAGACTCTGGGCGCTGGTTTGCTACAGGAGCAGACCTTCCGCCTTTGTTTATTTCATTTTATTTCCAACATGTTCCTCTGAAGCACTGAGCGCATTTATCGGTTAGATATCAGCCCGACTGCCCAAACCCAGACTCCCACGCCCACTTGCCCACTCCACTCAATCCATCCACCCCACTCACTGGCCAAAGAGCAAAAGGCCCAGCTCTGCACCACTGAGGACTTTCGCGTTTATTGCAGTGGGGGCAGATCAGGCCCGAGAAGTATTCCTTCGAAATCAAAGGAGAAAGAAAATCCTGATTTTTTTTCACTTCACTAAATCTGGCCCCACTGGCCTCCTGTTGCCTGGGGAATTCCAGGCACAAAACTGCACAGTCAGATGAAAATATAGTATCCCCTAAGAAAGCCCTGGAACCAATACAGTAGTGAGCTATTCCCCTGATTGTTTCATGTGTTAAATCCATTTGGTTAGTACAGGGCATACCCAGAGACCCATGACCTCTTTTTATTATTACACATTCTGGTCACAAAGAGGCAGTAAAATTCTGCAGCAACAGCCAAAAGTAGACCACTTTTACCCGCACACTTCTCCACTTAAACGGATCAAAGAATCTTCCAGCCGCGTTTCATTCCGAAGAGCGTGGAGAATAGATGTTTATGGGGGAGGGCATGAAGGGATACAGAACTGAATTAAGAATTAATTCAAATTAAAAAGTTCTATTTTAAATGCAACAGGGACTAAAGAAGACGAGCTGGAGCACTAGTTCCTTAATGAGTTCAGCTGCAGTGTCTTTAATAATAGATCTGACAGGGAGACCAAGTAACCGCATCAAGGAAAGCCGCATTTCACTCTTGCTACAGTAAAACAGCAGTTGAGTCCCTTATGCACAAGCAGATGGTAAGATTGTGTTAGATAGTACTTAGATGACCAAACAAAGAGGGGCGCTCGTGGTCTTATGGACAGGCACTGGCTATGCTCAGGTAACTGTGCCAAGAAATGAAAAAAGGTTATGAATGATTCTGTGGCCCACAACAGAGTAAGTAGCATCCCACGGTGAGTCAACTCACCCCATTGTAGCAGTAAGTTATAAATTACAAATATAATTCAGTGGGAGAGGCAGTGTGGCCGACTGGTTAGAACAGGAATGCGCATCAGGAGATAAGGTTTCTATTCCAGATTCTGACACTGACTTATTGCGTGACCTTGAGCAAGTCACTTACAACTTGCTTTAGTTTTCCCAGCTACAAAATGGGAGTAAAAAGATATGTCCTCCTTTGTGATGGACCCTGCAAAGTGCAAAGCATTAAAAGTGTGTGTGTGTGTGTGTGTGTGTGTGTGTGTGTATACACAGTATTATATATGGAGGCGACACCTATAGTTATGGTTGTACATGAGACAGACAGACCAACCTCTCTCTGATTTCATTTTGGTGGGATACAGGAATACGTAGGGACGTAGCTATACCTATATCCCACCAAAATGAAATGAAATTTCTCTAAATTTGGGGGGGGGGGGAGGGGGAGACAGTTAAAATTTAGTTGAGCAAATTTTCCATTGGAAAAACCCAAGGAAATTCACAGAAAGCGTTGAACAAAATGGAAACTTTTCATTTCTTTTGAAATTTCAGATGAACAATACTCCCCTTTTCCTGACCTACTCTGTTCAACAGACATCAGTGACACACTTGGCTATGCTGTGGGGAAAGGCGAACTTCCTACTTTTCACTGCAGGCGCATTCGCCTCTCCCAAGATGTTTGAGAAGTGAAACCATTCCATGGACCAGACCTTTTGTGCTGCGCTTTCTGAGCCAAGGTACCCCGGCTCTCCAGAATCACACCCAGAACCTGATTATACCATCTCAAGGGTTGTTCCAGTGACCCACGATGGAGCAGCTTTTGCTGCCACCAGAACAAGAGCATCAGATGTTTGGTACAACTACAGCCCTTCAGCTCACAGATACCATCCCAGGGAACCTGGGAGCAAATACACAGGCTTGAGGCTTTCTTGCTCCAATTTGTGAACTGAAGAACTGCCAAAATTATCATCCAGCTAGCAGGATACTCTTACCAGATGTGCAGGCAAATGCCTTCCTCGTCTTCTTCTTAGCATACGCGCAATGTACCTCAGGTGGCACGTGACCAGGATTCATCATCAAATTTGGTCTGCTGGGCGGGTACTGATGGGGAGTGAGACATGAACGCTGATCCATGCCCCCCGCTTCCTCGTTACAGCTCCTCAAACATCTGTTGGATCCTCTACAGCTCACACTCTCTTATGGGTAGGAAACCACTAACAAACAGCTTGTAACGTCTCCTTACATGCATGTTATATGGGATGATCAGTGACCGTTCCCTCAATACCCTCCTCTCAGCCCGAACTCATGGGGCGATCTGCAGCATTTGCGTTAAAAATAGGAATGTTAAAGGTTTGACTTGAAGCCATTTTCAACACACACACAGACTTCATCATGGGGTCGTTCCATCACAGCTGGGTACAGCAGCACATACAGTCTGGAGGCCCGGCCAATACCGGGCCCCAACAACGGAGGGGTCTACTTCGCACTGTGATACAACGGCGCTCTTCACTGTGCATCTCCTCAGAGCAGTTACTGCAGGGGAAGGTCCAGCTCAGAGTATCAGCCTTCCCCCTTCTGCACTGACCAAACCTTAGCTGCTGGATGAATACTGAGGACTGGGCCAGTTCCCTGGAGAGCGCTGAGGTGGGAGTTGGACTAGATGACCTCCTGAGGTCTCTTCCAACCCTAATCTTCTATGATTCTACGAGGGAAAGAGTCCAATTTTGGGGAGGAGCCAGCCAGCCCAGCCCTGAATGACTCCTCCCTGCCACCTGAACACAACCCAACTCCCCCGTCTCTCCTCTCTCTCAGGCTGGGAACAACCTGGGGAAGCAGATTATGGGAGCGGAGGCCAAAGGGGAAGAGGCCTCATGCAGGAAAGAGGGAACCAGCAGCAGGGTTATGCAGGCAGCACAAGGCCTATTGGGGGCTATCTTCATTTGTGTCCCAGGCACGGTCAGCACTTACATAGCGCTTTCCATGCACCTCAAGGATCCCCTTCTCACAGCGCCCCTATGAGGCAGCCGAACATGGTCACAGAGAGGGAAGCCTGAGAGCTAGCAGTTCCGCAACTGGCCCAAGGCCGCAGGGGGAATCTCAGGAGAGCTCAGCAGTCCCTGTCCGTAGACCATTAAACGACGTGTCTCTCCACCCTGTTTTGATGAGAACGTGCACACACACACACACACACACACTGCATTGCTCCTAGCACCCACTGCTTCATCCACACAAAACACGTGGGCAAGAAGGAGCAGGGGAGAAGGAACCATATTTTAGAATATTAAAGAAAAAAAGAGGGTGGGGAGGCAAACAGCAGTAGAGTGGGTGGTTGAAGCATCTTAGTGCTATTTTTTATGGGGGCACTAGCCCACTCTCCCCTCATGGCAGGGCGTTGGCCCAAGAGCAGCATAAGGCAGGCAAAATTCATCTGTTTTGCATCACTCCTTGTCCAGCTGCTGAGTGTCGAAGATCAGGGGTCAGACACACCCCGCCAATAAAACAGCACCTGTGAAGAAATGACTCTCTAAATGACACTTGAAACAGATCCGATTTAAAAAAAAAAAAGACTCGCAGAATTCGTTAGTGGAGTGAATTTTGTGCCTGAGACAGAGACTTCTGATTTTAGACCCAATTGCAATGTTAGGGAGTATCCATAAAACCCATCCCCCTACTGCAATGGCAAGGGGAAATGTTGCCATCTACAGACGTTTGCAGCAAGTGAGATGTCTTGTACGGTTTCGTTATTTTGTAATTGCAGTCAATATAAGCAAATGGTGACTTGTCACACGAAGTTGGTGATTGATCTTTGGTTTGAATGTATAATTGAGGCTTTTTAAGTAAATTGCATTGAAAAGCATTTTATTTAGCAATTGAAACAGTGAGAGCTATTTGTCTTCCTATACAGGCTGAGGAGGAGTAGAGACAAGGGACCTAGCAGCAGGCTTTTTCAGAGCAGGAGTCAAGAGTTATGTGACCAGCTGCAGAAAGAGGGAGGGAGGGATCCAAAACTCTTAAATGGAAGGGCTGCTTTGAAGGCAGCAAACTACCACCAGATCCTTTAAGCCAATGGTTCTCAAGCTGTGGTCCATGGACAACAGACTTTTCAAGTGGTCCACATGAGCATGAAAAGTTAGAGTTAAGAAGGTGGATATTTTAAAGGTGGGGGAGGGGAGAGGATGGGGAAGGATGGTGATATGTGAAAGGCAAAGAATGGGTCCATGAGAAGATTTCTGTCTGCAGAACTAAAAATGCAAGAGCCGTGTCTCTAGGAAGTTATCAACACAATCAACCATGCTCTGTACCAGAAGACAATCCTGCCACCAAATCAGGTTTCACAACTTTTATTTTTCACTCTTTGTGTTTAGTTGTTTTCCTCTTTCTTGACAGTCTGTGGGTAACATTTTCAAAAGTGTCTACCTGGGGGTCTATGTCCCGTTTTCAAAAGTGATTTGGAAGCCTAAGTCTCACTGACTTGCAATGAGACTTGAAATCCTAGTGCCTGAGGCACTTTTGAAAATGGGACATAGAGCCCTAGTCATATAAGCGCCTTTGAAAATGTTACCCAAGTCTAAGTGATTTAGAGGCTTATGTCCCATTTTTAAAAGTGAAAGTGACTTACGCACTAGGATCCCAAGTCTCATTGAGAGTCAATGAGACTTGGGCTTTTATGTGTCTCGGCCACTTTTGAAAATGGACTTTAGGCTGGCAAATTGCTTCGTTTCTTTTGAAAACTTTCTCTTCTGTCATTATTTCTACAAATGTTGATCCATGCTGTGGAGTCAGAGCCAGGGTATTTTCCCAGCCACTAAGCAGTCGGAATAAGGCCGGGCTTGCTAGAGGCATTTTACAGCAAGGAATGTAGCAGCCCGTATACAAAGGGCTAGAGTTTGGAAACAGGCAGAAATAGAGAATTGCCAGGTGTTTTGATATGCCTAATAGTACATAGTTCTGCGATTAGAGCCTAACAAGGCTCTCAGTGGAGTCAGAGGGAGTTTTGCCACTGACATCAATGGGAGGAGAGCTGAGTCATTAGCATAGATGCTTAAAGGGACACAGACCGGTTTAAAATAACGTTTAAAGAAGGTTCCACAGTTGCTGCTACCACCTGAGGTTATTTCAGATGAAAACAGTTCAAAAATCTCATGGCACTTTTACACCATTTGTGAAGCACCTAGGAACATGGCATTAGATTTTTGTAAAACCTGGGGCCTATAACTATTGTTAAATCAGGTGGTTTCCAGCTCCTCCCAGCATTTTGTTCAGCTACTGGAGATATAGCAAGGCATTTCCAAGCTGCTCTAACAAAGGAAGAAGATAATCTGCTGACTAGAGGGTCCCTGGGGCTAGAATCTGGAGCAGAGGGTGGGTCCGGGTTCCCCTGCCAGCCACTGGGGGAGTGGCAGCAGCTGGGCAGTTAATGGGAAGACTCCCAAAGCCCGTTCATAAGGAAAAGCCTTTGATACCCCAGAAGGGGGACGCATGCCTAGTGCCCTGGCCGGAGGGCCAAGTCACAAGGAAGGAACACCAGGAGTCGCAGAGATAGGGAGAGCAGCAGTAGGGGGAGCGCTGATTGTTCCAGAAGGAGGAAGTGCTGTTGAGGGAGGGGGAGCAGGGAGGGAGGGGAGAGTGACAGGGGGCAGTGTCTGGAGCTCCAGACAGAAGGGCTGCAGCCATGGGTGGAGGATGAACCCTGGGCTCAAGGAGGCTGGCCCCTGGCCCGGCCCTTTGGCCTGAGGCCCGGCCCCTCCCGCCCCCATTCCCCCACCGGAGCCCAGAGACCTCCCCCATCCACGGCCACCAGCCCCGGAGTGCCGGGTGGCATGGCCCCCTCGCCCCAGCATGCCGGGCGGGTGGGCAGTGCGGCCTCCAGCCCCAGGAGGGAGGGCGGGCAGTGTGCCCTCCCCCCCAAACACCAGGCAGATGGCGCAAGCACTGGCTCAGGCCACCCGGAGTCCCTGGCCGCAGGCTGGCCCCTGCCCGGGGCTCCTGCCACGAGAGCCGCAGAGCGCCAGCGGGAAGCAGGAGGAGGCCTGGGGGCAGAGCATTGGCGGGACCACACACATCTGTTTGGGGAGGCACATATTCATTGTACTCTTCTGGTGTGTGTGTGTTCACTCTAGGGCAGTGGTCCCCAACCTTTTTCATCTGGCGGGCGCCAGACGACGAGCCACAGAGGACCGTGGCGGCGGATGAGCATCCGCCGAAATGCCGCCGACAAGCGGCAACGTCAATAGGCGTCGCCGCCGAAAAGCAGCGTCATCCAGAGGCGTCGCTGCCGAAATGCCGCCGATTCGGCGGCATTTCAGCGGCGACACCTCTGGATGACGCTGCTTGTCGGCAGCATTTCGGCGGATGCTCGTCCGCCGGCCAGTACATGGGCGCACTTAGACGCCCTGGCGGGCGCCACGGTACCCACAGGCACCACATTGGGGACCCCTGCTCTAGGGGGTTTGGAGCAGGTGCCCCTGGGGTGGAAGGGACTTTCCCTGATGCATTCCAACACGCGCCTTCTCTTGGCCAGAGCTGCCTACAGAGCAGGCTCCATTCTTGGCCACAAGGGCGCTAAAGTTACAATTCGTTCATTTCCTGAATCTGCTTTGCAAAGTGCCATGCATGTTTTTCAGCTAGAAAGAAACCAGCGTCTATGGGGTGGAGTTGCTAAACTCTAAAATTTACTTTCCAGAAAGATCTGACATCTTAAACCAATTTCCCTCAACACTTCCCACCGCCTGGAGGGCCCATTGGAAAACTGATCTTTGCAGAGGTTGGTTTTCTTAGAGCTGTTTTTAAATGAAAATGTTGTGACTGTATAAAGTGATATAAGAGCCTGCTGTTAAACTAGACTTGTTCGAAACACGCCATGAGAAAAAGGGTTCTGTTTAAAATAGGAGGAGATATCAGGCACATATGAAAGTGATAGTCTCATGTGGCCTCTCCTGATAAACATTCTCAGAACGACCAACACTTGGGGAAAGGCAGAGAGTTTAATCTTTTGCTCTGGCACTTTACTCTGCTCATTCAGCTGTGTCCGACTGGAGGACGTTTGCATTTTAAAGTGTTGCTGTTAAATGCTACAGAACACACACTATTATTCAGACTCCGAAGTGGCAATCTTGTCTGCACATCTCAACCGTTAACATCCACTTCTTGCAAGGGTTCTGTCACCCACTGGCTTCCAGTCAAGCATGGCCACAAAAAATTTTGTTCCAGCAAAATCAATCTGGTTTCAATCATGCAACAAGTGTTCTGTGTCTCGCTCTTTCAGCCACATGTTTACGGACTAGTGTTGAGCAAAATGAACAATTAAAAACTGGGAAACATTTTGCCCGGACTACAACAGATCTAGTGTGGGATTTTTTTTGAAAGGGCTCAGTGTTGGCTTAACTCTGCTCCCGCTGAAGTCAAGGAGAGATCTAGCATGGTCTTTAGTAGGAACAGACTTAGGCCAATGCTAAATGCTTCGGAAGAGCCCACCCCCAAATAACCCCCCTTTTTTTTTTGTAATCACTCGCAGCAGATGCATTAGTGGGTGTTCTGCAAAATTACTCCCAGCCTTCCCATTTTCCCTTGTGAACGGTACATAGCTACAGAGATTGGCTTCCCTAGGGTTATTCCACTGAATTTATTTAACAGGGCCCCGTTGCATTGTTCCACAGGGGTGAAGAGTGAACTAACTGACATGGCCAGTAACTAACATTAGCTAAGGACAACCAAACTCTTGTCAAATTAGCCACTGTCAGTGGAGTGGGGAATCCCGATGCATACCAAGATAAAAAAGAGTTGTATTATTTATTTATTTTTTGCTGGCTTTCACACATGGTGGAACAGCAGCAGGGATTGCAATTTATATCGCCTCTCACATGCTAAACCAACTCAGTGCACTTAACAAAAGATGTGCAACAGTTCAACTGCTTCATCGCTGCTGAATGTACCAAGTACATTGGGTCCAATGCAGCTTAGAGCTACTGGGATGTACCAGGCACAGCGGGATATTCCAGTATTTCAAGAGGACAGTAGAACATGACAACAGAGGCAGGAATGGAGGATCAGCACCAAGGCAGTTAATTCAAGCTGCAGTGCCAAGATAACAAATGGAACAAGAGAAAACAATTCAGGCCTTGGCTTTCAGCAACATCTCGGACATCTCCTGGCTAGTTAATCATTTATATAGTGCTGTAAATGTACCTGGTGCTTTACAAAGAGACTAAAATATGTTCCCTGGCCTGAAGAAAGCCAAAGCGAAGGTGCCAAGTTGCTGAAAGAAGAGCCCTTAGGGCAGACACATTTAGGTATTGATGAGACAACTAGACCAGTGCCAGATGACCTTAGCTGGTGCATGGTCAGTTCAAGACAGTGACCAGATCTGTAAGACAGCTAGAGCTACTGGTAAGAGTCTAATGAAATTTACGGGTCAAGAGAAGCACTTATAAAATGGAACAGCAGCACAGGACTGACAAATAACGTAAAAGAACCAGGACTGGAGTTATGTGCTTGTTGGAATAAAGTCCAAGAAAGAATCAAAGCATTTATTTAGTACCACATGTGGTCTGGTAAGGCTGCATGCAGGGAGACCAGCAAAAAGAGCATCACAATATTCTAAAGGGAATGAAAAAAAAAGATATCAACAAGAACCTATGCATCAGCAGGAGAGCTGGGGCCTACACAGATTTTATCACAGCAGACATGTGGTTTTTTCCCCCTTATATAAACTAGACTAGAGCCTAGTTGAATTCCTGAGCTTCTAACCAGTGAAGCTGGGGGCTAATACCACAAGCAATAGCTCTGTCTCAATTCTATTAAGTTAAACTGTAAAATGATTAAAACCATCTTTGTATGAAGTTTGCACGTCAGTGCTATTTGGCTACGGGTATCCACTCTTCTTCTGGTAATCCCATGACAAAGACAATACACTGGTAATTGGCTTTGCTGATGCATTAAGCTAACAGTTCCCAAACAGTGTGTTCTGAATCAGGGGTGGTCTGTGTGATGCTGGCTTGGTGGTCCACAGAAAGCTGGCTGGTCACATGCTTTCTGCTTCGCCTCTCTGTTTCTATTTGCTAATTTGCGTTCAAGACAGCTAATAATACAGTCATCCTTCCTCATAGAAGCTGCTGCTGCTGTTGCCATTGGGATGTTATTTGATCATCAATGAGGAGGGAGGCCCACCACAAGGCACTTTCATAGCCTGGACCAGGTCTTAATTGGGGCAGCATCTGGGAACCCTGCATTGAAGTAAACTCCTAATTGGCATTGCTCTGGGAAGACGACACTGGCCCTCAGTTCAAACCCCCCCCCTCCCCCAGTCGCTTTTAAGAACCAGGTTGGTGCTCAACAGTTCTGCTTATTTACACAAAGTCATCACCGGCCACAGGGGTCACCTGCCCTGGTCTGACCACGAGAATAGTCCATGCGCAGCTGATCCTAACAAACTCCTCAGGGAAGGAGCAATCCTTGAAGGCAGCTTGCGGCATGTGGACATGGAATAAGTAGGCTATAGCCAGAGGGGCAGTGAGATTGCAGAACAACGGACAGAATACAGAAAACGAAAGGGATTTCACCTGGAAATGAACATCGAGGGCCTGATTCTCAGCTGGTGCGAAGCAGCAAAACTCCGGTGACTTCAAGGTCGATTTACATTAGCTGTAATCATAGAATCATAGGACTGGAAGGGACCTCGAGAGATGTCCCCTGGACTAGATGTCAGTCATCAATGGAATAATCACACACAAGGAAAAAAAAAATAGGTTAAAAAATAAACCTGGACAACATCAACCCAACAGTTTGGAATCTGCTGAATACAGCCCCAGGCATACCAAAACTAGTGTACGAATCTGACCTGACGATGCTCAGTATTTCCTTCTGGCTGGTGACATTTGTTTGAACCATAAATCATCAGAAACATGGCCCTCTGCAGTGCATGACTGTACTACATGAGCAAAGGGAGTGCAATCTGGTGATTTATTAGGGTAACACACTGTTAGAATTCAGAGGATGCATTAATCAAAACCATGGTGCCAGCCTCAAGAAATTATTAGGAAAACCATGACAGTCCAGTTCTGAGTCTCTGCATACTAAATAATTGTTCTAGCACATAGGTAACCAGGTGAAATCAGATAATGGCAGTGAAGTGCTGTCTTAAGTCTGCATTTTACAAACAATAGATTTCAGGATCTCACTAATCCTAATGTATTATGGTATCTTTCACATTTGCAATTTGGTGTTGAGAAATATTCATAGAATAACTGGAAAATTGCTCTTTTTTGAAAATATACTTCATAGAAACAGCAATCCTACCTCAGAATCCAATTGATGCAATTTTTCATGTAACCCTCAATATTAAATGTAGCAGGCTGTGTTTATCAGGAGAGCCGTTCCAACAATGGTGTTTTGTTGATTGCAAGCATATGAGTGCACGGGGGGGAAATGATCTAGCAAGCTGTCTTCAGGTCCAAGGCTGCTCCACTGAAGTCTATGGGCCGGATCCAAACTCCACAGCAGTTGATGGATCACATAGTTGGTGAGAGTTTTTTGTTTATTGGGATAAGGATCAGGCCCATTGGCATTTGTAAAGCCCCCATCAGTGTCGCAACTAAACACATATTATGTATTACACACATGCACACACACACCCCTGCATACAGACACACTCAGTGAGTCTCCAACGCGGTAAGCCAGAGACTGTTCCGTTTTTGTTGTACTGTAGACCTGATCTCACATGCCTTTTCCTGGGTTGTCACGCTGCACTCAGCACTGCTAACAAGCTTCAACCACCTTTTGTGCCTCCCACCTGTGATCCTGGTGCTGTCTGCGGGGCACAGGGCCGGATTTGGGGTGCCGGTCTTGGGGGGCAGGGTGCTGCTGTTGTTAGCGACAAAAGGGAAAATAGAATGTTTGAAGTAAAATGTTTCAGGTATTCCATAGGTGAATTCATTTTTCACTAACCTTCTAGAATGTTCTGGACCTTTGTAGAATCTCGTGGAGCCTTCCAGACTTTCTGAGAACGACATTTTCCTGGAACCTCCTAGAATGTTCTCAGCCACGCCCTCCTGCGTATATAAGGGGTGGGTGTCGCCGGTCAGTCAGTGAGATATAAGAACAAAGTGAGCCCAGTTGCAATATTGTGAACCTTGCTTTATTGTGTCATTGTGAAAGTATACTTGTGTTTTAAGACTTGAAGAGTGTAAGTAGTGACTAAGAAAGGATATATTTAATGAGATGCCAGAGATATCTATCAAACCCCTATCTATGCAATAATATAAAAGAAACACTGTTACTTCTTTTGCCATGCTTAACACGTAATGTTTGATGACTTTCTAAGACTGCGGAACACAGACTTTTGCTCTCCCTAATACTGTCTGTTTTCCCGTGTAGAAAATAAAAGATGCCCCTGAAGAAGCCTTCAGGAGTTCAGTATAGGAAGCAAAAAGCTCAGTTGCAATCTAGTTTGCAGCAAGGGGCAAATTTGATGGGAAAACATCTGAAACAGAACAACATAAACCGGGATTTAGGCAGTAGTGATCGTTCCAGTGCAGAAGAAATTGAGGAGCGAAGTGTAAATGATGGAAGTCCTATTGCTAAGGAATTAGCAGATTTACCTGAAGATAAGGAATGGAAATGTGAGGAAAGTGATGGAGAATCATAGTTTTCCTGGTGGCATAAAGGAGAGTGATAAGAACATAAGAACAGCCATACTGGGTCAGACGAAAGGTCCATCTAGTCCAGTATCCTGTCTTCCAACAGTGGCCAATGCCAGGTACCCCAGGGGGAATGAACAGAACAGGTTATCATCAAGTGATCCATCTCCTGTCACCCATTCCCAGCTTCTGGCAAACAGAGGCTAGGGACACCATCCCTGCCCATCCTGGCAAATAGCCATTGATGGATCTATCCTCCATGAAATTATCTAGTTCTTTTTTGAACCTTGTTATAGTCTTGGCCTTCATAACATCCCCTGGCAAGGAGTTCCACAGGTTGACTGTACATTGTGTGAAAAAAAGACTTCCTTTTATTTGTTTTAAACCTGCTGCCTATTAATTTCATTTGGTGACCCCTAGTTCTTGTGTTATGAGAAGGAGTAAATAACACTTCCTTATTTACTTTCTCTGCACCAGTCATGATTTTATAGATCTCTATCATATCCCCCCTTAGTCATCTCTTTTCCAAGCTGAAAAGTCCAGGTCTTATTAATCTCTCCTCATATGGAAGCTGTTCCATGCCCCTAATAATTTTTGTTGACCTTTTCAGAGTCTTTTCCAATTCCAATATATCTTTTTTGAGATGGGGTGACCACAACTGCATGCAGCATTCAAGATATGAGCGTACCATAGGTTTATATAGAGGCAATATGATATTTTCTGTCTTATCTATCCCTTTCTTAATGATTACCAACATTCTGTTTGTTTTTTTGACTGCCGCTGCACATTGAGTGGATGTTTTCAGAGAGAACTATTCACAATGACTCCAAGATCTCTTTCTTGAGTTGTAACAGCTAATTTAGACACCATCATTTTATACGTATAGGTGGAATTATGTTTTCCAATGTGCATTACTTACTAACATTACTGATGATAAAGAAGAATGGGGCTCACATGAAAAGCAGAGTAATGACAAAGAAAAATCTGGTTTATGTGATCACTGACCAAATTTCTGGTCTCAATTGTGGTTTGGCATGATATCCTGTTCCAAGTAAACGTTGTAAGCAAGACTTTACAAACTCAGTCAATGAACATCACAACTGCTACCACTTTGATGAGAAGCTGCCTTGATTTCGTTGTGGCCTACAGAACATAGGCGCCGACTCCCTGGGTGCTCTGGGGCTGGAGAACCCAAGGGAAAAAAATGGTGGTGCTGAGCACCCACCGGCAGCCCCCCTACCAGAACCCCCTCTCCCCCCAGTGCCTCCTGCCCACCGGCAGGCCCCGCAGATCAGTGCCTCCCCCTCCCCCCAGCACCTACCATCTGCCGCAGATCAGCTGTTTCGCGACGTCAGGAGGCACTGTGGGGGAGGGGGCGAGCGAGGGCGCAGTGTGCTTGGGGGAGGGGTGGAACTGGGCAGGGCAGGGGCGGTAAGAGGTGGAGAAGGAGCGGAGCAGGGGTGGGAAGAAGCAGGGCGGGGGTAGAGCCTTGGGGGAAGGGGTGGAGTGGGGGTGGGCCTGGGCGGAGCGCACCCCCCAGCAGATTACAAACTTGGTGCCTCTGCTACAGAGACAATGAATTTTAAGATGCCATCACTGCTGCCAAAGAAATGACTGAAAACTTAGAAGTTGAACCTGTCTTCAAGGAAACTCATTCATGGGAAGAGGAGACAGTTTGGTTATAAGGGCAAAGATCAGGTGATGGGAAGCTCAGAAGAAAAATTCAAGAGGGAGTTTTTTTGCTTCCTCGTTGACACTGCTCGAGTGTTCATCGAAGACAGGTTTGGACAAATGAAACACCATGAAAAGCCCTGGGTTTTTTTTGTATGATCTTAGTAAGCCACTGGCGGACAGAAAAACACTCTTGAACAATTGTACAGACCTTTACCTGTCGCTGACACATGGGGAATGTTTGGTCGTCAATGATAAAGACCTCTATGTCGAATAGGACAATATCCGTCACATTTGGCAACACAGGAAGCACTCTCCACTCCAAGTTCTCCAATTCATTCATGATGCAGAGCTGAAGGATACTTTTCCTAATGTGTGGATAGCTTTGAGGATTCTGCTCACGCTGCTGGTCACAGTTCGGAGTGGTGAGCGCAGCTTTTTGAAGCTCAGGCTCATTAAAACATATCTTCGATTGATGATGGCCAACAAGAGACTGACATCGCCTGCTATTTGATGGCTTGAAAATGCCATTGGCCAGTCTTTGGATCTCTCTGGTGCTGTGCTTCAGTTTGTGAGGGCAAAGGCGAGAAAAGCGACCTTCTGCACGAAAGGACTAGGGTTAACATTCTAAGGCTGTCACCTACTGTAACACTATTTAATATTGGTCCCCCCAATGTTGGTGCCCAGTTCAGTTCCTTGATGTTAGTGCATTTCAGTTATTCTTAAAATTAAAAAGTTTCTGTAAGCTTAGAGGAAACAAATATTTGTATTTGTTTATCTATGGCATGACTAAATACAGATTTACAGAACTTAGCAGACAAATTTATTGTCTTATATCATAAGGATGAATCATGCATGCAAATCGTGCATCAAAGTTGTGAAATGGGCTACAAATGCAATAATAAGGTATTCAAATGTTTAGCAAATGCAGTGGGGATGCCGAAGACGCTCCTCGCCTGGGGCGTCATTTGCTCTAGGACCAGTCCTGGCTGGACCAGACCCTGATGTAAAGCAGAGGAGCCTCAGGGTTGCTCTGGTGCAAATGCTGGCTGGTCTGAGCTCCTTCAAGGGCTACTCCAACAACTGGGGATTGCCAGGGTAAAAGGATGCCTCAGTCAAACCTTCTAGACCAAGAGAAGCAAGAACTAACTTCTGTGGCAAGATCCCCTAAATCCCACCGCATTGTTAATTCATTGCATCTCCATGGAATATGATTCATGCGCAATCCTCTACCCTGAAACGCACACTCAGCTGTGGCTCAGAGTTGAAAACACTCCATGTAAAAAATTTTTTAATTGAGAATTCTGTTTGACTATGGGTATTTTTTCAGTGCTCTCCAGGTGGTTGAGTGCCACAGACCTTGGCAGTTGCCATGTTATCCAGAAGGCCCAGATCAGAACTTCCTTCCTGCCTCCCGTGTGACTGAGGGAAAGCGGGAGCTTGTAGCCAGCCTCAGAGACTCATCTTCTTGGCTTCCTAAGCCTTGGCTACTGCTCCATTCTCCAGCCAGCCCAGCTGGCCAACCTACACTTCTAGCTCCTCCCACTCCCTGGCTGCAAACCAGGCTCCAGCTCTGGCTCCCTGCTACCTGGCTTAGAGGAACAGTGCAGGAAGCAGGTATTGTAATCCAATTAATTCCCTTTTGTGGGGATAACTGGAGAGGCAGCCGTAGGCATATCCCAGCAGAGCAGGGGACAGAAAACAAGAAGCCAGGCACCTGGCTATATTGAGACAGTGAACGCCATGATAAAAATGCTGAATTACGTGGCCGACAGGAAAAAGACAAATTCCAAGGCTGTGGAATTTTATATTAATATATGGAGATATACCTATCTCATAGAGCTGGAAGGGACCTCGAAAGGTCATCGAGTCCAGCCCCCTGCCTTCACTAGCAGGACCAAGTACTGATTTTTGCCCCAGATCCCTAAGTGGTCCCCTCAAGGATTGAACTCACAACCCTGGGTTTAGCAGGCCAATGCTCAAACCACTGAGCTATCCCTACCCCCCGGCATCCAGGGGGCCCTGATGGAGATGAATGAGGCAGGTCACCATTATTTCAGGTTCTCGGCAAGCTTAAGAAGACAACAGGACACTGGTTCATGTTTTCAAGATTCTCTCTGCAACCATGAAGGCTAGAAACCATTTTTTTTTTAAATTAAAGCTAAGATTCTGTAGCACAAGTTCACAGCAATGGATGAATTTGGTGGCAAATTGTGTGGTCCTGGAATCATGGAATATACAGGGTTGCACCTAGGAGTCCTCCCAAAGATTAAAAAAATCTAACAGACTGTATTTATTCCATAACACTGCATGGTCCTCAGTATTGAAGGAAATAAGAGATCTAACAAAAGCGTCCATCACCAAGACAGCATTATCTAAACAAGACTAGTGCAGGCTAAACACCACACTGAAAGGGGTCAAAGAAATCTGAGAACTTTGCCCTGCTTCAGTACAACCTTCCTAATGAACCTTCCTTTCTAAGTGAAGGATAAGATTGTGTGACAATTAGCAAGCCTGCCAACACCAAGCAATGGTTTCTTAAGCAGAGGCCTAACAATCACTAATTTGAAGTGACCATTGTCCCTAAGAGAGATGTTAATAATCTCTACCAGAAATAGACAAGAAAGTTACTCACCTTGTGCAGTAATGTAGGTTCTTTGAGATGCGTGTCCCCGTGGGTGCTTCAGTTTAGGCATTCGTGCGCCCCTGTGCTCGTAATTGGAGACTTACAATAGCAGTGCCTGGCTGGGTCTCACATGCGCAGTCCCCGTCTTGCGCCGCTTCAGGCGGTTAACTGGTGCTGTGTGACCAACCCCCTCTCAATTCCTTCTCTACTGCAGAGTCTTAGTAATCAACTCCAAAGTAGAGGGGAGGAGGAAAGGTAGTGGAGCACTCACAGGGATACACATCTCGAAGAACCTACGTTACTGAACAAAGTGAGTAACTTCCTCTTCATCTTCGAGCGATGTCCCTGTGGGTGGCTCCACTTTAGGTGACTTCAGAGCTGTGCCCGTCAGTAGGAGGAGGGAGCTTCGGAGTTGAAGTCATAGCAGATGAGAGTACAGTGAGTCCGAACAGGGTAGTGGAAGTTGCCTGTTGTTCTAAAGAGTAATGTTGAGTAAATGTCTGGGCTGAGGCCCAGGTTGCAGTCTTACAGGTTTCCGTAATGGGGACATTGTTAAGGAATGCTATAGAGTTTTATGCAATCTGAAATCCATTTGGAGAGCCTCTGTGTAGATATGGCGTTCCCTTTGGATCATTCAGTGATTGAGACGCACGGTTTTGGAGACTTACGGAATGCTTTTGTTCTATGTAGAAGGCTATTATCCTGCGTACATCCAAGGTATGTCATCTGGACTCTCGTCTATCCTCGAGCGGTTTAGGTTAGAATGTCGGGAGGTAGATAGGTTGATTGAGGTAAAATGAGGTGGTGATTTTGGGCAAAAACTTAGGATGCGGCCTCAGGGAAATGTTATCTTTGAAAAAGATTGTGTATGGTGGGTTGCCATGAGAGTGCCCAATTCTCCGACCTGTCTGGCAGATGTAATCGCCATGAGGAACGCTACTTTCATAGAAAGATGCATAAAAGAGCATATCACCATGGGTTCAAATGGAGGATTCGAAGGACTAGGTTGAGATCCCATGCTGGGGTAGGTTTTCTGACTTTAGGATAGAAATTGCTGAGGCCTCTGAGGAACCTTTTGGTGAGTGGGTGAGCGAATATGGATAATTCGCCTACTTTGTTGTGAAACACTGTGATAGCAGAGAGATGCATTCTAATTGAGCTCATGGAAAGGCCCGTCTTTTTAAGTTGTAATAAGTAGTCCAGTATTAGGGATAAAGAGGCTGAGATGGCTGAAATTTGTTTTTGTTGGCAGCATGCATCGAATCGTTTCCATTTGTGCAGGTAGTAGGTGTGTGTGGCTGTTCTGCAACTATGTAATAAAATGTTTTGTATTTCATTGGAACAAGTTATTTCGGGTCCCTTGAGCCATGGTGTAACCAAGCTTTGAGATGGAGTCTTTGGGAATCCAGGTGAAGAATGTGACCTGCGTTCTGAGATAGAACACGAGGCAGAAGCGGAAGCATCCGTGGTGGGCATACCAATAGTTTGAGAAGGCAACGGTACCAAGTTTGGTGAGGCCACGTGAGGGCTATTATAATTACCCTGCAGTTGTTCTGTCTGATCTTGTGGATCACCCAGGCTAAGAGGGGGGTGGGGGAAATGTGTATAGGAGAGGAGCGTTCCACTTTACGAGGAAGGCGTTGCCCAGAGAGTGGTGACCAAGCCCCACCCTGGAGCAGAACTGTGGGCATTTGGTGTTTTGTGCCATTGTGAACAAGTCTATCGTCAGGAATCCCCAATGCTTGAAGATGTTCCAGAGCACATGTGTCAAGTTCCCACTCGTGGTCCTGGGAGAAATTCCTGCTTAATGCATCTCCCATGGTGTTCTGGCAACCAGGTAGGTATTGTGCTGTAATGTGGATATTGTGTCTGATGCACCATTGCCAGGGTCTCATGGCTTCTATGCAGAGGGAGTGCGATCGTGCTCCCCCTTGTCTGTTTATGTAAAACATGCAAACCCCACTGTCCATGAGGGGCTGTATGGTCTTGCCTTCAATGATCAGTAAGAAGTGGGAGCAAGCATTGTGAACGGTCATAGCGACCCTGGGTAGAGTGCGGGCGTAAATGTGCTCCCCAACCCAGAAGTGAAGCATGTGTCGTGATGGTCATCGTTGAGGGAGTTTGCATGAAAGGCAATCCTACACAGACGTTGTCTGATTGAGTCCACCAGAGTAGGGACTCTTTTGTCTTGTTTGGTATTGTGACGCGCTTGTTTATATTGTGCCTATGTGGGACATAAATTGTGCAGAGCCAGGCTTGAAGGCACCGCATATGGAACCATGCATGCCTGACGACGTATGTCATGGAGGCCATGTGGCCTAGTAGTTGTAGGCATGTTCTGGCAGTGACTTGTGGGCTGATTTGTACTTTAGAAATCAGGTTGGTTAAGGTGAGGAATCATTGTTGTGGTAGAGAGGCCGTCGCCTCAAGAGAATTGAGGAAGGCTCCAATGAACTCTAGTTCTTCCACTGGTGTCAGTGTGGACTTTTGTGCATTTATTTGGAGGCTTAACCTCGTAAAGAGTGCGAGCGTCTGTTCTGTGTCATCTAGTGTCACTTGTTGTGTTGGTGCTTTGAGCAGACAATTGTCCAAGTACGGGAATATCATAGTTCATTGTCTGCGTAGATGTGCAGCCACAATGGCAAGGATCTTCCAAAAAAACTCAAAGGGCAGTGGATAGGCCAAAAGGAAGGACCTTGTACTGGAAATAATCTGGGCCTATTACGAATCGGAGATATCGCCGGTGTGAGGGATGGATGGTTATATGAAAATACGCATCCTGGAGGTCGAGGGCTGAGAACCAGTCCCCTCTTTCTAATGTTGGGATTATAGTGGCTTGCGCAACCATCTTGAAATGTTGGGTTTTCACGAATTTGCTGAGAAATCTGAGATCAAGAATGGGTCTCTATCCCCATTTTTTTTCTGCGTGAGAAATAACATGAGTAGAAGTCCTTCCCCCTGTATTTTGGTGGTACCAGTTCTACTGCTCCTAGATGTATGAAATTCTGAGGGGTCCCTGAAGAGGAATGGTGTGTGTGTGTGTGTGTGTGTGTGTGTGTGTGTGTGTGTGTGTGTGTGTGTGTGTGTGTGTGTGTGTGTGTGTGTGTGTGTGTGTGAGAGAGAGAGAGAGAGAGAGAGAGAGAGAGAGAGAGAGAGAGTATGTGTGTGTGTGTAAATGGGATGGAGTATCCAACCTTGATTATCTCCAATGCCTATCTGTCTGTTGTGATAGACTTCCAGACTGGGTAGTAGGGGATAAGATGGTCTCAGAAGATCGGAGAGATGGGAGTCGGTTCCAGCGTTGAAAGATGTCTCAGGCCCTCGACCAACACATAAAACTTGCTGTCTGAGGATGGTTGGTGGAACGTGGCAGCTTGTGGTGGAGGCTGTCATCTCCTTGAGGGCCTCTGTTTACAGCCCTGAGGTTCGTGTTGCCTGTTTGGCTGGGTAATCAGAACCGTTGTGGGTTATAATATTTGCTCTGTCTTCTCTTGTTCATAGGAACATAAAAATGGCCCTACTGGGTCAGACCAAAGGTCCATCTAGCCCAGTATCCTGTCTTCTGACAGTGGCCAGTGCCAAGTGCCCCAGAGGGAATGAACAGAACAGGTAATCATCAAGTGATCCATCCCCCGTCGCTCATTCCCAGCTTCTAGCAAACAGAGGCTAGGGACACCATTCCTGTCCAACCTGGCTAATAGCCATTTATGGACCTATCCTCCATGAATTTATCTAGTTCTTTTTTTAACCCTGTTATGGTCTCGGCCTTCACAACATCCTCTGGCAAGGAGTTCCACAGGTTCCTAGGGGTATAAATATCCAGGGATTTCAGAGTTGTCTTTGAGTCTCTGAGAGTATGTAAGGACTCATCAGTTTTGGCCACAAAGAGTTTGGGTCCGCTGAATGGAAGATTTTCAACCATTGATTGAACCTCTCTGGGAAAGCCAGAGAGATGCAACCAAAAAGCTCTCCTCATGACTGTCACAGTAGCTGTAGATCATGCTACTGTGTCTGCGGAGTCCAAGGCAGGCTGCAAAGCCATCCTGGCAATCAGTTGTCCCTCAGAGGTGAGGGATCTAAATTGTTCTTTATTCTCCTCGGGGAGAAATTCAATAAAGTCTGCTAATTTTACAAAATTTGAGTGGTTATATTTTGCAAGTAGTGCTTCATAGTTGGTGATTCGAAGATGGAGAGTCACTGAAGAATAAGTCTTGCAGTCAAAGAGGTCAAAACTCTTCCAGTCCTTGTCATAGGGTGTATTTTGGGGGAACTGTTGTCTGCCCCGTTCATTAACTGCATCCACAACCACAGAATTGGTGTGGGATGGGAAAAGAGGAACTCTGTGCCCTTTGATGGCACATAATATTTTTTGTGAGACCTCTTACAAGATGGTGGAATCACTGCTGCGGTCTGCCAAATCTGTGTAACAGGTTTCCATGATGGCATCATTCATGTGTAGGGTGATTTTAGAGGTTGGTGTGTATAGAATGTTGAGAAGCTTGTGTTGTGTTTCCTGGACTTCTTCTAGTGAGATGTCCAAGGAGCTGGCGACCCTCCTATAGAGGTCTTGAAATTGTTTAAAGTCGTCTCCAACGTTGGGAGGAGGAGAACATGATGGTGTCATCAGGAGAAGACGAAGAAAAGTGAAGGGTAGGTTCAACATCTTGGTCAAAGGCTGAGATGGTCCCACTACCGACAGCAAAGGTGATGGATGTGTGCTCTCCCTGAGAGGGCTGGGAGGTTTGCAGTGGTAAGGGGGATGTGCCATCCATGGTGACCAACACGGCCACTGTGGTGGAGGTGGCATGGGTGTCATCCATGAGTACCCGTACCATTGGGGTTCTTTGGGCACAGTATGATAGCCTCTGTGTTATGAGGCATGCCCTGCTGGATCACGGATGGGAGAAGACCGGTGGGAAAAAATCTCTCCATGATCAACATCATCCTCGTCGCTTGAAAGTGGGAGACCGGAACGAGGTGGCGTGGAAGGGTGACTCGGTACCGAGCAAGCCAGGGTAACGTCAGTGCCGAAGATAGGTGATTCGGGCATTGAGGAGACCGGCAAATCCTTTTGTAGCAGGAATTGACTCGGTACTGACGGTGCCATTGAGGTCGTAGCAGTCGGTATGGATGTGCGCGCCAGTTGTGGCATACCACCTGTAGGCTTGCAGTTGCAGTGAGCTGCTGGGTGCCAGACGTCTGGTCTGCTCCAGCAGTGCTGAGGCATGAGGTTTCGCTTTCCCCTTACTGCCTGTCTCAGAGCTGGCCTGTTTAGAGTCCTTAGCTCTCATGGTACCTACAGTACCAGCGGCTGCCACTACCTCAGCTGGAGAGACTGACAGTGCGGTCGGTACCGACTGAGCATGCCAGTGCGGGGAATGCCTTTTCTTGGCCGTTTCCCAACTCGGTGAAGCCACAGGATGCTTTTTAGCCACCTTCATGGTTGGGTGGTCTGTTGTCTGAGCCGTAAAAGAGCAGCCTCTGTCAGAGGCTGCCGTAGGTGATGTGTGTCCGGGGAGGTCGGGGGGTGCTGGCTTCTGGTTCAGATGCTGGCCTGAGGGACTTCTCCATTAGGAGTAATTTTAGCTGCAAGTGCCTGGCTTTCCTGGTCCTGGCTGTTAGCTTATGACAGTGTGGACACTTTTGAGGGACGTGTGTCTCGCCAAGGCAGCAGACACACTGAGTGTGCCCATCTAACACTGGAATCAATAGCTTACAGGTGAGGCAGCGTTTAAAGCCGGGGGAACCAGGCATGCCCCTGAGGGGAGAGTTTTGCCCTCCTGCAAGGGGAGAACTGGGAGTAACAGTTCAACGAAAACCCACTTCTAGTCAGGAAAAACAAACTAGGATTTTTTTTTTTTGGAAAATAAATGGGGACAAAGAAATGAAAAAGGGTTGACTATCTCTAATAAAACTAGAACTAACTGGGGTGTACTACGCTAACTTAGCTCTGAGGCGCTGCTGAATGCTCCGACTTATAGCCAAGGGCTGTAGAGAAGGAACTGAGGGGGAGTTGGTCACACAGCACTAGTTAACTGCCTGAAGCGGCGCAAGACAGGGACCACACATGTGCGACCCAACCGTGCACTGCTACCATAAATCTCCGATTACGAGCGCAGGGGTGTACGAACACCTAAAGTGGAGCACCCACAGGGACATCACTCGAAGAACCACTAATGGTTCACTGTTAGATTAACCCATCTGGAAGGACACAGGTTTGCAGATCATAGTTCAAGACCTTATAGATACCTCAGAAACCCCAGTGAGAGAGAGACAGGCCAAAACCCAAGCAGAAAAAACACATCACATGTGCGTTTCTCTCCTCTGACTGATTTGCTAACATGGAGGCTTCCAAACCAATCCAGGCGCTCTGGTCCATAAGGTTGACAACAAAAGACAATTCCCAATCACCAAGCTGTCCACCATCTGGAACAATTTCCTCAGAGAATGACAGTAGAAGCCGGGGGAGGGGAACCACACCTTTTTTTCATTTCCATCACAACATGAGAATCCCATGCTAGCTTGGCTTTGAAACAGTAACACTGAGATAAACATTTCTTGACTTAGTGAAAAGCCCTACATTAAAGAACACCCATAAGTTTTAATGAAGACAGATAAAATCATGGTCCTTTATTTGATCAGAAATAACACCAATTCCAAAATACTAAATACATTAGTATAATACATTACCCTAAAATACAATGCGTAATACATGTATACGTCTGAGCTTGTGGTCTGACTGTTGAAATACCGCATGTGTTAGTTTGCCCAAGGAGAAAGATTTATCATATTTAACGTCAGCAAGATTTAAGATCTGATGATGTAAGATTTTTCAAGTTATTTGTACACTCAGCTGCTTTATGTACTAAATTTCTAACTTCCTTCTTGTTTCAGTTGGTACTATTTGGGATCTGAGTGGGAAAAAGGAAATAAATGGATTCCTACTAAGGTTCTCGTCCCATGCAGTTGAGAAACTTAAACACATGCCTAAACTGAAGCACATGAGTGATCCCCACTGACATCAACACAGCACTCTCACATGCTTAAATTTGGGCAGGTGCTTAAAGCACCTTGTTGAATTTAAGCCTACACACACATGACACCACAAATATTTTAATGCCACCTATTATTAAAGTTTCTTGACACTTTCCTATGAAAGATCCTGTTTTCAGTTGCTTATATTCTTGCAGACTGACTGTTTGGGCTGAAATTTTCTATGCTGAGTGTCTGCCCCAGGTTGAAAAAAAATTGTTTTTAATTTCAGTCAAATGGTTCAGTCATTTTCAAGAAGGAGGCTGGAAGAAAACTGTATATGATCATGTAATTGAAGACTATATCATCACACACACCGGAGTGAATTGAGGTTGCACAGGCAACCTTAATTCTGACATTTTCTTAACTTTGTAATGCTTCACTTTGCAACCACTAGTGTAGTGGTTAAAAAAAAAAAAGTGGGTAAACAAACCTAAACTTAAATTTCATATTCTCAAAATGAGAAGTGAGCAAACTCCACTTACCTTAACTTTAGTAATAATCTTTTAACATACAGTGTGTGTGTGTGTGACACACACACACCCTCACAAAAGCTACGTTTTACACACACACAACTGGAATTTCTTTTATCCCTCTACATTGTTCAGAACTATGTTCGAGATCACTGATTCAATACATCTTGACAGAAATGTTTTAATGACATTATCACTTTGCAATTATTTTGTTGCATAACATAGGATATGTCAAAATCTGAATTTGCTTTTCTCTAAAGTTTTTTCTTTTATTTGCTATATAAGAATTAAGTATTACTTACTATTTATTTTTCCTGTTACATCACACAATAATTGTAATAAAACCCCATTATTTCCTTCCCTAACAAGGTAATGATTTTAGCAAGTTAAAGAAATAGCTATACAAATAATAGTTGGATAAACTGAAGATCAAAAATCTATGAGTTACTTCACACTTATGCTTCAAAATTTCTGAAATTGCACCTGACTGATCTGTTTAATAAACTCTTGTATAATTGTATTGGATATCCTGTGACTTGTGCAGTATTTGGTATCATATACAAACTGCAAGTTGTTAAACCTTTTTATATGTGTCTCTTTCTTTTTGAAAATTAATAAAAAATTATTCACAAAAATAAACTCATTGGGGGATTTGTTGTTTTGGTTTTTAACGCTGGCTTGCCGTTTATCAAATGCACATTCTTATAAGAACATGAGTCACATACAACTAAATATTATCTGATGGTTAAGTTTCCCCAATTGCTTCCTGCATATTACAGAAATGCAGTTCAATCGTCACTGCTTTCATTTAAGAGCAATATGGCCATAATGCAATTCCAACTTATTTTGGTTTGACAGCTATCATGAGAGTCATTTGCTCAGCTTTCCAAGCCTCCTTCATATCCTGCCCAAACTGGCTTATCTTTGTTTAGAACTGATTTTTCTACATGGCATTCTTCAGTAACAGATGTTCTTCTACCTGACCCCAGATAGCATCGTTCCTCAGCAGTATGTCCCCATTTTGAACCCATTATCCTGGCACACATGAAAGAACCCTAAACTCAAAGGGTTGGCACTAGACCTTGGAATGGTTATTTGTGACCTTTCAAAACAAAACATTACAAATCACCAAATATTTCTAAAATAATATGTAATAAGATGCCATGAATTTAGTTACTTTAAATGGCCACATCTTGGTTCAACTCAAGTCACCCAAACTTGTTATCTAATGAACCAAATGGCGTTTGGTACAACCGTTAGAATAAGAACCATCAAGAAACTCTTCTCCGCTATTTACATATTGTAAGTAACAATGATCTGTATATACATTGACTAGAAGTGACGTAGCTATTGCAAAGTGCCAAGAGCACTTAAAAAACAACGGGAGAGATCCTCAACTGGCGTACATGGGCGTAGTGCCATCAGAATCAGTGGAGCTACACAGATTTGCACTAGCTTAGAAACTGGCCCGAAAGATTCAGTTGGAACAATACCCACAAAAAGAATGTCGCAGCCCACTGTAATAAAATTCTCTCCCTTCGATCTGCACAGGCATCCTTCTACCCACTCCCCATCAGGAAAAACAGACCTTTAAGGCAAGCCCTTATGGTCAAGACAAAAGGGGCAGCAGGTTGGGAGTGGGTAGCAAGTCTCTGACCACCTGGCTGGGAGGACATGTTCCCCTGACCCTAACTTTTCACTATCCTCTTTATGTCCCCCTGAATGCAGCTGCAAAACTAACACGCTCCCTCCTTTGTCCTCTCCCTTCCCCAACACATACAACTTTTTCCCACGCGGTTGCACCAGTGCAGTCTGATCCTCCCACTAACACGGACAAGTGCCTTAGTGGACCACAACTGCCAGAGCATCACAGTGAGAAAGATGTTTTTTAAGTATCCAATTCTAGGTACTACCCTTTACGAAGGACGTGGATCAACTGGAGACAGGGCCGGCTCTATAGTTTTTGCCTCCACAAGCAAAAAAAACCNCTCCCTTCCCCAACACATACAACTTTTTCCCACACGGTTGCACCAGTGCAGTCTGATCCTCCCACTAACACGGACAAGTGCCTTAGTGGACCACAACTGCCAGAGCATCACAGTGAGAAAGATGTTTTTTAAGGATCCAATTCTAGGTACTACCCTTTACGAAGGACGTGGATCAACTGGAGAGAGTCCAGAGGAGAGCAACAAAAATGGTAAGCGATTTAGAAAACCTGACCTCTGAGGAAAGGTTTTTAAAAAAGGGCATGTTTAGTCTTGAAAAAAGAAGATGGGGGACCTGATAATAGTCTTCGAATATGAGAAGGGCTGTTATAAAGAGGAAGGTGATTAATTGTTCTCCATGTTCACCGAAGGTAGGACAGGTAGTAATGGGCTTAATCTGCAGCACGGGAGATTTAGGTTAGATATTAGGAAAAACTTTCTAACCAGACAGCTCTGGAATAGGCTTCCAAGGGAGGTTGTGGAACCCCCATCATAGGTGTTTGTCCAACCTGTTCTTAAAACTCTCCCATCAGGGATGGTGTAGTTTTACTTGGTCCTGCCTGCACAAGGGGCTGGACTTGATGACCTCTCAAGGTCCCTTCCAGCCCTACATTTCTATTATTCTATGACAAGAGAGTCATGTAGCAGAGACCTTTCAGGCGCACACCATATTTTTGTAGATGTATCATATGAGTCACTAGAATCACTTGGTCTTCCTGTAATAGTGAATTTTATTCCCAGTGCATAGGCTTTATTTGAAACAGGAATAAATTTTACAAAATCAATTTTCCAAGGATGCACACAACTCCACTCTTGGAACAACGGATCTACTCACCTTCCTCTCCATCAGGAGAGCCATACGGTGCTTAGCACAATGGGGTCCTAGTCTGTGACTACGGCTCCGAGGTGCTACAGTAACATAAATAATAAACGATAATAAAAGCTAACTGCCACATTGAGATTCATATCTTAGCTACCACCACTCCTTCAAATCTTAGACAAAGACAGAAGTTCTGCAGATGAAGCCAGTTTACTAAGATGCTCTAGAGTTAGTGATGCCACCATGAAATTCTATAACCACCAGCTTCCTTAGAAAAGCAGAGAAATGGGATCCACTGTCTATGCTTTCTTTCATACTTGCAGTCTTGTTAACTCACTGTGCTGTCCCCAGATCTGTTGGGTAGTACCATTGCTGACTTTCTCCGGGATATTCCTATCAATGTTTGATACTGATCAAGCGTTATATTTGGCTTTTTCCCTCCAGAATAGGAGATTTCCTCCTTTGGGTTCTCTCACACATTCTGGAGCATAATATTCTCAGAATTAAATTCCTGCAATTATATTTCTTGATTTATTTCTTGGCCAAATAATAGTCATGATCTTTTAACTACAGCAAGATGTTGGCAAGGCTGAGTACCAATTTACCTTCAAGTAAACATGATCATTTTAAATGAACCCAGATAACATTTAACTGAGACCATTTCAAATCTTTGGAGCATTTTGTTGTTCCAGAAAGGCATTAACTCTGGGTGTTATTTTCTTTAAAGACAAGCTGTTACCGTTCCTCTAATTTACAAAGAATATTTTCATAACAGAGTAAGACTAATGTCTCTCAACTCCTTAACTATAAAACATTATGCTTGAAAGAAAGTCACAGGTTCCTAGCATTAAGCTGCGCCAGGATTTCACGGTTAGAATTTTCCTCTTCTTGGCTGGCTGTTCATTTCCTTAGAAGCAGGAATGCTTTCTGGTTTTATAGCCAAGTTGACTAAGAGAAGCAAAATCAGTAAGAGGTATTCATGTAGTCACGTTACATTAAGTGTCTCTGGCATATAGTTCCTATTATAGTTAGCAACAAAAAGTAGCAGAACACCATTGTGTATATATTGTAATAGTTTCACTCTCTCTTGAGCAGACGTGCTTACAGGAGGCGGCAGATAAAAGAACTTGTGTTGCCCTAGACAGAAAGAAATAACATCTGCCAGTTGTGTTTATTTGTAGTGATGTATGATTTATGCTTTCCCATTTGTAAGTGTTAGAGAGAAATGGATCATGTGACACTGTTTAGATAATCCTCAGGGAAATTCAGAGTATATCATGTGGGGGTTGTTCTTTCATACGAGAGAGACTGGAGAATGGCAGAGAGGAGCAAGAGTTCCTAAAATTCTTGGAATGGGGTTCCAGGCCCAGTCAGATGGGTTTTCAAGAAGACTGGGTCAGGGTTATGGGGAGAAAGCAGGAAGGCATGAGTAAGCTAAGAACAAAAATGGTCTGGGTTGAATGGTCATTTCCTATTATTTATTGGACACTATCTACATAGCTGGCCCTGTGCAGACCAAGGAAAACGTAAATCCCGGCTCCACAAATCTTTAGCTAAATTGGACAAAGACAATACAGCAAATACACACAAGTCTGTTCCTAAACTGTACGCAGTGAGAGAGAGGTAGGTATCACTCAGACTACCAGACTCAAAGGTTCTTTCTTTCGCCCATGCTTTCCTCTTGTGGCTTTGCATTGCGGTCACCCTCTCTCCTCCTTGACTACCAAGCCCGGAGAGGACAGCCTGCATTTTTCTATCTAGTAAAAGCAGGAAAGCAGCCTTGCAGGACCAGAACCCCATTGCGCTGGGTGCTGTACAGAGACCCAGTACAAGACAGCACTGAAAAGTTTATAATCTAATCTGGGAGCCGGAATAGTGTGACTATCTCAAAAGGGAAGAGATTTCTTGTTGAGATGGCATTTTTGATTATCCTAGACTCTGCCCCCCAAAAACCTGAAAAATAACATGAAAGAAATCAACTGTTAAAGACAAAGAGGGATTTCATGTTGAGAGGCCAGGCCTAGAGGTCAGAGCACAGGACTGAGAAGCAGGAATCTCAAAACAATCTTATTTACTGAGACTCTTACCTCATTGGGACCGGGATCATCTCTTTGTTATGTGTTTGTGCCGCACCTAGCACTACGGGACCCTGATTAATGACGGGGATTCCTGAGTGCTATCGTAATACAAGTAATACAAATACGGTATTCATCTCCCAGCTTCCATGAAAAAACTACATTAAACAATAAGTATTAACCAATTTAACCACTGTTTAAACAGTGGCTGGGTCTCATTTAAAATATTATGCGTTTGAGGAACTGGTGGCGGTTATTTTGCTACAGGTGCTGAATAAGGACACAAAGCACAGCCTTCCAGGGGAAGAGAAGCAACTCGGCTGCATAAGTTAAGACTATATTGATGTGACAGATGTAGGGCACTGAACGACCTTCCCCAAGAGCAGGTCACACGGGAACAGTGAAGACAATTTTCAAGACTGTCAAAAGAACGAAAAACATGACAGGATTCCAGGCACCCAGAGCATTTCCCCATTGCTTCAGACTTCCCATCACTGCAAGTAGTTCCCAAACGCCAACTCATCAAAAATAGGCTTCATGCCATTAATCAGGCTGGCTACCTTTTCACACAGCATTCAAAGAGTCAGCCATCCAGGTGATAAGAGGCTGCAAATAAGTAAAAAAATAAAATAAAAAAATTCTAGGTACTAACTTGGGTGGAAATGGTGAGATTACAGTAAGAAGTCAGCATGCTGAGAGACACACACAGAAGATCAGGGAAACAAATCCCAACATTGACACAGAAAGCAGCACAAATTACTTTTTACCTCTGCAAGAGGGAGGTTTGCTTGCCTTCTTTCAATGAGAGCTGTAGCAGCTCCACTGCTTTTGCCTGAGTCTGAAGAAAATACGCCCTCTTGACTCTTCAGATGGTTCTGACTTTTGCATCGCACCATTTTTTTTTCTTTCTTTCTTTTTTTTTTTTTTTTTTACCAACAAGGGTCCTGATCTTGCAATGAGAATTGCACAGGCAGAACCCCACTCAGTCGAATCAAATTCTAGGTCTTGGTTCTTCTCTTCAAGGTGCTCAGTGGCCTCGACCTAAGGCATCTAAAAGATCAACTAAAGCTCTGGGATGCAGACAGCAACTTTGCTCCCCTGGCACAATGGAATTGTCTACAGTAAGGGTAAAGCCCACCTGTGCAAGAGACAGAGCTTTCTTGGGGACCGGCCCAAGACTGTGGAGTGAACTCTCACAGGAACCAAGGACCATCACAAACCCCACCACGTTCCTCTCCAAGTGCATTGTGCATTCCTTTGACTTCTCTAACATACACACACACATATATATATATATATAAACATTCCAAAACAGACCATTGCACTGCACACACTCCCCCCGGGAGAGGATGAGAGCACAACCACCACATGACAGATGTGTAGTCATGTTGCTTAACGCACTACTGGAAGGGGCTCAGATACTACGTTGACGAGCACAGTCTAGGAACTTGTATAAATAAAAATTTACAGGGGTTCCATGTGGGCACAAAAATGAGTGTCTACAATGTTCTCATTGCAGGATTGGACCCTATGGGATCATTAGTTCATTATTAGCCCATTGGGCAGAGGCAGGATCACATTTTTAAACACTTTTTCAAGGGGATTTAGAGAATAGCTTCTATTGCAATTCCCTTACTTTACTTTCATCTCTAATGAGAGTTCAAGGAAAAGTTTACCATGGGGCCAGTGCTTTCCTGGAACAGAAGCCCTAAAGAACCTGCCCTCTTTCACATGCAACACACCTTTTTGGGATTTCCCCCATCCAAAAATAAATAAATAAAAGCTTCCCCTGCACCAGATAATAGCCAGAATTCCCATTAATTTAGATTTTCCTTCATCATTGTGTAAATGATGCATTCTACCTTGGACGACCAATATTGTTCTAGATGGACAATGTTCAAATGTGCAATAGTAAAAGATTAGCAGCAAAAACCAAGCTATGCCATTCGTGTAGAAAACAAGTTCATTACATTTGTAGAGCTATTCAGGAGATTAAAAGGACAAAAACACATCAAAGGTTTAAATGGAAAGATGCTAGTTTGAAAATGTAACAAATTACCAGTGAGACAAAATGCGTAAGGACAGAATTTAATTAAATTAAATTAGGGAATTAAGTGAAAGACACGTTGAACCAGAACACATACTGCAAATAGATGCACCCACCACTAATATCACACAGCATTATGTGGAACCGCGCCTAAGCAGGGCTGTTTTTTATTTACAGACAGGAGAAAACGTTATTAAACTTATATAAAAGGATGAACTGAGAGGTGGGATTTGAGATCTCATGTCCTGCAAATTCAGTTGGCTGCAATACTCTTCACCTTCTGTCTTCAAGGGTTGCATGCTGTGCAGCTTCACCCCGGAGTGTCTGCATTTCAGCAGCAGAGTAAGGCTCTGATCCTACAANTACCTTGGACGACCAATATTGTTCTAGATGGACAATGTTCAAATGTGCAATAGTAAAAGATTAGCAGCAAAAACCAAGCTATGCCATTCGTGTAGAAAACAAGTTCATTACATTTGTAGAGCTATTCAGGAGATTNGTCCTGCTAGTGAAGGCAGGGGGCTGGACTCGATGACCCTTCAGGGTCCCTTCCAGCTCTATGAGATAGGTATATCTCCATATATTAGCAGCAAAAACCAAGCTTTGCCGTTGGTGTAGAAAACAAGTTCATTACATTTGTAGAGCTATTCAGGAGATTAAAAGGACAAAAACACATCAAAGGTTTAAATGGAAAGATGCTAGTTTGAAAATGTAACAAATTACCAGTGAGACAAAATGCGTAAGGACAGAATTTAATTAAATTAAATTAGGGAATTAAGTGAAAGACACGTTGAACCAGAACACATACTGCAAATAGATGCACCCACCACTAATATCACACAGCATTATGTGGAACCGCGCCTAAGCAGGGCTGTTTTTTATTTACAGACAGGAGAAAACGTTATTAAACTTATATAAAAGGATGAACTGAGAGGTGGGATTTGAGATCTCATGTCCTGCAAATTCAGTTGGCTGCAATACTCTTCACCTTCTGTCTTCAAGGGTTGCATGCTGTGCAGCTTCACCCCGGAGTGTCTGCATTTCAGCAGCAGAGTAAGGCTCTGATCCTACAAAGTTTTACATGCATATTTAATCTTAAATCTATGGAGTGGTCTCATTTAACTCTAGAGGTTAAGATTAAGCATGTGCATAAGTCTTTGCAGGATCAGGGCCTAAATGATACCTGTATAACGTTTGTGTATTAATTTGTAAAGGGTTTCAGAACTCTAGAAAGTTGCTGTATATTGTTATTAACTCATTTCAACCACTTTTCCCCAGTTAGCTATAAAGATGAGCAACATGAGCTGCAAAATAGCCAAATTTCTCAAATCCGAAACAG
The DNA here is from genome assembly GCA_003942145.1 of Platysternon megacephalum. Lineage (NCBI taxonomy): Eukaryota > Metazoa > Chordata > Testudines > Platysternidae > Platysternon > Platysternon megacephalum. Next base: position 3,938,685 of record QXTE01000114.1, on the reverse strand, counting down.
GAACCGGGAAGGAGTAGATGTGACATTCTCAATGTTTTATATACTGAAAAACAGAGCATAAGGGAACTGGATAATTAGGGGACTGGGAACAGGATGATGAAGTACAGTTCTTTGCATTTGTCTCAGGTCAGTAACAGCCATTTATGCCCCAATCCTGAGACTGGTTACATGCCACTGACTTCAGTGGCGCTTAATGAGGCTGCAGGGTTCTGTCCAAACGGAGCAAAATACAAGAGTGGGACTGTGGTTCCCATCTTGGGGTCAGGAAGCTTGGACGCTCCTGGTGCATCTTTTTGTGGAGACAGCCTCAGTTTCCTATTTTATTTATTTGGCACTGTTTCTGGAGTATGACTTTTTTTCCCCCTAGAAAATTGGATTGCAATTACCAGATTCTGAATGTAAGTTGTCTCATTGTACTTATCAACGTCAGAACAGGATGACTTGCTAAAACAGATACTTTAGACACTTCAATTTTCCACTTTAGGAGGCTGCAACCCGAGTACATGAACATCTCTCTTCAAAACAGGAAATATAGTCACAAAAATCAAACAAGTTCCACCACAAGTTAACTTAAACCAAGAAATGAACCAAGCATTTTGAGAATTAACTGCAAAATACAGCTACACTGAACTGGCATTTTTATACTTCCGCTGGATGAAATGCTATTTGATGATGTTAGACTTTGATGACATACTCCAAGGACTTGCTTGGAAGAAATCCATACAGCAGTCTTGCAAATCATGCTATTTCAGTTTTGCAAATGACTAGGAGAAAGATGCATTTACAGTCGTAAGAGCTGTAGAAGGAAAATGGAACTTCGATACACAAAGATGAATTCCTTATCACATCTTGGCTGTGCTCACAGAACATGTGCTTTCCATTTTAAACTTGAGGAGAGAAAGTTACAGGCATCTCAAGCACGACACTAAATTCAAGACAGTAGGTTGGTAATTTTTCCTTTTCAAAGACAGTCAGAATAAAAAAAAAAAAAAGTAGCTACTAGCTAGTTCCCAAATTCTTATACACACTTTCCTAAATGCTCATTCATAAAATGATCTACATGGAGTGTACCAGCTTCTCCCCCATTGGCACAGAGAAGTGCAGATCACATATCCTTGGGTTTGCCAGGTTTGCTGCACCATGAATGAAAGGAAGATTCACCTTTGAGAGGTGTTGCACCACTGCATCCCACCCTACTTCAGGAATTCTATTTGGGACGCCATAGGATCCATGGAAGCTGCAGTAGGGATGCGCCAAATCTGCACATCCCTCAGCCATGAACCCCTCCCAACCCCCACCACTCCCTCTCCGAGCAGCACTGCTGGCCTATGTGCTCCTCAAAACACTGAGAACCAAATCCCAGTAGTCAAGCTCGCAATGAAATGCTACCTTGTGGTTTATTTTTATCAATGTTTACTTTGCAAGACCCAGAAAAATGCCCAAAGCGCTTCATTGCCTTTCTGTCATCCCCACCGACAGGTATGACAGAAAGAATAAAAAACAGCACTCTGTAGTCAGGGCTGAATTGATCTTTTGTGGGCCCCGGTGCCCGGACCATGGCCCCACCCCCTGCTCCGCCCCAAGGCCGTGCCACCGCTTAGCCTCTTCCCCCCAAAGCCCCATCTGTGGTCTACCCTGAGGCCCCGCCCGGCCTCTTCCCCCCGAGCCCTGCCTGCTGCTCGCATGGGGGGAAGGGGCAGAGAGGAATGAGCAGCAGTGGGACCTCAGTGGGGAAGAGGCCAAGTGAGGGCAGAGCCTCAAGGTGGAGCACGGGGAGGGGTCACGGGGTCACAGTCCAGGCACTGGGGTCCCTTCTGAGGGCAGGTCTACACTACAGCTGGGATCAATGCTCTGAGATCGATCCACCGGCCGTCGATTTAGTGGGTCTAGTAAAGACCCGCCAAATCAACTGCAGATCGCTCTCCAGTCGACCCCTGTACTCTACCACGACGAGAAGAGTAAGGTAAGTTGACGGGAGAGAATTGACCCCCCCGTGGTGTAGACCCCGCAGTAACTTGACCTAAGCTCGTTATTCACATAGCTGGAGTTCCGTAGCGTAGGTCAACTTACCACGGTAGCGTAGACGTAGCCTGAGTGTGGGCCCAGCGCCATTGTAAACCTGTTACTGTCTGTAGTACCCCAGTGAGTGAGCCCCTGGAGCAGAACCTTCTGGGATACCTCTGAGCTTGCTGGCTCAGTAATTTCTATTCTCTCTCTATTTATCCTTGCAAGGGATTGAAGCCATGTCAACAGAACCTCATGGTCAACAGGATCAAAACAGAAGAAGTAGCTACATACCATAGCTCGACCTAAAATGTGATTAACAGAAACCGTTCCGCCTTGCATGTTGGGAGTACCTTTCCCAGGTTGAAGGAGAGCTCTGTGTAGCTCGAAAGTTTGTCTCTCTCACTAACAGAAGTGGGTCCAATAAAAGTTATTACCTCACCCACCTTGTCTCTCTAATATCCTGGGACTGACATGGCTACAGCTACACTGCATACAGGAATTTTTCATGGCAGCAGCGTATCTTCAGCTGATTAAAGGATGGAGTGAAGCTGCGGCTGATAAAGTGATGTTATATGCCTCAAAGTCACAGTGAGGTATATACAAACCACCAAAAAAGGAAGGGATTGTTTCCTCGCCACTTGAGAGGCTCCCTGATACCCCTGGTGCCTTGAAAGAGCTGTGATATCCCAGACTTTCCAGGGATATCACATTGCAGGCACAGATAGGATAAAGAATGGAGCAAAGGCATAAAGAGTTTGCACTGCCTGGTGAAAAATCCATGTGCTGATGTCTGTACTTGAAGTATTATGCGTCCAAATTATTTTATTTAGATTAGAAGCTCCCTTGGGCAAGGATCACAACTTCCTCTATATTTTGTACAGTACTGACCACACTGTCGTTGCTCAATAAACAAACTGAATAATCTCTCCAGAGGGTGATGGTGATATGTTTGCATATATGACTATTAATGGTAGCTGTTATTTTTATAGGGAGAACACTGGATTTTTTTGAGGACTGTGACTAGTTAAGACGTTTCTTGTCATATAATTTGCATTTGTTTTATTTGTATTCTTTAATCTTTTAAAGATTTCCATATCATCTCTCATACAGTCACAGTTCAAGAATGAAAAACAACTCTAAAGAAACTTACATGCCAAAATATTGAAAAAATATAACTCTTGCAAGAAGAAATACATATAGTAAAACCACAAAGAAGGCAATTGTGTCTGTGTTGCCTTATTGTTTGTTAGGAGAGTTTTAGGAGTGAATCAAAACTGCTCAACATATTTAAGAACATAATCTTCTTTCAATACTTGGTTTTCATATATATTTTACTTCCAAACCCCACTTTTCAATAACTGAAAATCCATTCTGTTACAATGGCCTCTATATACCAGCTAACCAGCATATTCAACTTATGGCAGAGTCATTTATGTGTTCTTCCTCTCCAAAGCTGCGTTTCCTTTTTTTGCTGTGTTGTGGTTTAGCCTGTTTCTTTCAAAAGATTTGTCAAGAAATCCCATTGATTTGTATAATTCTTCATAGAGATCAAAATAATTTCAAAGGCCTTTGAGACATACGATAGGCCCCAATCCTTTACCCATTGAAATCAATGGGAATTTTGCCAGGGAATTAAAGAGGTCTATAATACAGATCCCCTTCATACTCAAATACTCAACATATAAATGCATTTTCAAATAAATCAGAGTAAGGGCCATTTAATCCCAGTAATGCTGAAAAATTACATTCTTTTATTTTTGTTTAAAATATTTTATATATTCACAACAAAATAATGTTCTAGATTTACATTCCAATGAATACAAAATTACAAAAACAAGTAAGTAGAAAATAAACAGTACTGAGAGATTTCATGCCAAAAATATATGGATTATAACACTAGCTAGACAAAATACTTCCCCAGAAAATTTTCAGATATGTGACTGTTAATAAAAACCCCATGTTTTAAAATGTATCTGTTCCTGACGAGTCTGAATCCCCATGTACCGTACTGATACTTTGCGTCTGGTCATCTATATTCATGGAAGGCAGCATCACTGACATCTTCGCTGGAGAAGTCAGTGAACTTAAATGTGGTACAGTTTCCTCTCCTAAAATAAAAGGCAGAATACCGGTAATTACGTTATTTTACAGTCCAAATATAACAATTTCAGATGTACTAAAGCCATCACCTTATTGCATCATCTTATGGATATAAGGATACATACTCTTATGTCAAGGATAGACATATGGCAAAACATATGCTGGATGTGTTACACAGCCAGCTATATCTTTGTCTCATATTTCCCAGTGTGGTCTTAATTCAGCCACTACATTTCTTTATAAGGCACTCACACACATATAGATATAGGTGTGTGTGTGTGTGTGTGTGTGTGTGTGTGTGTGTGTGTGTGTGTAATATAAAAATCTGTATCTTCTTATATAGTCACATGCCAAAAGCCTTATGAAACAATTAAAGTTCCGACACCCAGCATATCTGACAAAAATTTAAAAAGGCAAGGAAACGAAAAGTTAAAATAACTAACAGTAGATACACTCTACTTCTTCACCCACAGGGATACACTCTATCACTATCTCATATACCCTACATTACAGACCAAACACTGCCTTAACTCTGCCCTTGTAGGGAAACCATCGTTCCAGCATCCCCTTCCCAGTGGAAAGTTCCAGCCAAAGAGTAGCTGTAACAAGCAGTCTGACAGGAGGTAGCTTAGGTAAAAGGCCTGGGGAACTCTACCAGCTGAGTGTGCCTCCACTATCTGTGTCTACCTGGTAGTGTGGGATTCAAGTGTGAAGCAACAGCTTGAGTTTTCCTCTTGCGTGACCTCAACCCTCTGACCCTAGGAGGTGTAAATACCCTCGGTAGAGTGAAATCCCAGGCAGCAGTCAAGCTGGCACTGCGCCAGGGGCCATACTACAGCAGTGGGAGACCGCTATGGGAAGCAAGCCCCTAGCTGCGCTTTGTGCTGAGCAGCAGGGAAAGCCGCTGCAGTGCTGAAAAGCTGGAGAGGGAGAAAACACCTGCGCCCAGACACCAGGGGACGGGAGGGAAGAAAGTGTAGGCAAAAGGTAAGGGTGCTACTTACATTGAGCTGTGAGAAGAAAACAGGATGGGGCAGCAGAAGATGGAGCCACGAATCAGTCTACAATGAGAGTGCTAACATGCAGTGGAAGCAGAACTGGACTCCAAAACAGCATCAGAATTAAACCACCCACTCTAGGTACAGAGAGAGTAAGAGGAGTGAGAGCCATTATCCCTCCAAAGGGAAGGATGCTGACAATTGGTGCTGGGCCCCGTGAAGTATTCTCTCAGACATTCCTCCTGCCAGTGGGGGTGTACAGAGTTGGGGAAGGATCCCTTGGAGCAAGCTCCCCAAGACTCTTTTCGGGGCGGGTAGCACACACAGTTGGTGCACAGTCACCATGTGATGCTAAGTCTAAGCTTTCTTAGCTGGGTTCTTCCTGTTTTGGTCCCTCAGAATCACCCTTCTTCTTGTCTAACCTCATTAAGTAGATGCTAGAGGGAAAGAAGGATCTGGATTCAAAACGTTAACTAGGCTCCATGCTTCCAGGAGAGGAGGCAAAAAAAAAAAAAAAAAATACTGAATGACTGGAAGATGGTCTCTCTGCCCTTAGATATCTTCTAGCTTTCACTGTTCTTTGGCACCATACCACTAACTGTTTGTGATCTTCCGCAGGATGGGAGGTGGCGGCAATTAATGGCACACAATTCAGGACCTCAAATTAATCTCTTTCAGTATCAGTGAGAAAAACAGACAATATTACAGATTTAACTGTTGTCCATACTACAGCTCTCCCAAATAAACAGGACTTCCGGGGGGGGAGGGGGGAGAGAGAGAAGAATCCCCACAGTATTAATTTTTAAAAGCTATTTCTGAACTCTATTTTTCTATTAGTTAAAAATTAAAAATAAGGGATATGGGAAGTTCAAGATCATCTTACCATTGTGGAAACAATGAATAGAGTGGCAAATTAATCTGATCAACATACTATACTATGGAATGAGCCTCTAAAGTAAATTCTTTTAACACATATTTAGTCTTTGGAGTATATGAAGAAACCAGTTACTGAGTAAATTCAATTTACATCTATCTGCTTTACAGCAACCGCAGCACAGATTTAAACGTGTGGACAAAGGCCTCCCATAAGTACCTCATGTGATTAGTCAAAAGTTAAAATGTAGGGCAGGGAGGAACCACCCTCCTGCAGCCAATCAATACTGTCAAGCTACCATAAGTTTTTGCATAAGCTTCATTACTTACATAGCATTTTGTGAACTCAATGTCACTTTGTAAAATAAAGGGTTTAGTAACAAAAACCAAACATCCTAGAGGCAAGCTGAAAGTATACTTGTTTTGGTGAGCGTGACAGTGAAATCCCTGGCGGAGTTTGTTTTTCTACTAACATGACACAGTACACTAGTGATCTTCCCTTGTTCTCCAACAGCCTCAGCAATTAGAACTCCATTCTCTCAATTCCACACAGAAAATATTTGTCAGGCTTATCTGGCTTATCTATTATGACAACGCAGCAACACCCTGCTTTCACTTGAATGTGCCAAAACATACTTAAATTGCTAATTAAACTGATCAGTGATGGAATAAAAACCACTGCGAATATAAAATTTCATCTAGTGCTTTTCGGTCTACAGTGGCTGCCAACTTCCAAGGAGGTCAAACACATTTATGGCCAAACTCGGTAAATCCAATACAGGGAGCAACCTTTGCCAGCTAAACTTTTTGCACCTCAGGAAGGCTGGCCCCTGTAGAAGGAAGGAGGAGATACCACTATCCCTTTTTCAGAGTTGCCATTAAGTCAGTGAGTTACCTGGCTTCTATGGTGACACCCCCTTTCCAATCGAATTCACTCTTTAGGCACTGATGCCCCATTACACCCACCCTGAGACTTTGCACAAACAGCCTCATTCCCCTGCTGTCTTTCTTCTGCAAAGTACATCTGCCAAGGTTTATATTGGCATAAGCCCTAAGCAAACCTAACCCACAATGAGTACATGCAAGAAGTTGTACATCTTCTGAACACTGTTTAAAAGGACACTTTTGGAAATGCTAAAAAGTTGCACACATCATATATATTATATATGAAGTTATTTTTCAGAAAGGGCTCACTTGATGCAACTAGGGGCTGCTTTAAAAAAAAGAAACTGGTTATGAAAAATGGGAAGTGAAAAAAGTGTGAATGTTCAGTTGGTCAGAAACTACGCTAGTATGGACTTAAAATGTGAAAGTGTGATGCCTAAGGAAACCTTGTAAATCATCAATAAACACTAAAGCAAACCTTTGTATACTCTACCTATATTATATGTAGTTTGATGCTTTCAAAGCTTGACTTTGTTAATAATTTCCACAGTCATGCCACTATTCCATGATGTCATTGTTTCAACAGCTGTTTTCAGGTTTGTTAAAAAAGAATATTCCCTGATGCCAGGGGTTTGCAATAACTTCATCTAACCTGCCAAGTGTTTGAAGCTGGGGTGCTGAAAGACCATACCAGTCTAAGTTCTTCCTAACATATGCTGTAATATGTTTTGCAGACATACTAGAGTCCAATTTTATGTTTGATATAAAACGCGAAAAGTACATACAGAAACCAATAGAATAATACATTCTAATTGGTCAACCGAAATATTCTCAGCTATTTCACTATCTTCTAGTTATTTTTTTAAAGATCCATTTAAAATGTGCCATGTGTAAAGAACAATGATTTATTTTCGAGACATAATATTAAAATGTTTTCTACTGTATACATTAGACATGTGCAGAAAATGTGTTATCTATACTTTCAACATTTTAAATCTGAAGGTTTATGGATATCCTATTTCAGGAAAGTTTGAGATCTTGCTTCATGACAGCAAGTTTCCAAAGCTGTTGGTATTCTAAGTCTATGTTGGCCTAATGGCACAACTATTAAGTTACCCTCATCTGTGTTTTATTATTGTCAACTTTTTCTAAATCTGTCCTCTAATGTGCCTGGTGCATACATTATATAAGCAACTCATATGCATGCGCACACACACACACCACACCTATATGTAAATACACACACAGAGAGCACATATGCTTGTGTGCTTATATATCTGCAAATACATACAAACATATACACGCGCTAACAGCTGTATCTGCCTTTTGGCTGGATCTAGTTATCAGTATTTGTGCCTGCATAAAACCTTTGGCAAGCTCCTATTTTAATGACGTGGCATTTTGTTTTATTATTTTATCAGAAGATAACAGCTTATGATCAATAAATAGAGGCTTTCATCTTAAACATCTTTCATTCATAAATATGCAACTCATAGTGGTGTATAGTATAGTATATAAAAATGGAATGGAGAATTTCACTATTCCATAAAAACACAGTAAATCAGGTAGCTAAGCATTATTCTTATCACAAGTTCAGCAGCTTTTGCCTGTTTAGAAGACCTGGAAGTACTTTATTTAGTTTTATAAACACCTACTTAAACATATTTATAGACATTTTACATGTTAAAACCCAATAAGAAGAACCGGTGACCTCAGATGTCCTTCATTTCTCCAGTCATCATCACCATCTCATAGAATACATTAACATAATTTTTGAAAATTGATACTGTTAACATCCATGTAAGAGCCTTTGATTGGCTGAAATTCAATAATAATGACTGACAACATTTTGGTGACCCTGTGACGGAAAGGTCAGTTTTCAGATTTGGGAGTTTTTTTCCTTGTACTCAGCAGTCTATAACAAATTAATGTTCAGTACTAAATTTCAAGATTCTGACTGAACGGGACATGAAAATTATCTATTTCAATCCATGGCTGGTTATAAAAAAATTTCTGTGTGAGATGTATTTGCACATACACACTTCGTATACAGCATACTGTGCATCAGGAACTTGTGCCAATTTGAGCAGGAATCAAACAGAGTGAAGAGAGGTTTGGTTACTAACACCATATGTCAACATTAGGAACAAAGAAAAAAAAGTTTAAATCATTTTTTTCTATTTGGCAAAAGAAAAAACTAAACAAATCTGATTTTTTTAAGCCAAATAAAAACATATGCTTTATCCTTTTAGTCCCGTGCTATTCTTCCAGGGACAGTTAGTAAGACTGGTATTTTAAATCAAGAATTCTCTTAAATGAGAAACCCAACCAGGGCCTCAATCCTGCAACTGGATCTCTAAAAGTGGACCCCTGTGGCAACCTGCAATATATAGGGGTCCACTCATGGAACAGTTTGAAGGACTGGGGTACAAATTACTACCATACAGATACAAAAACAATTTCTATCACTCCCTTCATGTTTGTTGCAAAACCTTCCACCCAACCACTCATCCACCAAAGCTTGGATGCTTGCTTTACAAATGTATAATTTAATGCAAAAGTAAAACAGCTAAGTCCTAGAGTAAACTTTCAGGCATCTATAAAAACAACTCCAATACTGTACCTCTTGTTCCCTTAATAGCAATAGTTCATATGAATGACTTGTTTCTTCGTATGCCAGATTCCAGCTGCTTCACTTTGTTTAATACTGACTTCAAAGTTTAAACACTGTCTTGTCTCAACAAATAACATCCCTCATGTGGTATTATCAAGTGCTATCCCCAGTGCTCTGAATACAACACCTGCGGCTCTTTAATTCAACATGTTATAAACCTCCTAAAGGGAAGTAACTTTTTAAAATCTTTTGCTTTTGGTTTCCCCTCACCTCCTCTTTGCCTTTTTTTGTGTGTGTGTGCACAAGGAAGCTTTACATCTGGGTTATATTTGCAAAGACCTTTAACAAGAATAGAGAGCATGTATGTTGTTAGGTTCTTTTAGGATAGTGACTGTTAAGAAAAAGAAAGCCAAATGAACTCAAAGAATGTGACTTAATAGCTATAGATAGCAAAACACTTCACCTGTGGCTCTTACCTTTAAGTAACAATGTGAGGTACATATTGGGCTCAATATGTGTCCGATCCATGTCTCCCTGGGAATCTGTGTTGTAAAAACACTCATTTTAATATAGAATCATAGAATACCAGGGTTGGAAGGGACCTCAAGAGGTCATCTAGTCCAACCCCCTGCTCAAAGCAGGACCAATCCCCAACCCCAATCCCCAATATCTGGTAGAAGTGAAGAGTCACCAAGTATGGAAACACAAGAAGGATTCTGTTCCATAAAATCAAACTTATCCCAGATTTGCTGGACTAAAATATAAGATGAGAAACAGTCTCATCTTGATCCAAGCGGTTTGCATGCAAAATTGAAAAGAGAACATATCCTACAGTGGTTAGTCACTTATGTTGCTAATTATAAGTAGCAATATTTTCAATTTAGCTGTATGTCTATCTGTACTTCCATATACTGACTACATAATTCAATGCTCCTGGAATGTAATCACTTATAGAATTGGAACCATCGTGTAGAAGAGAAGAATTAATCATATGGTCTCAAGATGCTACACTTATATAGTATAGGATATAGAATACGATATTCTAATCCCTACATCCAGTAATGACAATGAAATGCACAAACAGAGTGGTTATCAACAGTTTCTCAAATAATTCCATCATACCAAATGAAGTTACTCTCCATTGTTTGAGAAGAATATTTTTTAATAAACATCACATGTAAAAAAGGAAAGCAAGCTATGGGGCCTAATCTTGCAGTCTTTATTCAGGATGAACTCTTGCTGATTTAGATGGGAATTCCCCCTGAATGATGACAGGAGTGGGATCTAGATTATAGAATCATAGAAGATTAGGGTTGGAAGAGACCTCAGGAGGTCACCTAGTCCAATCCCCTGCTCAAAGCAGGACCAATCCCCAACTAAATCATCCCAGCCAGGGCTTTGTCAAGCCGGGCCTTAAAAACCTCGAAGGATGGAGATTCCACCACCTCCCGAGGTAACCCATTCCACTGCTTCACCATCTTCCTAGTGAAACAGTTTTTCCTAATATCCAACCTAGACCTCCCCCACTGCAACTTGAGACCATTATTCCTTGTTCTGTCATCTGCCAACCACTGAGAACAGCCGAGCTCCATCCTCTTTTGAACCCCCCTTCAGGTAGTTGAAGGCTGCTATCAAATCCCGCCCTCACTCTTCTCTTCTGCAGACTAAATAAGCCCATTTCCCTCAGCCTCTCCTCATAAGTCATGTGTCCCAGCCCCCTAATCATTTTCGTTGCCCTCCGCTGGACTCTCTCTCCAATTTGTCTACATCCTTTCTGTAGTCCAGGGCCCAGAACTGAATGCAATACTCCAAATGTGGCCTCACCAGTGCCGAATAAAGGGCAATAATCACTTCCCTCGATCTGCTGGCAATGCTCCTGCTAATGCAGCCCAATATGCCATTAGCCTTCTTGGCAACAAGGGCACACTGTTGACTCATATCCAGCTTCTCGTCCAAGGTAATCCCCAGGTCCTTTTCTGCAGAACTGCCGCTTAGCCAGTCGGTCCCCTGTCTGTAGCTGTGCATGGGATTCTTCGATCCTAAGTGCAGGACTCTTGTCAGATTTCTTTTGACCCAATCCTCCAATTTGTCTAGGTCACTCAGGACCCTATCCCTACCCTCCAGTGTATCTACCTCTCTGCCCAGCTTAGTGTGATCCGCGAACTTGCTGAGGGTGCAATCTATCCCATCATCCAGATCATTAATGAAGATGTTGAACAAAACCGGCCCCACAACCGACCCCTGGGGCACTCCACTTGATACCGGCTGCCAATTAGACATCGAGCCGTTGATCACTACCCACTGAGCCCGACGATCTAGCCAGCTTTCTATCTACCTTATAGTCCATTCATCCAATCCATACTTCTTTAACTTACTGGCAAGAATACTGTGGGACACCGCATCAAAAGCTTTGCTACAGTCAAGGTATATCACGTCCACTGCGTTCCCCATATCCACAGAGCTTTGGAATTTACATTAAAAATATATACATTTATCAGACATCTGTGATACAATGAAGAATTTAATGGGATCAAATTATCTCTTCCTGATTCCTACTATTCTTCCTTCCTGATTATTTCACACTGCCGGAGGTGAGGCCAGGACTTCCATATACCTATGCTGTTTGGGGCAGGGACTGTCTTTTCAGAGAGAGAGAGAGAGACTGTGTGTGTGTGTGTACGTGTACATTTGAGAGGGGCTCTAATCTTGACAGGGACCTCTAGCTCCTACTGGAATACAAACAATAAAAACACCACAACTAGAGCAAGTTGCTCTGCAAATGCTCACACTTCTATTTTCACGACTGAAAAACTTGTGCAAAACTTGGCTGCTTTCGTTATAAACCCAGAAGTCCTTCAGCAAACTTGGGCCAAGCTTCTAGTGAGCCTGGGTTGAGTTACAATTGAAAGGGAGGAATTTATGGTTAAAACATTCAGTTGTTTTGCACAAATAGATAGTCATCTGCAGGGATTTGAACCTGTGACCTCTGGATCTAAAAGTATGAGCCTCTACTGGTTGAGCAAAGAACCCAGAGTCCTTAGTTCAAAGGCTGTAGCAACTAATAAACCTCCATAAGCAGACTGGATGGGCTACAAAGTACACCGTGTAAGCATGAGTGGTTTTGACCTAAACTTGGAAGCTTCAGTCTCACTTAGTGTAACCTACTCTTTGTTTTCCTTTAATTTTTCTTTCATATTTTTTGGTGTAAACTGTAGTTTAAATGCAAACTATAAATATTTGTAAAAAGATAAAAGTTTCAGATCCCAAGTCAGTAACAGAAAGGGAGGCAATAGCTTACAAGCTAACAATTTCTAAGGCAAAATATTTAAAAATGAGTTCTTCCTTCATTCAAACAAGTCTCAGTTCAAGGTTCAGTGGTTTTTCCCAAACAGTTGATGTTCCCACTAATGACAAACAATGCTGAAAGGAACAACAAAGAAAGAAAAAGAAACATTCTTCAAACTCAGAAATAATATAGGGTAAAAGATCAGTAGAGAAGGACAATTAGAAAGCAGCCCCAGAAGCAAATAATACTATTGCATCTAGAAATGAAAACGGAGGATTTGATATATAAATATTTCATTTCTGTGACTAACATCTCTACTAGTCCTTTAAATGTGGGTTGCCTTGCTCTGTAGTGGATGTAGAGGGAACTGAACTCTTTGCCTAGTAACCCGTCTGGCTTGGCCTCACCCCTTTCTGTTGGTCTCAGAAAAGTGCTTCCAATGATTTATAAAGAACTTATCAAATAATAAAAGTCAGTGCAGTTCATCTTGAACTTCCCTCACATACAAAAGGAAAAAGACGGCTACCTTTCATAACTGTTGTTCTTTAAGATGTTCTTCAAGATGTGTTGTTCATGTCCATTCCATTGTAGGTGTGTGTGCTCGCCACATGCACCGGTGCCGGGAGTTTTTCCCCACTTCTGGGAGAGCGTCCTGACAACATCCGAGTGGAGGGACCACAACTAGCGTGTTCCGGACACCGGGGAGGTGTGAGCGTTCTAGCGTGGATTGCATGTTGGATGCAGAAGTCCCACAGGTGACCATAGCCCCTGCGTTCGCAGTGTACTGAGATGCGTTCCTCATCTGAGGTCGAGACGCATCCGATATCAGGGAGACCGTGGGCTCACAAATGGCACACCTTCCAACACTAGCGCCGGGTCAGATCACCATTGCAGGAAAGTAAGTACCTATGGCAGGCGCTTGTCCAGGTGATACCTGGCTGGGGAGTAGACCAACGCCAGCCACATCTGGAGGGGGCATAGTCTGAGTCTCGCGTGCCGAACTACATATGTGCATGCAGCCATGTGCCCCAATAATTTGAGGCACACCCGGGCAGTGGTGATTGGGTGGGCCGTGACTTTGGCAATCAGATCTGACATTGCCCTGAACCTGGCCTCTGGCACGTAGGCTCTGGTAGAGTTGAGGACCGCTCCAATAAACTATTCTTTGAACCGGAACCAATGTTGATTTTTGTTCGTTTATCAACAGGCCTAGAGCTTGACAAGTGGCTCGCAACATCTCGACGCTGCATTGAACCTGTACCTTGGAACAGGCCTTAATGAGCCAGTCATTGAGGTATGGACAAATCTGGATACCCCGACGTCTGAGGTAGGCCGCCCCCACCGACATGCACTTTGTAAACACCCTTGGCACTGTCACTAGGCCAAAGGGGAGCACTGCAAATTGCTTGTGGGTGGTCCCAACTACGAAACGTAGGAACCTTCTGTGTCTGTGAAAGATCGATATGTGAAAGTAAGCATCTTTCAGGTTGAGGGCAGCGTACCAGTCTCCCGGATCCAGGGAAGGAATGATGGAGGCCAGGGAGACGATGCAGAATTTCAACTTCTTAAGATACTTGTTGAGGCTCCGCAGGTCGAGAATGGGCTGTAGCCCCTCCTTGGCCTTTGGGATCAAAAAATAACATGAGTAAAATCCTTTCCCCCTCAAGTGCAGAGGGACTTCCTCCACAGCTCCCACTTGCAGAAGGCCCTGCACCACCTGAGGGAGCAGATGCTCGTGAGAAGGGTCCCTGAAGAGGGTTGGGGGTGGGGGGGAGGTCGGATGGAGGAGTAGAAATAAACTGGAGGGTGTACCCCCCTGCTATTGTGCTGAGGACCCACTGGTCCAATGTTATAGAAGCCCTGGCAGGGAGGAAGAGAGACAGACGGTTGGAGAAAAGCAGTGGTGCTGGATCCAGGACACAGGCTTGAGTGCACCCTCAAAATACTGCTTATTACCCTGCTGGCTGCGGGTAGAGCTCGAGGGAGCTGAGGATGCCAGCTGTTGGCCTTACCGGCGCTTGTAGCTCCTACCCTTTCTGTGGAAGAGCTCTGTCCGGGATTGGTTCCCGAACCTGTGGGAGTGCGGAGATTTGAACTGCTTTTTCACGGGAGCTGGTGTGTAGAGGCCCAGCAAGCGCAAGGTAGCCCTAGAGTCTTTCAGGCCATGTAACTTGCTCTCTGTTTGTTCCGTGAACAGCGCCAGGCCGTCAAAAGGGAGGTCCTGGATGGATTGTTGAACCTCCACTGACAGGCCCGACAACTGCAGCCAAGACGCATGCCTCATGGAAATGGCTGAAGCCATGGTCCGGGCCGCGGAGTCCGCCACATCTGAGGCCGCTTGGAGGGCTGCCCTGGCCACAGCTCTCATCCAGAATAGCCAGGAACTCCTTCCTGGACTCCTCTGTAGCGAGTCTGAAAATTTGGCCATGGACTGCCAAATGTTAAAGTCGTAGCAGACAAGTTGGCCCTGACTATCACACTCATTGGCCGCCATTGCCACTAGTGAGCTAAGAGCGGGGTGTGTATATAGGTATTCAAATCCTTTAGCAGTGACGAAATACTTTCTCTCCGCCCTCTTGGAAATGGGGAGCAGGGAGGAGGGAGTTTGCCACAAGGCTTTGCTCAGCTTTACCACTCCCTCGTGGACTGGCAATGCCACCCTGGAGGGGGCTGCGGAGTCAGAGAGTTCTGCCAACTCCTCGGACTCTAACCCCAGGTTCAAAGCCACCCTCTTAAGAAGCTCCTGGTGGGCTTTTATATCATCCTGGGGGACCATGTGGTAAGGTCCCACTATCGCCTCATTAGGCAAAGAGGATGAGGAGGCGGGTAATGGCAGGTCTGCCCCCTCTGTGGCCTCCACTAGGGAAGCCCAGCTGGGGCTGACTGACGCTGGGGACCTTGGTCTGACTCTCCTTCCGAGTCTGGGGGTGGTCAGGAGACGGTTGCTGACTGCTTCTCAGACGCCCCTGAGACTGATCGGTGCCCTTGTGATGGTTGGGGAAACTCCCAGGGGTTCCATAGCTGCCAGGGAGCCAGCCATTGACCGTGGCGACATGTGGGCACTGGTGGTCCTGATGGGAATGTCGACGACACTGGTGGGTGGCCCTGTCCTGCCAGTAGATCTTCCTCCTCACTCTCTGAGCCTGAGGGAGAGACATGTCTTGGGGACCAGGACGGTGCTGATGCCGCCTGTCTACCCCGATCCCGTCGGCTCTCTCCATGGGTCTCCACCGGTGACCTGTATCAGGAAGACTGTTCCCAGTGCTGCGCTTCCGATGACCGTCGTCACGTCGTCGTTCGGTGGATCAGCGACGGTACCCCAGCGATTGACGCCTTGTGCTTTGAGAGCTGTGCTGTTCCGTGGATCGGGAGGATCGACATTCTGGCACAGGGGATTGATGCCTTGCCCGTGGGGATCCGTATCAGCGAACCAGCGACGGGACTCTGGGGACCAGTATCTGGACTCTCCGGAGCAGTGCCGCGAGCTTGGAGATCAATCCCGCCACTCCAGGGACTGGTGCTGAGACTCCAGGGACTGGTGGCACGCCTCCACAGGTCTGCGCCAGACAGCCAGCGAACAACGCCGGATCCCGGGGAACACTGTCTAGAGTCCAGGGAATGACGCCGGGAACTCTGACAGGTAAGCGGGTGGCACTGCTCTGGTGAGCGCTGGCAGGGCACTCCCTGCGTCGGGGAGCGGTGCCGCACCGCTGGGGACTGCTGGAGAGGTCCCAGAGCGGGTTTACCACTCGAATGGGGCACCTCACTGGCCAGCACCGGAAGGGACAATATGTCCTTAGTGGCCTGAAAGGCCTCCGGTGTGGCCGGCACTGCCAGGTGCTGAGTGCCTCTGCTGCTTCCCGGGGTGGCGGCTGGGTCACGAAGAAAGCTCAACAGGTGCTGAAGCCTGGCCACCATCCAGAGGGGGAAGAGCTGCCCTGTGCGAGTCTTTGCTCTCCTCTGGCTCTCTCCTTCCCTTTACGGGACGTAGGGGAACGCCCTCTCCTGGCCCTTTTCTGCTTTTTAGCCAGTACCGTGAATGGGGATCGGCACCAGTCGGAGGCCAGTGCCGGCAGCACGCTCCGCACCGAAGCTGCAGTGCTTGGAGCGGAGTCCAATCTAGCCGGCTCAGGGGCCGGTGCGAGGGCCAACTCCATAAATAGCGCTCTTAGTTGAATGTCCCGCTCCTTTTTGGTTCGGGGCTTGAAACTCTTACAAATGAGACACCCGTCGCTCACGTGGGTCTCCGCAAACACTTAAGATGGCTTTGATGGGGATCACTGACTGGTATAGGTTTTTTGCAGCGGTCGCAAGGTTTAAAGCCCAGGGACCGGGGCATGCCCCATCCCTAGGCTAAGTCCCGCAAGGAACTAACTATTTCTAACTTATACACTAGGGGAACTAATACACTACTCAAACTTTCTAGGAATTATATACAAGGCAATTCTCAACGAGGCACAGTTGAGAAGGAAAGCTTGCCAAGGCAAGGAGATGTTCCAGCACTGTCACTGGTGGTAAAAAGGAACTGAGGGAGGGGGGAGCTGGTGGCGCCCCTTATACTGGTGCATACACGTGCCACTCCAGAGGGTGCCAGAGCCAGTCCCCAACGGATACCACTGAGAGAAAAACGGCTGAGCACACACACCTACAATGGAATGGACATGAGCAAGCACTTGAAGAAGAACGTGTAATTTGTCCCCTGAAGTGGCTGGAAATGAACAAGGTCTCGCAAACAGAGCATCTCTTCATTTTGAGTGGGGTTTCTTTCCTGTCTCTGCTATTTTCCCAGGAGGCAAAAGAACGGGGGGACTACAAGGAAATGTCCTAATGAAGCTTCACACACTAGGTGCTACCTCAATGTACAATAAATAAGCAGAAGTAACAGAAAAAAGGAGACTTGGCTCTCACCTGTCAGGGGGAAAAATTTGGCTTTGAATAGCTGAAATATTAGTTACTTCAAATATATGAAAAATAGCAGGTGAAGTTACTACTTATGCTGTCTGGTTCTACTAAAAGAGGCAGATGTCAACCAGGAGGAGCATGGCCAGCTGGACAGTAACTGTCTGGCTCCACTACAGACAGACAACTTTGATAAAGAGCTTGTGGAGTTATAAGAATCAGAAAAATATATTAGTCAAGAAATGGCAAAACTTTACTGTTATGAACTTTGAGGGATGCTTAATATTAGTGTCCCTCTGGATTTTTTTTTAATTCAGATTTTTTTTTTTTTTAAATATTTCCCCTACCTAGATCTTTTTCTCATTTTCTACAAAGTTTGACAGTTAGGTTAAGAGGAAATTGATATTAAAGTATGTTATAAAAATATCTGTAATGTTTAGTTCCAATGGTTACTTCTGATACTGTTTTGGGGTCTTAAGCACACATTTAATGTCAGACTTTAGGGGGAAAGCAGCAAGTATTAAACATGCATACATCCAGATTATTAGTTGTGGGAATTACCACTCAACACCAGTATTATAGAAATTGGTCAGCACATCCCTGCTTATGCAGACATGCACATTCACTACAACACAGCAGTAGTGCTGGCACCAGAGAGACTTCCTGTCTTTACATATTAATTGTAATAATACTCCCTCCGGTGTATCTAAATCCTGACAGTGCCTGAGATTAGAGCACTGGTATTTTAATAATGAGGTAGCAGGTAGAAATCATGGTCAAACATATTTTTAAGCTTTAACAGTTGCTTATTTTTGTTTTTTCATTTCTGAGAGTATCAGGAGAATAATTAAAACTGAACTGACAAATCAAAGTGTTTCAAATGCATTCAGACTCTTTCAGTTCACACATTTAACATAAAAACTGGCACCAATGAAGTGTCTGAAGAAATAAAGGAATTCTCTCAATAAAGGCTATATAGTGCAGTGGGTTAATGTGTTGTCCTTTGCCCTCTAAGAACTTTTGCTCAATCTAGCCTGGCTTGCATAGTGAAAATTATCTGTAGTTTGGTGGCTCCTGCACTGGCTTTAGCACACAACTGTCCATATTACTAAGCCACCACACAATTCACTGTGACTGGCAGTGTCTGCTTATGAAACAGGTTCAGTGTGTTGCAGGTCAAGACTGAATAGGTATGTGTAGAACTCCGTGGGAAGCATGCACTCACCCGCTTACGAAATGTCATGCGTCATATCCAGCACTATTAATCCCTCACTTTCACTAGGACTCAAACATTCTCCTATGAATTTAAGAGGGCAAGATTCCGGGAGCGAGCGTAATAGAGCATAAGCCAGCCTCTTAATAATATTTAAAGACACGGGGTGAAATCGTGGTCTCACCAAAGTCAATGGCAAAACTCTCACTGACTTAAACGGGGCCAGGATTTCACCCATTGTTTTTCTGAAGGTTGGCGTTTAACATGCTAGAAGCGTTATCTTAATTAAGTGGCAAAAATCATTCAAAAATGTTTTCTTTTACTGGATAATTTTTCAGTTGACGGATGCCACATATCCTCTAGTCAGAACCAGTCTTATGAAGGAAGACACTAATGCTGCAAAGTTGTTGGCGGCTCATGTTCCAATAAAAGCATTATAATACTGGCATCAATAAGAAGTTTAAGGNAAGGTGCCACAGGATTCTTTGCTGCTTTTACAGATCCAGACTAGCACGGCTACCCCTCTGACAAGTTTAAGGAATACATTTGGAAGCAAAGCACAAAGTGAACCATTTCACAATGAATGCACAAAATCTAAACAGGTGTCTCAACAGAGAGGAGGTAAGGATTTTGTGGGCATGGAGATGACACTACCCTCTGACCCTTAAATATGATCGACATCCAGGTTAATATGGAGGATTGTGCAGGGGGGGGGATAGCTCAGTGGTTTGAGTATTGGCCTGCTAAACCCAGGGTTGTGAGTTCAATCCTTGAGGTGGCCACTTAGAGATCTGGTGCAAAAATCAGTACTTGGTCCTGCTAGTGAAGGCAGGGGGCTGGACTCAATGACCTTTCAGGGTCTATGAGATAGGTAATCTCTATATATTATATTGGGAAGCTTGCACTCCAGCTGTCCAAGCCGTCCTGTTCTTTGGACAGATAACTTCAGTCACCAGGGCCATCTAATAGTCACTTTTCACACATAACTAACTTCGTAAAACAAACCAAAAAAAAATCCAAATGTGTATCAAATGCACTAAAAGTAAGATTCTGTATATTAATTGACATAAGTTTCTGTAAATGGCCAGAGACCAAGTACCAACATTTTTAATACTCGAATACCCCATAATTCATATATTGTTTTTAAATACTTTAGATTGACTCTTCCAAAATTATAAAAATTTCCATGTGGAAATATTTTGTCAAGAATCAGATTAAAGTATTTCAACTACAAATACTCACCATTTTAAAATATCCATATTTGCAATCTAATTACGTAATTTTAATGCATACACTACTCCAAGACAGTACACTTGTCTGAAATACCGAGTAAATGTTTTTCTCTGAAAAAAGCAAACAACTAGATCTTGAACAAAAAGACCCGTTAGGTCACCATTTTGCTGAGAACTGTAGTTTCATTTCATTTGAGTGCTATATTCTTTGATAAATATTCCCAGAACAAACACTTCTAATTCTAAAGTTGACAAACTCTTGCCAAAATGATCGCCTTTAAGAACATTTGATAGATAGCAGTCCATAGTGGTTAAAAGCCTGTGGGCTTGTCTACACAGCCCTGTAGTTCAGACTGCAAGGGTGAGAACTGCAGCAGGCACTAGTATGAAGTGCTCTAACTGCCCAGTGTAGATGCTGCTGGTGCGAACTACAAGGTACCTAGTTTGTGTTAACTTAGTCCTGCTGCTGAAAAGAGAACTACGCTAACAATCACTAAGCATCTTATAATTTGCACCAGCAGCATCTACATGGGGCAGTTGGAGTGCAACAATTCGGTGCACTTTGCAGTTCACACCCCATAGTACGTACTACGGCGCAACACAGACATCAACTGTGTGTGTGCATATTCCAACCAGACATAAGTTAACTTAAAAAAAATATATTTGCAATTAGCAAGTCTAGGATATTTTAAAGAGGCGACTCCATATTTCTGTTTATCACATTTGAAAGCCCACTGCAGGAGCTTTTACTAGTAAGCACCAATAAAAAAAGGTAGAAAAATGTGAACCATCTATTTATAGGCCAACTGTAGCGCAGGAATTTGCAATGTAAGCTTCCTTCTGCTGCTCTGCCAAAGATCCCCTAAAGCTTTGATTTGAAGAAATCACCTAATGGAAACACAGGAGGTAATCCTGCCTTTACAGCATCTTAGACAGTAGCCTAGGACCAGAGGCACAGAAAGATTTGCTGGCAAATCTGCCATCCTTATCTTGTATAATTTGAGAGCTTTGCAAAATGTAAAACTTTACTAACTATGTATGCCAAAAAATGGTAAACACTCCCCTTTGCAAAATATTCACAGCCAGTCTGAAGAGAAGGGAGGAAAATGACTAGCAAAAATTCTCATTAGTACAAAATTGACTAATAGCCATAGAATTTAATAATTTAGAAACTGTATAAATCTACTGTTGCTTAAATACATCACTTGATACCACTACCTCACCTGGAGTTCTTCTACCTTTTACTACACTGAAGTATCTCTTTAAACTTCCTCTTACATATATTTCCCCAACTAAAATCTATGCCCATGTCTCCAAGTCTTCTGGCTGCTATGAGAGGCAACACTGTGACATGGACATGACTTGACAGTTTCACTACTGTTCTCAGATTTCTGAATAGCAGCAGCAAAACTGACAAGACTTGCTAATATCAGTAGCTACTCTGTGAAAAACTGTGAGCAGCAAAGCTGTCTGGCTACATACTCAGGAAGACAACACTGCATTGATTTATACTCTGTTCTTATTTGGGATATTGTCCTTGAAGGCTAAAGGTATGCACTTTTTTTTTTTTTTTAATGAAAGCTTAAATTCTGGTGAAATTGGTGGCGTAAGCTCACTAAGGAAAACTGTGAGAGTGGATTTTTCAAGCCCTGCATATTTGGTGGCGATATAATATACACTTCAATGCTTTAAAATGATGCTGACTCCAACAATCTCATTTCATGTATGCCAGCAAGTAGTAGCACCAAAGACTAAAATATTATCTAGAAAGCTACAGTTGGAATATCCCTAAAATTCAAAAGAACTTGCACAATATAGCAAGCGTCCACAAAAATGGCAGCTACGGCCCTGACCCTGCAAACATTTTATACTTAACTTTACGCAGTGAGTAATCAGAGAATTGAGATCTAATTTAGTTATACTAGTTTGTCATCTGCTTACCATACAACATGCAACCTAAATTGTCAAGTGGCATAAAACAAGGAATAGTTTTAAGTTAGGCAAAATAAGACATTTCCATTTTGTTACTAAAAAAAGAATGATATGTCATGGATAGAGATGTGCTTACATTACTAGTTTTTAAAACATCTTCTGGAATCAATTTTCTCTCTCTCTCTCTCTCTCTCTCTCTCTATATATATATATATATATTATATTTACACACACACTTTTCATAACTTAGATTCAGATAATCTTTAAGGAGTTTCTTCACTTCTGAATGTGTAGGAGTTGTATCTATATAACTCACATTGTAAATTTAAATAAAAATAGAAATAAATATATAAGTGCGGACACACACATATATATACACACACACACACCGGACCCTCGCTAGAATGCGGGATTTGGGATCCATGTGTGGTACCGCATTAACACGGGGACCGCGTTATAGCGGGGACCACGTTAAAATGAATTGCAATGAAAGTAATTAAATTTGGGATCCATGGCCGTGAACGCGTTATATGCGAATTCACGCTATATAGACGCGCGTTCTAGTGAGGGTCTGGTGTGTGTGTGTGTGTGTAAATATATATATTTATTTTATATATGGGAGAGAATTGATTAAAAACCATATATAGATAGGCATATAGAATATACATAAGTACATACAGGGGAGAGAATTGATTCCAGAAGATGTTTTCAAACCATGGGCGTGTGTGCATGAGTGTGTGAGCGAGAGAAAAACGAATTTATTTAAGGCAATGAACTGGGATTCAGAAGATTTGGGTTGAGTTCCTGACTCTGACAAAGACTCACTGTGTGACCTTGGGCAAGTTAATTAATCTCTGCGTTCCTCAGTGCTGAACTATCAAAGATAATACTATTCCCTTTTTCATACCCCCTGCCTGTCTTGTTTATTTAGACTGTAAACTCTTTGGGGGTGGGGATGGTCTCTTACTATGTGTTTGTACAGCACTTAGCACAGTAGGGCACTCATAGTGGTTGGCGCCTCTGAGTGCTTCTGTAATACAAAGAATAGTTTTATTGCACAAATTACAGTACAAAGGGTCTGATCCTTCCCTCTTTTATTAAAAGACACAACATTAATATACTATTGCAGAATTCAATATTCTGTACTGTTCTGTTTTAGATGACAATGTAAAAAAAATTAAAAGTGAGGTAGATTCAATGCCAGCTAGAGTTGATGACATTGTTCACATGATCTGTGTTTGTTGAGCAAAAAAAGCCCCTTGTCTCAACAGGAAATCTATTCTAAATCTGATAAAGAAAAATCCTAGTTAAGAAGCATTTGCTTGTTTTATTTTCACTTATCAGGCTTTAATGTAAGGTATACCATAGCAAATGAATTTAAACAAAATTAAGTGAGGACAGCTATGCTATCACTAAAAACATTACTCATTTCATATACATTAGCTTTTGAAAAGAATACACAGTGATCTCTCAGATACAGGAAGCTGTTACAAAATAAAAACTTGACCATGACAAAAACCTAAAGAAAAGCTTTAAAGAATTTTTGTTGAATACAGAGTTCAGCAAAAATGTATTCTGTTCACTGTACACACGACACCAATGGGAATAAGAGCCAGTTCAAGTTCTAAGTTACCATTACTTGGGTAATAGTTTCAAGCTGCAAGACACAGCTGTATAGACCCAGCCAGACAGGCTATCACAGTAATGCTTTGATAGCATGAGGCCCTTAAGTGTCAGGATATAGAAAAGGCAGCAGTTGTTGGCTGTGAAAACAGTCTGATACAAACCAGATGGGGACTTACTTGATGGGCAACACAAAGCAAAACAATTGGCTCATTCAACAAAGTCAGGCCACTGCCCCAGAGAATTAACAGAAGACAATAACCATCAACCAGAGTTGATACAAACAAGAAACAGCCATGTGGTTATGGCTTACGGAATTGTTTCTCCTCAGACTAAACATAAAGTTTTGATTTCTAATTCGTATATTCATTAATTTCAGTCTAGTTTACAGGCCCCTCTTCCTCCAGAGTCTTCTGTAAAATTCATTTATAGAACTTCTGCTTTCCAACACCTATTTAAACAGGAAAAAGTTATATGACAATGAAGGAATATACTATTTTTATGTTTCCTGCAGAAAGTTAAGACCACAGACCGCTTTGTAAATTTCAGAAAACCATGGCAGATCCACGACTAACTCTGAAATACATAATATTACTGTGGCAATCTTTAATAATACTTTTTTTTTTAAATGGACAAAATCCACTAATCACATACCAGATAAGTATAAAAATACTTTCTAGTTTTGTGCAGATTTCCTTGACTTTATCTAAAGTGAACCCAGACTGATTATGGTACTGTATAACAGTCGCATTGGCCTGCTAAACCCAGGGTTGTGAGTTCAATCCTTGAGGGGGCCACTTAGGGATCTGGGGCAAAATCAGTACTTGATCCTGCTAGTGAAGGCAGGGGGCTGGACTCGATGACCTTTCAGGGTCCCTTCCAGTTCTATGAGATAGATAGGTATAAAAAGCTGGTTTGGGAGTAATTTATAATTCTAAAATAAAAATAAGCTGGCTATTTCTATAGGTCATAACTCATAAAACTTCATTTTTAGCAATAAGCTTGCAAAATATTATAGTCCAAAATCTTAATTACTCTTGCAGTTTTATTGCAGGAAATATAAAAGTGACATATGCAAAGGTTTTTTGATTACAAATGACTTATTGAGAATGCACAATAAGTCAGACCTGTAAAGGCCTCCTGCAAAACTAGACTCGGACTAAAAAGTCCCCCACAATTTTTCCCTACTGCGTATTTTAAAGCATCGACCCTGAAGGCTCTGCACAGCAGCTATCCTGAGACCAAAATGGTGTACTCTTAAGGAACAAATCAACTCTGCTACTTAGTCTACCTTAGGGATCACTGATGAGAGATGAGAAGAAGTCTGCTCTGCTCCACAAGTGCTTCCATTCCACACAGACTGATGCAATAAAAAGGCCAGGTTTAAAAGTAGAATTTATGGTCCCCATGTAACAGCCCAGAATGCCACAGCTAGGCCACTGGGTGGGTTGGGACTCAGTTCATTTTTTCACAAAATATTTAACAAAGAAAAATAGAGTCCTGACACAGAAGCTTCACTATTGGGTTAATGAAGGATGCGATAGTGAATTGTCTTGTCAATTCATTCCCAGTTTTAATTGTTAGGTAGTTTAGTCTGCAAATGTGGTTCTACTTTGCAAAAAAGTGACTAAAATGGCACCTTTTGACTTATTTGATCTTCTCTCTGAACATATTCACATTCATATCTGCTCACTTGAGTGACAAAAGTAACTTGGTACATCTATCAGCACCACAGAGCCAACACCGCAAAGGAGTAATGAGCTGATTCCATTCTGGCTCATGCATCTTATCAGCATAATGGTTAACTAATTTCCAAAAGCAGGGCCAAATGCTAACAAACCCACATGAAGAAGTGGAGTTGCCACAGGTGTAGCAGAGAGCAAAATCTGGCCTGTAGAATCATTATTTGACACTCAGCTCCTACGGTGAGCCTGCAGACCTGACAGTCAGAACACATTTGTGTGTGTAAGCTGAACAACTTTGATATGGGTCCCTTCAGAATGCCATTTCTACTGAGCCACCCACCAGAAGAGAAGAGCACCTCAGAGCTGCTCCTTCTTCCAGCCTTATGTTTAAGAGAGGAGGAAAGAGGAACTGAGAGTTCCTCAGAACCCACGCCTGATTGCACCGGCAGATCCACGGGCTGCAAGGCATTGGCTCCAAAGAAATGTCTTCAGACATTCTCGGTGCAGAAAACCCCTCTGACAATGACAGCACCCTCAGGCCCAGCTGGCGAAGAGGGTGGCACAGACTGACCCTCTCTGGCATCAAAGGCCCCCAATTCACAGGAAGCTCCTTGAACATGCTTGACACCCAGGAAGCCTCATTTTCAGTAGCAAGGGTGTGTTGTGTAGCCTTGTTGTTTGTACATTCCTAGGCCCAGTTTCTAGTACAGGAATAAGCAACATATACTTTAAAGAAGTTAATTGTGTATTTACACTAACTCAAACTAGTAAATACTTCCCATTTAAAAATTCCATAGTTATGCTTTCCATCACAGTGGCCATTATGACCTGTCAAGTAAACAGCACAAACTCAGAGAGACCTACAATTATGGCCTTGTGAGTATAAAAGCACAACTTAAAATAATAGAAATTAAGCATCTGTCAAAAAATACCAAGCAGCTGTCACGCAGCCCTTAAAGTAATGCAACTCCACCTTGTCTGGTAATATGTACATTACATAAGATCAGATAACAATATTAGACCCCGATATTATTACCTATCTGTAACAACTTGAGTTAAGATGGAAGTCACCAGGCCAGTTCACATTTTTAACATTAAGTCTGAATTACCTTGATTTTGTGGTCTGGACTCAGAAATTTAACAGACTCTGTATGACCTGTGCAATATTCATTTTATTTTCTATATACAGTTTATGATTTATTATTTTTTACTTAGTCCACAAGCCTGTCTGATGTCGAAGAATAAAAATTGATAGGATTTCAAAGTAATGCCATACACAAAGGAGAGCCAGAGCCTTTCCCTAGCCAAAGTCTGGAAAATTTGCATTTTACAGAACTGGAAAGCTATTTTGTAACATCCTCAGTAGCTATCTGGCCTGTTCAGAACTATGCAGAAGAGTTGCTGCTGCTTTAAAGCAATACACCATGATTAAAGATTAAAAAACAAAACTAGAACGGTGCCCTAAGTGACAATAGATTATTGTCTATTAGCTTTTCCATATGAACTCCTAATTATTTTCTTCTAAATGGCAGAATTCATAAGTAACAGAACATAGTAGTGGACAAAGCTTCAGGGTTTAAGCCCTCTTCACCACTTAATATAATATTTTCTACTTGTTAATGAGTACAGCAAAAGGCAGTTTTGACCTAATATGTGTTTGAGATGAAAATTATTTTCTTAGATTCTGCTTTCAAAATTCCAATTTTGTTGAAGAAAAAAAATGCATAATCGGTTTTTACACTCGCATGCGTGATCAGACATTGCTACAAAATTTAATCCTATTTGTACATCGGGAAACAAGCAACAGTTCATGGATGCCTGCTATGCTCTTTAGCTATCAGTTCTTATAATATTTTTAGGGAGAAGGAAGCGTTGGCAGACTATTTTATTGACAACACCACAAATTGCCAATGGACAGAGCTGCAGTCTGAATTATACAGTTCCCTTAACTTGAAAGATATCCTGGATAACATTCACTTTACATTGTTACCTTACATGAAAATTTACCAGGAGCAGAGAGTTTTGAGAAATGTGACAAATGGGAGCGGGGAAGAGACGTAAGTGTTTTTGCATATTGGCTAGTCTTTGTAACAATTTATTGCGATCATCTGGTGCATTCGACATTCAAATGTCAAATCTGCTACAGAAAACCTAAGCTTTGCACACAGCATGAAATGGGATCGCTGGCTAATCTCAGGGAAGTGAGGCCAATAAACAAATAAATAAATCCACAGATAGAACACTAACTGCAGTGTATGGGCACAGCAAGGACATCTTTAAGTTTAGCCATTTTACAACAGAATATCCTGGCACAGGTATGTTCAAATATGTCTATGAAGCCAACTGTTCAAAAACATGTCCCAATCGGCTAGTTTTGTCTTTCTAGTCATGTCATAGCTGTGCGCCAACTACCACCAGTGCAGGGACATGGAACCTTGTCACCAAGAAGTTTTTTAAAAAGCCAATTATGTTTAATGGGTTAGGGAGGCATAATATGTAAATATACTTCCCCCATTGTAAAAGTAAATATTGTAGGTTTTAGCTGCAAAGGCAGCCAGAATGCAGCTGTCTCATCACTCAGGTTATGCTACCTGTATCAACATACCTGGTCACCCCACTTCTCTCCCACCAACCCATCTCACTTACAGCCAGTTGGACTCCTTTAAAGTTTTCATTTTGATTTGGTCTGTTGATTTGGGAGTTGTTTAGGGGCTGTCTTAAGTAGAGTAAAGCTAAAAGATGCCCAGCTTTCTCTTTCTAGGGACAGCCAGATACACTGCAGAGGAAAGCGGAAGTAGCTCATTTCACTGCTAGATATTGGAGTTTCTCTAGCCGCTGAACTATAAAGAGCAAACTCTGCTTTCCCCCACAACCCAGACCAAATAATGAACACATGCAAAATGGCGAAAATAAGGTTTTCCCCACCATTTTCTCTTATCACTCTACCATGAACCATCTCTTCATAGCTAAAGGCTTGCAAGCTCTTGAGGGCTCTGTGTGTGGGTGTACACACAATGTACACATTGGGGCCTTTGGGTACTATGCCAATATAAATGTTTGTTTATAAATAATAATCTTCCCTAAAACTTGATTTTAAACTAGTTTTAAATACTTTCATAGCAATAAGTCAAGCGAGGACATGCACTCTGTAGAATGCTGATGCACATCTCATTTGGACAACTTTGTGCCTCACAACACATGCACAGCGTGTGCCAAGAACCTATTAACGCACACTCTCTTGTAGCTAACTGGTATACCAATCAAGAGTCTCAATTTACTTTTCATTCTACTTTTTTAGTAACCCAAAGGAATAGTGACATGGTTAAATGAGAATCCAGCCCTA
This sequence comes from Platysternon megacephalum, assembly GCA_003942145.1. Classification (NCBI taxonomy): domain Eukaryota; kingdom Metazoa; phylum Chordata; order Testudines; family Platysternidae; genus Platysternon; species Platysternon megacephalum. The sequence goes on along the minus strand of QXTE01000114.1, from coordinate 3,909,995 downwards.
TGAGTCTAATGCCCTGCCATTATAAGGGGGCCTTAAAATTGGTGTAAAGCTCAGAATGGTGTAAAGAAGCCTTAGGATAAATGAGAATTAAGCCCAGAAGGGACCTTTAAGATCCTCTAGCCTGACCTTTTGAGTAACACAGGCCAAAGAACAGTTAAGGGCAGTTTATTTTATTTGATGCATGTCAATTCTCTTTTAAAACCATGGGCACAGAGTTGGAAGCGATATTGTGAGAAAGTTCTTCTCTGTAGGGAAAAGTAACTGGAAACAATTCTCAGGCTGATGTAAGCATTAAATACATGGGGAGTCTCTGTCCGGTAAGTGGCTTGCCCAAGCCAATTAATTTTTTGTGTCCCCCATTTATGTAAGCGATGTATGCATGAAAGGGGAAAGCAGGTCAGCCGCTCCAGCTTGCTACCATCTGCTTTTATTCAGAATTACTCAGGATCAGTGCCAGTGGGATCAGTGCCCATCTAGGGTTTTTTGTTTTGTTTTCCCCCCCTCTCTTTACAATGAAGGCAACAGCAATTACTGTAAGTTCCCAAAAGTGCATGCAAATCACAACAACAACACAAAGCTGCTTTAGTCAGATGCTAGCATATTTAAGAATCCCACATACGCTGTGAGAAAGATGATTTTGGCAAACAAATTTTGGACTGACTAGAGGGGAGCGAGGTTAGTATCCAGAAGACCCAAGAGTTTGTCTGACATTCACTGTGGGGCCAAGGAGCTGCAGGATCAAGTCTCACCTGTGGTGCACAAGTGCCTTTGTGGGTCATCCAACACTTACTCAAAGTACAAGGAGCTCAAAAGTTCTGCAGGCAGAGAGCCACTTGGGGTGCTCAAACTCTCAAAGAGGGATAAGCTGAGGTCCAAAAAGAAGCTAAGTAAAATTCCATCTGGACCGCTCAACTCCTCTGGGGGTGAAGAGGAGACAGGTGGAGGGAGAAGATAAAAGTAAGGTATCACTGACCCAAGCAGAAACTAAGCCCCTTAAAAATGGCTCCCCCCAAAATAAATAAAAATTGTCTTAGGAGTATGTATGGTAACCTTAATTACACATTTGGAACTAGCTCCAAGTGGTTAAGGGTAGTTACTAGGGACAGGGATTTGCTTGCTCTGTTGCCTCATGTGCACAGTGCCTGGTAGGATAAGGAGTGCCAGAGGGAGCAATAATACTACTTTGTTCTTATCCAGAACCTTCCAACTAAATATATCAAAGCACATAAGTGCAGTGAGATGTAGACAACTATTCACTTAATTAGAATCCTGCTTGGAAGTTCCCTGACCCATGCACATTTAGGGACATAAACTACAACAAAAGTGGAAGACTGTGCAAAATAAGTGTTCTCATATTGCAGCAGTGCATTCTTTAACCATCCCAAATAATCTATGTTCGTACTGGAGTCTCTCTTCTGGATACACAAGGTTTAAGAAAAAAATACCAGGAAAACAGACTGAGGCAGAGAAGTCTCTGAGTACAAGAAATGAAGCAGGGCTGTTGTGAGAACTATCTAATCCTAATGAAATATGGTAAATGAAGGGTCAACCAAACGGGCATGGAAATGTGCTACCTGAAGTTACTGTAAATGAAAAACGTACCTTACTAGGGAAAAAATAAAGGAGATACATGCACAGCGCCATGATGTTTGAAAATACATCCCAGAAAAGACATGCCCAGGAAGTATGGGGAAGGGGTAGTGGGGGGTTGCTGCCAGTATCAATGATTTATTTGTCCCAGCTCCCACAGCAATGGCTTGCAGAATGCCAGGAATCATCCATAACATTCACCCCAATATTTTAAGAAAAAGCCTTTTCAATATCATTGCACTGTAGTTTATGATGTGAGATACTGTGATGTTACAAAAGCTCCTTCTCCCACCCCTTTTAAAGACACTTCCAGTTTGTCTTGTAGATATTAAAATTATTTCTGGGGTTCTTGGGGCAGCAGTATGAACACCAAGTGTTGTGCTAACAACACATCAGTGATGGTTGAGAGGGCACTGGCCCTGAGAGCACCTATACTGTTTTAAAGCACTTTTACATTTTCTAAGAATATCACCCTGAGCTGACTGTTCTTTATGCTTGTTTTTTCAGAAGGGACAATTTTTGGAAAGTTTGGTCAATTTTTGGCTGATTTTGAACTATCAAAACATGTTCAGGTAGGGGAATGCAGGGCTGCATGTTCTTCTATTGCTCATGTTTTTTCAGATGCTTCCTTTGCATTTGAATAAGTGGCTTTAAAAAAAAAAAATTCAACATTGGATGACTTGGAATTCATTTTTTAAAATACTCAGATTTCCTAAAACATCAAAATTATTATACAAGGTGTCACACAAGGGCGATTTGCCCACATGGAAGTGTCTGAAAATAGTGGGACTCCCTAGGATGGAAACCCAAATGACCTCACATGCTCCTTGCAGTCACTGGCAGTGCCTGCTGCTTAATATCCTGTGGGAGGGGGATGACAGTTGGTGGGAGCACCTTTCCCAAGCTGGGGCCCCGAGGAGGGACTTACAAGGCCTTACCTGCCCACTGTAGTCATTGCTGCTCATCCTTTTCCTCCCACTTCCTATCAGCAGAATACGTATCAGTGTGTATTTCAGTTATTCCACATTCAAATTAATATGTGAGGGAGCACAAGTTATTCTCATGCCTGAAAAGTAAGCCAAGCAGCTGAATGGAATAAAACAATGTTAATGCCACGCTATGACTGACATTTTAAATGTACAAAAGTCAGGAAATTCAAAGTTATTGTTCCCAAAGCAACTGTAACTCAACCACACAGTAACTTTTATGCTTTTACACCACCTAGTGTTAAACAAATGACTACCTGTGGGCAAAGGGGCAGAGTTTTATTATAGTTGCTTTGGGAATCAGTTTTGTGTTTCCTGACTTATGTACATTTAAAATCTCTACCATAATATGTGATCTGTGAAGGAGATCACAAGTTGGAGAACTATTAGTATATATTGCTGATTAGCATCCTGATATCACTGTGATGGGCGCAGCATAAGAACCTAAATAGAACAGAACAGAGCAGGGATAACAAGAAAAATTATGTGAAGTTCTACTCGAAATAAATTTGGCTACAAACTGCCTTAATTATAGCTGGTCAATTTCATGACTTCAACTTCCAGTGTTGTGTCTCAGCAGATAGTCACCAAAGAACAAGAAACTGAAAATGTAGTGTGGGTTATTGAACTATTCTGATAGCCCATGTTGTCAGGTAGAAATAAAAGTTTTCTTAGTCTTACTTCTACAGCATATAAGAACAACCCTGTCCTGCTTCATTGGACTGTTTTTCAGGGTGACTATAGAAATCTTTAGTGAAAGTCTCCAGTGAAATCCAGCCCAAAAAAGAATGAGAAGGACATTAAAGAAAATCTAAATTTTCAGATAAATAGTTGTACAGAGTTTGACCAAAGCAGTTCCAGATCCAAGGAAAATAAAAAAGGAATAATTCTAGCCTTTATCCTAATCTCCCTTCCTACTAATTTATGTTAGGGATTTGCCACATACCGCAGTAGTTCTTGGAAAAACTAACTGAGAGGAATTTCTGGCTAATGAAGGGATGACAGTAAAGTAACAAAACTAAGTTATATTCATCATAGTCAATACAGAAATAAATTTTGTGAAATATTATGAAATTCAAGCCTGAGGAAAGAAAGATCCCATACTCATTGTGGAACAGGGGTTATGTAAGCAATTAATAGACTGTCTTGAGAGCCACTTGTCCTCCCATTCACCACTGCACAGACCACCTATTCTCATTTAAAAGTGCACATCATCATGTGGCAATCACAGCAATTACATACTTTCACAATATTATTTTTCCATGTATTTATAGCTATGAATACAATTTACTAGCTGGAAATAGGGAGGAGGAGGAGTTACCACCATGCGAAAAGTCCTCCACCGACCACCAAAATGTGGTTTGTGGGCCACATTTTGAGAACTTCTGTTTTGGAAAATATTTAAAATGCTGATGCATCTAACTCTTGTTCTTCAGCTGTAAGTGATACAGATTAAAAGAATTACATCCAAGCATGACACCTGTTCCTGGATTTAATTCAATTTAAGAATTCAGGGTTCTGTTAAAGGAAGCCTTAAAAATTCTTGTATTCTGGAAGTAATTGTTGTGGCTTGTGAAAATACATATTAACATATTACATTTATGGAAACATCTGTAGAGAATGATAGAAAGATTAACGGATATATATGAAGCGTGTGTATTTTTTCAACCACTGTCTCCATAATGTCTAGAGAACATACATATTTCAAATTAATGATACATTCAAGCTTTATTTTCAGCTATAACTTCCAGGAGGCATTATTCTTTCAGACTTGACTTTGTAGCTTTGTAATAGCCCTACTGAACTTCAACTTTCATTAGAAGAAACCTATCAATTTTTACATAGTTCCTCTAGCTAAAGAAAACACATGTTCCATGTGGACTGCAAAAGATTCTTAAACAACAAAAGAAGGCTCTATTAGAAATACATTTATTATAAAAATCCAAAGAAGAATCAAATCTCTCTTGTGTCTATCTATTAAATAAAACAAAAAGCTTTTCATTAACAAATTTAAGTCCAAACTGTTTTCTTTCTTCTCCCCAGCCAACCTCAGCTGCTTCAGGGCTATGATTTTCCTGAGTTCTGCTAAAAACCCACCCACTCTTCCTAGAAGGTATACAAAAATAACTGCAACGTTCCTACATGTTTATGCAAAAAATCATTGTTCCTCCTAATTCTGGCAAAGGCATTCACTTAACACTGACATTTAATAAGCAGGATGTGTTCACCTATAAAGTAACAGCTGTGCTTGGTTTTTAAATGCTGTATTTATTTAAACCCATATATGTTTATAGCTTTCCAAGTCTTCATTTCCCCTTTCCAAAGATTCGCGCCAATTTGGATCCTTTGTACTTAACTTCTACATTGAATATGATGGTTCAGTACCATAAAGCTGATCTCGACAAAGCTTCGGCTTTAAGGTGACAAACAATTTAAGTTTGTAACCCCTTTTGATTTTTATTGGATTATTAAATATGCATACACAGAATAATATTTAAATTATACTGGTGAATAACTACCGGGTAACTTTTTCTTCCTAAAGAAAACTGACTTCTGCCATCTTGTGGTCAAACGTACAGATAGGAACACAGATATACTTGGTGCAGGGGCACGCCCTTTGTTCTGTCCAACTACATTAAAAAAAAAAAAAAAGATTTCGCAGAGCAAAATATTTTATTTAGAATTTTAAAAGAAAAAATTAGGACTTTAAAAACTGTATTTCCCGTTTCCAGCCTTCATCAACTTCCTGGGGGAAAGCAAGGGCTGAGGATGCTACTTTGCTAATATTTGGAGCAGAAGCAGAAACACAAAAAAACACCGTGACACTGTGTGTGTGTTAACAGAAGTGTCCCTTCCTTCTGCTCCCTCTCCTAAGGGCTCAATTTGAAGAGACTCCTACCACTGCTAGAGGAGCAATAGGCCTGTTGTCTGATTTGGGGACATGACAGCAGAAAGACCGGGTGGCTCTGGTTGCAGGGAGGGGCTTGGAGGAGAAAGGATGCCAGACAACTCCCCTCCTCCATTTTTATGTGCTCATCCATAACTTATTGCAAAATTCACATTCTGAGACTCTCACATTGAGACTTTCCATTTGGTCTCTGGTCAACAGGAGATTTTTTTTTGATTTTTTTTTTTTTAAGTGTGAGCAAAATCCTTAAGACTTTTTGAGTTTTGTGAAAACCTGGGAAAAATACACTAGCTATACCGTCCTCCTCTAGATTCCAAATGGGTTTTAGTCCTTTAGTTTTCCTGCATTTTTTAAATGGAAAGGGCTAAAAAAGTCCCTAGTTAGCTGACTTAAAGTAGAATGTGTGCTTAAACCGCCAACGCACACTTTGCTAAATGTACACTTAGGACAGAATGCTCACATGCACAGCACATTTCTCAAAAGCACAAACACTCAGATTTAATGAGCTTTCCTATCATGTTTGCACAGTAACAATGTTTTAGATCATTCATAACTATTTTTTTAAGCCCACTGTTATGGATTTAACCCCCAAGTCCTATGAGTATGAGGAGGTTAATGGTAGGCACAGGGCTCTTCAAAGAGGATGATTTACAGAGGCAGTTTCAAACTTCTGTAAATAAATTATTGAGGCAAATATCTTAGTAAGTTGTATAACTTGATTACACGTTTGTAAATATTAAATGCAAAAGGTATCTGTTAATACAGTGTTGAGATTTCTGTTAATTATAAAAGTAATGAATGCAGAAATTAAGGTACCTACAGCAACGTTAACTTTGGACATATTATACATAAGAGTATCTTCAATTACTATTCTTACCATTATTATTATTATTATAATTGCTACATGTCTTAATTAACATTGCTACAGCAAAGTTAAATTTAAAAAACCCCAACATGGATGCCAAATTTAACTGTGAACCCTTAAGACTTGCATGTACAAAAGTGTCTGCATTTAATTTTTGGTTTTGCCTCATTTTTATGTCTAATCCAGTTGTAAAACACATTTAATTATTCGTCTCAGTAAAAATATAGCAATAATCTGCCCATATCATGTTAGCTAAATATCAGGTTGACCCATAGTACATCTGAAATACACTCTACATAATACTTTTATCAATCAATCAAAATGATCTCTTATATCGCACATTTATCCATAGATGATATAGCACTTTATATTGGGTAAGAATCATTCTATATTATATATTAGCTGGCACCCTATCTCAGAACAGGCATAACTGGTACTGCTCTGTTCTCTTCATCTTCCCCTGACCTTAACTTTGCTTCATCCTCTCTTGAGCAACAGCATATGCTCTGCTGCTATAAGAAGAACATTTTTGGTGGCGACTGGGACTAACAGTTCAGTAAAGTAAAACCATTTGCACATTGTAAAGCTATTGACTAAGAAACATTAAAGTAAGAAATAAATATTTGATCCAAAGAGTTCTGATTGTTTATCTATAGAACTAAGTGATTCCAACAATACCTTGCTCATCCAAACTGGATCAGGACTGTGTACGCAGAGCCCTATATATGTATATAGACACCTGGATACTGTTTGGACTCAGTTGTGATAAAAATAGGTATCAAATATAGAAATTTACAGTAAAAGTGCATGAAGAGCAAAACAGAGTGGTAGGTTTCAGTGCCTGTACTTTAATATCAGACTAGATGCTTAAAGACATGGATTTACCTTGCTGCTGTGTTACTTCAGATTTATTTCTCACATGAATGACTCGGGATCGTACTGGTTCAACTTGCACAACCTTTTGGCTCTGCTTCTGTATATCAGTTATTAAAACCATGTTATAATTCTGATTTTTATTAAAAATACAATAAAAACAAATGCAGTTTTAATAACTATTTACTTAGCACTCAGAATTGTGAAAAGATTAATAACTTCTTGGTCTCCATTTCAATTTTAAAAGAATTCAACCCTAATTTGCCTTTTGTAACCATTTATTTTCTTTGACAACAAACAGCATGGCAAGCTGTTCTCTGATGTGATTCCCATGTAGTCAGTAGAGATGAGCAGGCACCATTTACAGCTGAAGACATGGGGGGCCTCAATTTTTAATCAAAGGATGTGACAGGAACAACTTGTCAGGGGTTCCTTTGTCTCATTCCTCTGCAACCAATAACTTCCTCTTTCTCCTGTTTACAGGAATTGAAGGGTCTTGGAGAAAAAAAATCCAGCTGCTTCCTCTAAATTGAAAACCCTGTATAGAGTGAAGTAGTCTTTAAGACCACTTCCTGGAATCCTCCTCAAGGCCCATCTCTGCCACAACACTTACATAAATCAGTTAATGACTAGGCTGAAGGACAGACAGATCAGGATAGTTCATTCTTATAACAAAAAATGCAATGTATATACAAAGTGACATCACCTCTACCAATGCCCTTCATATGTTGTCTATTTTTATTGTAAGCTCTTTGGGGCAGGAACTGTGGTACAGAGCCATCCTGTTAGATAAACAGACTGTCCATAAGAAATGCAGAGCACGGTGGGAAGTAGATTGCAAAGAGACATGAAAACATACAGAGTTTAAGGATTATCTGAGTAAAATGTTAAATCCAGTTTATCAATTACATTGTTCATGTAATAGTTGAATAAAAACATTCACTGCGACTTCATGGGGCCATGTCTTCATATGTATCTGGGGCCCAATTCTGCTTGGGGCCTTTGGATGCTACTTCACTATAACTATAAAATAATAATAGAATTTCCTGGATTTTGGCTGCAGCTCAGGCTCATACACTTTAGTCAGCAGAATCTCTCCAGAGGACACGGAGGAAAAGCAGTAGCGATACCTTGCCCCCAAGACTAAAAGAAGGAAAGGTAAGGAGTAACTTGTTCTTGTAAAAATCCCTGCTTTATTGCTTAGAGCTAAGACATCCATTTCAGGTGGACCCCCACAGATATTGTTTGCAAAGTGCTCAATGTCGTTGAAGATACAAAGTTAGTCTTTGTCCCTTGAGAAACCCATTTGCAGAGACTGATGAGCCCAGAGAAGAAACACTTACTGGGGGTTCTGGAGCCAACTAGTTAGTACAAGCTCTAAGATACTATCTACCTATCTTAGGTATCCATCACCTTATCTGATTACTAGGCTACCACAGGTTTAGCATAGGGTGGGCCAACATATCACTGCAGGAGGATGAGGTCTCCTTGGCTGACCTGTGGTCTAGAAGAGTCTCCTGCACTGTACCTTTGCTTGCCACATCAATTTAAAAGGTAAATTTTCTTCCTGCACTTGCTCTTTTTATCTAGCTGCTTTGAACGGCAACAGAGTTCCTAACCATTTACAAGCAATTTACAAATGCTATGCATACTTTACCTCTGGAAGATCTTCTGATAGAGATGTTAGTCTGTCATTTGCTTGTGCTGTTTGAGGAGCAGGGTTTAAGAGTGGCTGAGACTCCAATTCAGCCATGCTCATTGGACCATGACTAACATCTGCAGCATCTCCAAGAAGTTCTGCTGAGATTATAAAACATACACAAACATTAATGGGGAAAAAGAATCCCTGATAAGTCCAAATTAGATCCACAGTATCCCAACTACCTCATGTTTGTACCTAGGCTCATCAATGAGGCATTCCATAATGAAGTGAATGATTATCTCTCTACCCACTCATGTTTTCAGTAGAGCTCAGATTAACAAGGTGGTGGCTCTTTTTATTTCTTTGTGTATGTACCAACATCAGAGCTCTCTGTATAGTGTGGTGGAGTAGTAAGAGTTTTTTTAAGTTGTTCAATGTGAGGTTTTTTAAATTGGTATTTAGAACCCGCATCAGGCTTTCCATCAGTATAAAATAATTTTAAAGCTGGTGACATTTTAGGCAGAAGCTAATTAACAATACCCTTTTTATTTTCCTTGATGAAAGGAGAAAGAAAAAATCTCAATGGAAGTGAGGGAAACAGTTTTATGATCTGTAGATTTCTAACATTGGAAGACCTTAATGGTGGCTCCTGCGTGGTTACAGTTCATCATGTCACTGTGTACTTAATGAGCTTTATTTCTCTTAATGGAAAGAGAGACTGGAAAGACTTCTTCATTAAAGTGTTTCATTTTACTGTGTGAATGAATAGAAATCTATGAACAGTAATTGAAAAAAAAAAAAAGTAATTTGCTATAATCCATAGAGTTTATAACACTTGTGCAGCCTGCATGTACATTAAGCATCTTTATGAAAAGTATGCTTACAGTTCATGAACTAACTTTGCAGACCACAGTTATCTCCCCAAAACTAAAACACTAGTCTGAAACCTAATTAGTGTAAAATATTGCGCTTGGGCTGAGACTTTTATGACATATTTCAGCCTGTGGCTAATTTTTAAAGCCAAATTATTAAGCACTGAATACAGAGATATATAATGGAAATGCTGATAGACCTTTAACTATATTATGGTGAGTCAAGTAGGCAACACTATAATTTCTAAGCTCTTGGAATAGACATCAAGTTTCTATTGTACGAATAAAATCAGGTCACAAGACTGAAGATATATTTCTATGGTCTACAGTAATCTAAGATATATCAATAACAAGCGAGTGACTCATTTTGATGTACAAGTTCAATACCTATTGTAAGAGGATATGATTGACAATTCACGTCTTTCAGTATGCACATGTAGAGTTACGCATGGAAATATATCACCCTTTATAGCCAAGTGATGTATTGGTTATTTAGTTTTACTGTTAAATATAACTCTTGTAGACTACACCACAGGCACTGAGACTGTAAGAAAAATGGCACTTAACCCTAGCTGTTGACAGACTGATGGATGGATCCACTCACACAACACATTAGGTATACTGAGGAATTAGCTGAAAAATGGCAATTATTCAAAGGTGATTATCCATAGTTTCATTTTTTTCCTGGAAGAGATTATTTTAACTTGAACAGTTTCTGTGCTGTCTTTGGTTGCACTGCCAAAGCTATTAGGAAACAAGATCTTTTGTTCCTCCTTAGTACTAAAATACTGTTTAAGTCAGAAGTAGGCCCCAGCTTTCCTAGAAGGTTATTTTCTTAGCAATGCTCTCCGAATAGCTTTGCTCAATGTTCAGTGGCGGTCAAAATGCAAACAGAAAGTTACAATGTATTAAAGGGATGTAAAAATAATACTGGAAATATTATCTAAAACAATAGTACATCCCCATTTGGAATCGCGTCCACTTTAATAAAAAATGACATAGCAGAAATAGAAGTGATTCAGAAACAGACAACAAAATGGCTGCCTTAAAGGATCAATTTATCCTAGACAACACCAATTCAAATCTGGTCCAAGTCAACAATGACCAAAAGCTCTTAGCTGATAATGATTACATGAAATGTGTGAATTGAGTTGGCATCTCTGTCCATTTCCTATTGGACAAATGTCCACAATACAAAGTCATGATCCCAAAAAGCAACAGTTGCTCCTCTCCTGACAGTCTCATCAGAGGTGTCAAAGTTTAAATCAACATGTAAACTGAATTACCCTCTCATCTCTAGAGTTACTGGTCTTGTCTACACCCAAGCTTGCATTAGTATAACTACACTGATTTAGCTGAATCAGTGCAAATTTGTGTGTAGACACTCATATTTTGGTTTCAGAATGTCAGTTTAGCCTAATCTCGTTTTAAGCCAAACCAAAATACCCCAGACTTGACTGAAATAGGAATGTCTATGTGCAAACTTGCCCCAATTTAAATCAGTTTAAAAAAAATGCAACTTTAGTTAAACCTGTGCAAGCTTAAGTAGAGCCAAGGTGAAGAAGGATGGGCCAGTGGCTAGGGTGCTAGTTTGGGACTACAGAGACTTGGGCTCAATTCCCGGCTCTGCCACACTTCCTGCATGACCTTGGGCAAGCCCCTTTGTCTCTGATTCTCAGCTCCACATCTGCAAAACATCTGGGAATGACAGAACAGCGCTATCTCACAGGAATATTTGAGGATACAATACATTAAAGACTGCAAGGTGCTCAGGTATGATGGTGATGGGGGCCATACAAGTACCAGAAAGAGAGAGGGGGCAAGCAGCATGTAAAAGCTTGCACTGCCAGTACTATACTGGTTTTATGGACTTTAGCTTCAAGGACTGTTTGTTAATCTAGCACTTATGGTAACTAAATTCACCCTTAAAGAACAGAAGACACATGACAACTAGGTTTTGTGTAAGTAAAGGACTATTTGGCACTATTCTATTTAATACTGCATAATCCTTTAGTGCAGTGGTCCCCAACCTTTTTCATCCGGCGGGCACCAGACGACAAGCCACGGAGGACTGTGGCGGTGGATGAGCATCCGCCGAAATGCCGCCAACAAGCGGCAATGTCAATAGGCGTCGCCGCCGAAATGCCGCCGACAAGCATCATCATCCAGAGGCATCGGCGGCATTTCAGCGGCGACGCCTCTGGATGACGCTGCTTGTCGGCGGCATTTCGGCGGATGCTCGTCCGCCGGCCAGTACGCAGGCGCACTTAGACGCCCCGGCAGGCGCCACGGTGCCTGCAGGCACCGCGTTGGGGACCCCTGCTTTAGTGAATGCAACATGTCACCAACAGGATTGAAGATGCTGCTTGAGACATGCCAAAGCATTCAAACTCCACCCTGCTAAGCTGGGAAAGACACAATCCAGATTGAGGTAAAGAGAGGTGCCTTGGTTTTTAGTCACTGGAGATGGAAAAACTGGAAGCCTGATGGAATCAGTTAAGGCCATTGCCAGCATAAATGGAAAACAGACTTATAACAATTCATAAGGAACAACTAGATCACTAACTTCCCTCCATCTAACCCCTCCTCCTATGAAAGGTTTCAGAGAGGAGAATATGGGCTTATTTTCTCCCAGTAGGAGATGTGGGGGAAACAGCAAGTGCAGCTTCACTAGAAAAATGACCAACTATTGGCAACAAATATCAAGAACTCTCCCCCCTTCAATAGGTTTGAAAATGTTTTAGCCACTAATGTGGGAAAAGGCAGTTTTCAACACCTAGCACAGACAGTATGCAAGACCCTTCATCATACTAGGTGGTGTTCAACACCATGTTCCAAAAATGTGCTTAACACAGTTCCAGTCTGTCCGCACTACATTCTGACACATTTTCCATCCCATCGTGGTCTCCAGTAGATAATACTGAGGAAAGATCATGTTCTAGCTTATACCTGTAACCCTGTCACACTCTCCTGGTGATGGTACACGGTGGGGTCTCTGTTCAGGAACCAGGCCAGCCACCTGGTCTGTATAAACTGAATGTCCCATTAGAATACTTTCTGCTGCTCTAGTCAGTCTAGGTCTTTGGCCTTCACTAAGTTCTCCAACACTATTATCAGAATCCTAGAGAAAACAGAGAAACATTCAATGAATCACAACAGATATCTTTCCAACTATGTAATACTGTTTAAATATAATATTCTTTAACATACATGTACATAGCTTTATACTACCTGTGCTGTATAAAGAAGACCGCAACCTGAAAGACTGACACGTGACCACAGGATGGAATGTAAGACCTACCTTTACCATTGGACTGAATCGAGCAATGGAGAGATTATTTCCTTTGTTGCTGGTTTGCCAGAGGAGCTGAGATGTATTGTTTTAAAGGAGAGAATCTTCAAAAAGTTACTATCATAGAATCATCAAACTGGAAGGAACCTCAAGAGGTCATCTAGTCCAGTCCCCTGCACTCATGCCAGGACTAGTATTATCCAGACCATCCTGACAGGTGTTTGTCTAACCTGCTCTTAAAAATCTCCAATGATGGAGATTCCACAGCCTCCCTGAGCAATTTATTCCAGTGCTTAACCACCCTGACAGTTGGGATGTTTTTCTTAACATCCAACCTAAACCTCCCTTGCTGCAATTTAAGCCCATTGCTTCTTGTCCTATGCTCAGAGGTTAGGGAGAAAAATTATTCTCTCTCCTTCTAACAATCTTTTATGTACTTGAAAACTGTTATGTCCCCCCTCAGTCTTCTCTTCTCTAGCCTAAAAAACCCCAATTGTTTCAATCTTTCCTCAATGGTCATGTTTTCTAGACCTTTAATCATTTTTGTTGCTCTTCTCTGGACTCCAATTTGTCCACATCTTTTCTGAAATGTGGTGCCCAGAACTGGACACAATACTCCAGATGAGGCCTACTCAGCGTGAAGTAAAGCAGAAGAATTACTTCTCATGTCTGCTTACAACACTCCTGCTAATACATCCCAGAATGATGTTTTCTTTTTTTGCGACAGTGTTACACTGTTGACTCATATTTATCTTGTGATCCACTACGACCCCCACATCTCTTTCTGCAGTACTCCTTCCTAGGCAGTCATTTCCCATTTTGTATGTGTGCAACTGATTACTCTACTTAGGAAGAAACTCTTTGCATTTTCCTTTTGAATTTCATCCTATTTCCTTCAGACCATTCCTCCAGTTTGTCCAGATCATTTTGAATTTTAATCCTATCCTCCAAAGCACGTGTAACCCCTCCCAGCTTGGTACGTCCACAAACTTTACAGTGTACTCCTGATGCCACTATCTAAATCATTGATCAAGATACTGAACAAAACTGGACCCAGGACCGATCCCTGTGGGACTCCACTCGATATGCCCTTCCAGCTTGACTGGGAATCACTGATAAGTACTCTCTGGGAATGGTTTTCCAACCAGTTATGTACCAACCTTATAGTACCTCCATCTAGCTTATATTTTCTTAATTTGTTTATGAGAAGGTCATGCAAGACCGTATCAAAAGAGTTACTAAAGTCAAGATATACCACATCTACAGGTTCTCCCCCCATCCACAAGGCTTGTTACAATGTCAAAGAAAGCTATTTGGTTGGTTTGACACGATTTATTCTTGGCAAATCCATGCTGACTGTTACTTGTCACCTTTTATCTTCTAGGTGTTTGCAAACTGATTGCTTAATTATTTGTTCCATTATCTTTCCAGGTACTGAAGTTAAGCTGACTGGTCTGTAATTCCCTGAGGCTGTCCTTATTCCCCTTTTTATAGATGGGTTCTATATTTGCCCTTTTCCAATCCTCTGGAATCTCTCCCATCTTCCATGACTTTTCAAAGATAATTGCTAATGGCTCAGTTATCTGCTCAGTCAGCTCCTTGGGTATTCTAGGATGTATTCCATCAGGCCCTGGTGACTTGAAGACATCTAACTTGGCTAAGTAATTTTTAACTTGTTCTTTCCCTATTTTAGCCTCTGATCCGACCTCATTTTCACTGGCATTCACCATGTTAGATGTCCAATTACTACTAACATTTTTGGTGAAAACTGAAATAAAAAAGTCATTTAACACTTCTGCCATTTCCATATTTTCTGTTATTGTTCACCTCTCCCCCCGCAATTTAGTAATGGGCCTACCCTGTCCTTGGTCTTCCTCTTGCTTCCAATGTATTTGTAGAGTGTATTCTTCTTACTCTTTATGTCTCTAGCTAGTTTAATCTTGTTTTGTACCTTGGCTTTTCTAATTTTGTCCCTACATACTTGTGTTGTTTGTTTATATTCTTCCTTTGTAATCTGACCTAGTTTCCCCTTTTTGTAGGACTCTTTTTTGAGTTTCAGATCATTGAAGATCTCCGGGTAAAGCTAGGGTGGTCTCTTGCAATACTTCCTATCTTTCCTATGCAGTGGGATAGTTTGTTCTTTTGCCCTTAATAATGTCTCTTTGAAAAACTGCCAACTCTCTTGAACTGTTTTCCCCCTTAGACTTGCTTCCCCTGGGATATAACCTACTAACTCCCTGTGTTTACTAAAGTCTGCCTTCTTGAAATCCATTATCTTTATTGTGCTGTTTTCCCTCCTATCATTCCTTAGAATCATGAACTCTACCATTTCATGATCACTTTCACCTAAGATGCCTTCCACTTTCAAATTCTCAACCAGTTCCTCCCTATTTGTCAAAATCAAATCTAGAACAGCCTCTATCCTAGTAGCTATCTCCACCCTCTGAACTAAAAAATTGTCTCCAATACATTCCAAGAACTTGCTGGATAATCTGTGTCCTGCTGTATTATTTATCATGCTCATCTCTCTGATATAACCATCGAGAGTTGTCAAACAACGTGACATTTAGAGTACTTAAAAGATGGCAAGTCTGTGCTGTTGCAGTATGTCAAATTAAAAGGTTCATCTTCAGCGATACTTTGATATGGCCTGAATGTTTCTCCATTATCCAACCAAGCTGGATAATGAAACCAGTTAACTCTCCTCCATGCAATGGGAAACAAGCAATATATTTATGAGATTTTTGTGTTTGAAGGACCAGGAAAATAATTATGATCTTGTGCTAAAGCAGTGTGATGAGTATTTTGTTTCTAGAGGTAATCTCATATGCAAGAAGCTACGCCTGCGCTAGCATTGCCAGAATCTGTAGAGGCATTTGTTAGAACATTGTGTGAATAGGCTGAGGACAGAGTATGGGACAGACAAAGAAAAGCAATTAAGAGCTGTATTTGTAATTAACAATGCTGACAAGAAAGTGTCACTAAGATTACAGCTGGAGTGAGAGTTGATACTACAGAAAGCTCTTCAAATAGTTCATCCTCTAATCTCATTAAGCAAACAAAATAAAGATCAGGGACAGTTCAGGCTAAGCAAGACAGAAGGAAGAAATTGGATATGTTCCAGGAAAGTCACAAAAAACAAGAAATTGACCTAAATACAGGTATTTCATGAGTTATGTGGCAGTGTCCTCCCAAGTTCTCTCTGTCTGAATATCCTTCCAACCCCAGCCAGGACTGTGCAATCAGTTCATTCATCTTTTTACTTACACAAAGTTGTCAATTGGCTGCAGACTTTTGTATTGAAAATACCTAACTGCATTACAGAATTATTACTGGTCTAAACTCTTTTAATATAGACTGATAATTATGTTTTTCAAATATCTTTTAGGTAAATAGAATGTTTTGTTGTTCTTCAGGTCAGTACAGAAGAAAATGAGACGTAATTAAGTGTATGAAATCTTTTGGCACCATCTATTCCCTAGATCTCCCCCAAACCATCTATCTGGTCATGACTGCCATAAACTTCTTGCCCTTTCAAAATGGCCAGACAAAGTGTGGCCAGACATTTCTGGAATACTTCTAAATGTTAACATAGTGGAGACTGGTATATAAGATGTTACGTACAGCAAAAAAATTGATTATAAATGGAAGAGAATTTTAAGTACTTAGAAGCCTGGAGTAGAACCAGCATTCTTCACAGAAGAATTTCCTTCTAGGGGTAAGAGGTTGGATAAAACTTTTCGTTTTTCCATAAGCAAAAGAAACTTCAGATTTTTTACCTCCTTTGTATCATAAAATATCATTTCAGAATGCCTAGTATTTTTGCTTTAATTCCAAATAGCAATGAAAAGGAAATAAGATACCTCAGAGTGGTAAATTACTTCTTGTAAAGCAACTGGTGCCTGATTTAGTTTAGCAAAAAGAGAGAGAACCGGATCTCTGTGGTATCCCCTATGGGGTCTTCTCATGACCTGTCCTTCACTGGGAGGATCGTAATCCTAAAACAAAATTAAAAAACGTTTTAGTAGTCAGATCATCCTTAGTGTAGAGTTAACTGTACATTATTTTTATAAAGCATCTCCATCTTTTACTACAGTTACCAATATTAAAAACTTTTGTAATGAAAGTACAAACACTTCATAACAGGGAGACTGGCAGCACAGCTTCCTCTCTTTAGCAAAAGAAGGGCACAATCAATATATTAAGAGTTTTGATACACAAGACCGTAACAGTTTGAGACAGAAAAGACCTATTAGACCATAAAGTCCTATTCCCCAGCAAATGCATAATATAGCCCAGATGCAGAATCTGGTATTGAAATTATTATTAAAGCTAATGTTAAAATTATATAATACATAGGTTAAGAAAAGAGTGTCTGTACATCTGGGTATAGTGCTTAAATTATCCCAAAGTACAAAGGTTGATTTAAAATACATAGAGAACATAGTCAGCAACAACCCAAATAGGATTAATAAATTTAACAATACAATTTAGATATTAGCATCCAAATATTTGACTACACTTGTTCTTAGCCAAAAGGCTAAGAATGCAAAAATATACATTCAGATTCCTGAATCATTAATCTTCAGTAATTTCATGTGGATGAACACTGACATGAAAATATTTCTATTGTTTGTTTTTTGTTCACCCAAGGCTTAAGAGGAAGACTGTCTCCATACAAACTCTTCATTCTCAGCAGAGCAGAGTAGACATGGGTAATAGAATTTTCAGCAAATTTTTACTAACCACTCCTTGCAGGTAGGTGACTGGATATTTAGCCAGCTGCATGAAACTGGCAGGACTGATAAGCCAATGTTGCCTTTACTACAGAGAACCTGGGCTGATGGAACACCAACACAGGAAGATCGTGCAGCCAGCCAGAAACAGATACCTCTTTTCACTGAAATAGCTAACCTGCTAGTAATTGTCACACATAGGCTGCTCATCAAGAGGTACTTGCTTCCACTCCCATAAAGATTTTTTTTTTTTTTGGCTTGAATGTCATAGTAGTACAGTACACATTACTAGTCTATATTCCAACATCTTCCTTCTAAAAGCCATCACACAGTCATAGAGGGAAAGTCCTAGGGTTTTCTGGAGGAAATATGTTTAAAAAATTGTCAGCTTTTTGGCTTGGAAAGCTTACAAGCCAATGGACTAAGGCAAGGGGCAGCCAAGCTGAGGCAGAAGTCAGCTAAAGCAGCTTAAAACTTCATTAATACATATAAGAATTTAAGCCTACAAGAAATTAAAAGGTGCCTCAAAACTGAAGCAGTTTAGCATGCACCCAATGTTCTAGACAGTTTAGCTTTAAGATGTCTCAACCCTCCAAAATACAGATGCAGTGAAATGGAGCCTTTGGACGTTCACAACTTTAGGTCTACTAGACAGATTTGCTTCAAACTTGACTTGCTTTTTATGCCTGAAAGAGACTTAAGTCATAGCACAAAACAACTTTGAAGTTTCTAGTTTCAGAGATGTGAGGTATGAGTGTGTGAAATGTTTTACTGGAATGTGTGACATACAAGAAAGAAAGAAACAAACAAAGAACCTGAAAACTGTCTCTGCAGAACCAGTCTTGGGAGTGCACCACTTGGTGATGCAAATCCTAGAAATATGAAAGAACAGTGATCACAGGGGCTGTGCACATCTTCCCTTATGGATATGAACATTTAGTTCACAAGGAAGATTTCAAACAGCTTTAGTGCTCTATCATAATCATAATCATCAGGCAAGTGGTCCAGGATGGGAAGACTTCAATCCAAGTGTGAAAAATTGTACCTGGTCTTCACTATCAGATTGAACAATTAGATTCTCTCTCTCACACACGCATCCTTCCACCCCGCACTCTCAACAAATTACAAACTATACAATAAATATGAACAGATTAAAAATATGGAGCACAGAAGTGAGCCTAAAGAAAGGAACTGAGATCATCAGAGTGACAGTACATGCAGACAAATCCCCAGAAGTCACTTACCATTTCATTTGCATCATGTAGCGTGCTAGTTAAACTTTCACTGAGGTTTGGAAGAGACAGTCCTCCTTCTGCTAACGCTGAAAATAAAAATTGTGGGTTTTTTTAAAGTTACAAGCAGAAAATATCCATTTTTATGACACGCAAGTTAATGCCATATTTTTCCTTGTTTGCGGCAAAATGCTCTAATAAGGTTACAAATTTCTATCTATCAAATGTCTCTCACTCATAAAAACAGATTTTTAGTCAACAACAAAAACATTCTGACACTTTGGAAATGTAAAAAATGTGCCCTCATTACAATTTGTTCCTGGTACTTGTGCAAGACAGAATAATCCAGCATTTCAAAAATGCAGCCATGCAGCCACTAGGGGCTTTTCGTGCGGCCAGAGACCACCTGGGCGGTCATTAGGGGGGCAAAGCTGTGTTAACAAACATACAAATATCACTTTTCACAGAAACAGACTTACTAGCTAGCAAATCTACAAAAAAAAAAAAAAAAAAAAAAAAAANAAAAAAAAAAAAAAAAAAAAAAAAAAAAAAAAAAAAAAAAAAAAAAAAAAGGCAACAAAAAAGACAACAACACGCAAAGCACATCATTAGTTTCTATTTTGTTTAGGTTCAGTTAAAAAATAGAGACAACTACATTATTTTTATTATTGATTCTGCAATAAAAACCTACATAAATAAATTACAATGATTTGGACATGTACATGCACATATTTATTTGTTTTCCTAACGTTAATTGAGTATTTTAGGAAAAATTGCCAGTGGCCACCAGCAAGAGTTGGTGGCCACACTCTGAGGCCACCAAAATTTTTCTTGTGAGACCCCCTGGAATAAACTAAACAAGTTCTTATGTCAGTAAGATTAAGTTAATTAGTTTAATTATTTTCTTTAATTTATTTACAATTCATAAGCAAACACTTATTTCATTCTGAGGTGAGAAAAAATGATGAAGTATCTTACATGTGCCCAGAAACTTGAACAGGAAGTTAAGGAGTACAGACACAGTACACTCTCACTGTAGGCTTACCAGAAAAAATATGAAATTGAATGCTCTTCTATTAAATTGTGAGAGTAACTCTCACATGAACAGCAAAGAAAAACATGTTTAAACCAACCCTAAACTAAACAGATTCTTGGAAGTTAAATTACCTCTTGCAGCCACCAACTGTCCATAGCTAAATAAGACCTCGCCTTCTGAGATAGGCTTGTCTGCAGTTTCTGTTTCCGTGACAGTTAGGCTGCTTTCATGTGTTGATGGGCCAGAACTGGGAGTATGCACAGGAGATGGAAGCCTTGGTTCACAAGGAAGTGACTCAAAGGGTCTAATTGGTTCAGGAGAAGGTAAAATCAACATCTCTGGTTCTTCATCTTTAGCCACAGACATTACACTAAAAATGTAAGAAAATATTTTGTTACTGCACCAAAATACACTGCACTAAATCTTAAACTCAACATTGTAAAGAAATTCTAATTTACAAAGCTTTTATTAAAAGAAGGAGCACAGTATTTCATGGACTGATCTGAATAAAAACTTAAAAATAACCTTAACAATGAGCTCTAATTATCTAACTAAAAATTTGCTTATTGTGTTTTGTCATAAAGAAGTTACTTCCATTAACATTGCAGCAAAAATAGTTCCCCATTTGGTAAAACGATAACAAAAAAGCACTTCAACAGAGCAAAATCTGTTACTAGCAGTTGTGACAAGAACCGGCTTACTAAATATCTTGTCAAATATGATTACAAACAAGTACTGATAAAATCTGGAGGAGGTCCTGATTTTCTTATACCTGTTATATAAATCAGCCTCTGATTCTATTTACTGAATTGTTTATCCTAACACTTCATGACATATACATACGGTATTTCCCTAAAGTTATTTACTCTACAGGAAAAAAAGGCAAAATTACTTGCAAGAGAAATTAGATAACATATTGATTGTTATAACTCACACAGCTCTTGGATGGAGAGTTTCTTCATTCAAAGGACTGGGTTTTTCCTCATCCAGAGGAAGTTCAGCATCACCCCATGGATTTGGAGGTTTTGGGCTTCCCATCCTTGTTGCATCAGAGCCATGTTCTGATACAGGAGGGCTTGGAGTAGTTACTCTAGGAGGTGTATCAACTGGAGTAGCAGCAGGTGTGCCAATAGGAGTAGTGGCAGCTGGAATGTCAAATCCTACACATAAGAAATCAATCACAAAATTCAGACTGGCAAGTAAAACAACAAGTAATCCTCAGGCAAGGTCAAGTTATTTTGTTTCATAAGACTTGCATATCTTACCTGAAAACATTCCAGTAGTTGTGGGGACTAAACTAATTTAACTAAATAGTTAGCATTTAGCAGGATTAGACAATTGCCTATAGCTCCCATTGACTTCAATGTGATTTGTGGGTGCTCAGCACTTCTGAAAGCCAAGCCAATCTATTGTGGGTGCTTAAACATGGACGTAACAACATTAGGCATAGATAAAGCAGCAAAGGTCAGCTATTTCTCTGACATGGTGAGAGGAAAAGGGATGACTCCCAGAGACAATGCCAATGCAAATTCTGCCTGGTCAAGGCACAACTGATGCCCCATGGAAAACAAAAAAGCATATCTTTTAAACAAATTAGCTCAAACCTTTTAAACTATGTGAGTTTCCACCTGCTCTCTCAGTGGAAACACAGACCCAACAGTGGTTATTCTCAGAGATAGTATCTTTGGGGGAGAAAATATTCCATGCCATAAACTAAAGTCAACAGATGTCAGTACACTTGTTCCATCTCACTTTTAAAGACCATTTTCATTACCTTTTTCTGTCATTTGTTCTTGTTCCCCAACATCTCCACCGATTTCTGTCACAGACGGAGAAGAAACTGGAGTTTTTACTGGAGCTGGTTCTTTTTCAGGAAGTGGTGTATGAGGTGGTGTAGCCAATGGAGTAGACACCACAGACTCCTGAAAAAAATAAAAGAAGAAAAAGACATATAATTGGAAGTCCAGTAACACTGAGTGTTTTTTCCATTTAAATATGACCTCCTGGAACTCTTCAAGGGCACTTGAAAAACTTTATCTGAAGATAACTTGATCAGACTCCACAGTGTCAGAAGTCAGAAATCCTGGCTCAAGGTACAACAAGATGCCTTCATTCAGTGATCAAATGTTTCAATCTGCAGCCTGTTGGAATTAGTCATTCCTCTCTCCACCAAAAGAGGAAGCAAATTTGTCTCTACTGATAAATAACTCTGCTCTCCATGTAACCTTGTCTCTCCTAAGTTTGTTCAGAATTGCTGCCACCAGAGGATGTCTCGGAAGAGTATAACTGAAGTTCTACACATCCTAAACAAGGAAAGTTTGGTCCTCCACTCCCTCATCCATAGAGCACTCATGGAGATTGATAACTGTAGGATAAGCCTATCCACAATTATGTTTCCCTTCCCTGAAACATAAAGAGCCACCCAATGTTTGCACAATTTGAGTCAATGGCATTTACTGCCCATTAACCAGATCCTTCAGCACTCTCTCCAATAGTACATTGAACTGGTTCTGCTTCAGTGAAGAAATTGTGCATTTAGATTCACCTCTGCATCAATGCCCTGATATCCATGGCACATCAGTGCAGATATTTCCACAGCTACTTGCTTCTTATGCTATTCCCTTTTTATGCAGTGTTGCTGTAGCTGTGTTGGTCCCAGGATATTAGAGACAGGGCAGGTGAGGTAATGTCTTTTATACTGGACCAACTGCTGCTGGGGAGAGAGAGACAGAGAGAGAAGTTTCAGAGATTACACAGAGCTTTTCTTCAAGTCAGAAGAAGACCTGAAGAACAGCTCTGTGTAGCTTGAAAGCTTCTCTCTTTCACCAACAGAAGTTGGTCCAATAAAAGATATTACCTCAGGCACCTTGTCTCTCTGATTCTCTTTTTAGACATTCTGATTTGATATTATGTGACATACTGGGACCGGAATCTCCACCACACACAAGAAGGGATGAGGGAGCTGGTTGCAACTCCTCAATCCTGCACTGTCTGCCCCCAATATAAGTCAAGAATTGTTGAGGAGCAGCTCTAACGAACACAACTGCTGTAAGGCACACTCAGTAAACTCCCTTAAATATGGATAATCAAATCCAATATTACTATTCCCCTCCTTCAGAGACCAATTTTATGTGCACAGCATTTTAAAAATAAATGTAGCAAACTGCAAAAGAACTCAAGTTTTGAAAAGTGAAATTGGTTTAAATCTTGTTACTTATTGGGACTTACTGTAACCAAGAAGCCATAACATGCTTGTTCTGATTCAGAATCGCTTTTCAATGTCTTCAGATTGCACATAACCAAAATCCCAGGATTAAAAAAATAAATCCTAACACCCTCATAACTACAACTGGAAACGATAATAAAATTCACTCTTACTGGCAAGACTGTTGTGCTTTGAAGAACATTTGCAGCAGGAACTGCTTTCTGAGCCTCCCTGTCACCCAGCATGACGGCAATAGTCTCAGTAAGAGCTTCATTCACAAAATGACTAATCATTTCTGAGTTCACTGGCACACCAGCGCTGACAAAGAGCTGAAATCCTCCACCACCTGCTGCCTCAACTATAAAAGAAAACACACAAAACTCAAATTCAAATTTTACTTCTTGATATGGAATGTATCATACTGCAGAGATATAACAATATAACAATATGCTTAGCAATTTGCATCTTCAAAGAACTTTACATACATTAATGAACTCTCAAGCACTCTTGTGAGAAAGTATTATTCCTATTTTACAGATGAGGAAACTGAGGCAGATGACTTGTCCAAGGCCGCAAAGGGAGTCAGTGTAAGGGCTGAGGTGAGATTGTGGGAGTCCCTATGTCTCTCTCTTATGTATGTTTATAAGGCAGGCATTTATTTGATATGCCATTCTTCACAAGAGAGATAAAGACAGTCACCCTTGTAGTCTAGCAAAAGTACAATGCGCAGCTGCACTTTGATTTGCATGGAAGGAGGGCTACCAGAATTTGGTTTGCAAAGCTGGCCCATTTGTGGAATATTCTTTATCAATTAATCAGGGTAATTTGCTTTTATTGGCCTGATGACCCCTTTCTTCACCTCCGCATGGGCACAAACACACATCTTTTCTGTGCATTAGTTGATCAGTTTTGTACGTTTAACACCTCTTACGGCTTAGACAGTTAAAACTCCCTAACCAAGCTGTTAAAATACCTTTTAGCCCAAATTTGAGATGGACAGCCTTTGGTCCCATCTGCCTTCAGGCTGGAAAGCAACTGAGAACAACTACAATTCCTACTTACCAATGTCAGAGGTTACAGCCTCACTCTCTTCACTGTCTGATGCACTCACACTGGGCACTCTTTCCTGCTGGACGGGGTACATCCCGCTAATAATTCGTGCCATTACTTCTTGTTCCACCCTGACAAAACAAAACTTTTGTATTTCTACCGGCAGGCTCTGAGACAGACAAATTGACAGCATTCTCAATATATGGGGAAAACTTAATAAGACAAAGGGAAATAGTTTAAAAAAAAATACTTGTGTTGATTATGTATTTCTTGCTGCTATTTTATTACCTTCACCCTGACAGGAAACTCACCAGCTAATCAACTTATTTTCTAAAGTTTCCCTCCTTTCAATGATTTCATCCAGAATATCAGCTGGCTGTTGAGAAGTAGGAGCAGTTGGGGGAAATGGAGGGCCATTATATTTTGGAGAAACAACTTCAGTTTGTCTATTAAATTCCAGGATTGGTTCAGACAATTCTGGGATTCCATCCTCCTCCTCCTGATCCTAGTTACAATAAAAGCAAAGAGACAGCCTTAAGGATTTTTGCTTTATAAAATAGTTACAGTTGTGTTATACCATAGTATGCACACGCTTTCCGTTTACCATTTTGCAGTTAATATACAATATTTCAAGACTACCAGCCCATAAATCTGTGCAGTTATAGTGGTACAGACGTTATTACATAAAACAGGATTTGGGTCTCTGGCCTGTGGTGCATGAGGCAGGAAGATAAAGGATAAGTGCAATACCTCAGAAATGTACTTGCAACATTTTAACTGAAGAAACAGTGGGTGAGGTAGTATATTTTATTGGACCAACCTCTGTTGGCGAGAGAGACAAGTTTTCGAGCTTACACAGAGCTCTTCTTTAGGTCTGGGAAAGGTACCCAGAGTCTCACAGCTAAACACAAGGTGGAACAGACAAGGAGTAAACACATGTTGCAAGAGGCTAATTAAGATGAAGCAGGCAGTTCACAGCTCTACAGTCATAGGATAAAAGGAGGATTAATGGGTTACAGATTGTTGTAATGAGCCATAAATCCAATGTCTTTATTAAGTTCATAATTGTTAGTGTCTAAAAGAGTCATTAATTGTAAGTTCTTGTGTTTGTCTTCTGAAGGTGTTGTGCGAGGTCAGATATGAAGTGATCATTTTGTGAAAAGTCTTCACCCACGGGTGATAGGGTGTTTTTTTCTTTTATCGTTTTTCTGTGTGAGTTCACTCGAGAGCATAGAGATTGTCTGGTTTCACCCACATAATTGTTATTAGGGTGTGACACTGACAGACCAGGTGCCAGCTCATGACAAGGCCACTAGGCCTCACTGAGCACTGACAAAAGCATAGCTGGGAACCAGTCTGGCTCACCTGTGTGTTAGTATTGTTAAAATAGACATTAAGTTGATAAGAATGTATATAGTGTTTAGATGAAACACCTGTAGGATGCTGCATGTATTGATCTCACTTATAAATTCTCTAGCCCAGGGGTCGGCAACCTTTCAGAAGTGGTGTGCCGAGTCTTCATTTATTCACTCTGATTTAAGGTTTTGCGTGCCGGTAATACATTTTAACGTTTTTAGAAGGTCTCTTTCTATAAGTCTATAATATATAACTAAACTATTGTTGTATGTAAAGTAAATAAGGTTTTTAAAATGTTTAAGAAGCTTCATTGAAAATTAAATTAAAATGCAGAGCCCCCCGGACCGGTGGCCAGGACCCAGGCAGTGTGAGTGCCACTGAAAATCAGCTTGCGTGCCGCCTTTGGCACACGTGCCATAGGTTGCCTACCCCTGCTCTAGCCCATGGTATAAAGTTACATTGGGTGTTTTCATTGTAAACCTCTGTAACTGTGTAACTCACCAGACAAGAAAGAAGCATTAATTAGTGTAAAGTGCTGGTCCTGCACACAGGAAGGTCCACGGAAACCAAATGATTGTGAAACATCAAAGGACAAAGACTTTCTTGATTGCCCCCCCGCCCCATACACGAAGAGGAGATAGGAGCCAACACTTGTTCCATCCGTTTGAACTCTGGGGGAAGGAAATAAAAATCCCTGACCAGAAAGAACTGCATCATTGTGCTGCTTGGAATTTGGAGAAGACAACATTTCTAAGGCATCACCAAGCTACTTATCTTGGGTTAGTCCTAAAGGGCATATAGAGCTTGCACATTACAGTAGCATCTATTACTTTTTGAAATCTAAGAATGTAACTCATTTGTGTGTGTATGTTTGCCTGCTTTAACCTTGTAAATAACTCTCATTTCTTTTTCCTAGTTAATAAACCTTTAGTTAGTTTAATATAGGACTGGCTACAAGCCTTGTCTTTGGTGAAAGATCTAAGGTACAACTGACCTGGGGTAAGTGATTGGTCCTTTGGGACTGGGAGTAACCTGAATATTGCTGTGATTTTTAGTGTAAGTGACCATCTATCACAAAGGCAGGCTTGCCTAAGTGGCAAGATAGACCAGAGTGGCCAATGGGACTGTGTCTGTAACTCCATGTTAAGGCTGTTGTAGTGCTTGAGGAGTTCCCACTTGATACTTGGTTAGTGAAATCTAAAGATAGAACACACAACCAGTTTGGGTTTTGTGCCCTGTTTCTTAACAGTCTGCCCTGAGGTTGGCACTCATGCTTGTGAGCCACTCTAGACAGCTTGACATAGGGCATTTAGTGCACTGGATGAGGTACACCACATGTTGTGATAGGAATGTGTAGGACCCATGGATCTTGAAATGTGTGCTGTGGGGAGTATTGATCATATGGAGATAGGTCTGCATGTTTTGCATCTGTTGTTATGACTCCACTACCTATCCATCAACCTCCCTCTAGAACACACCCACACCAGTACCAACTTCCTGGACACCACCATCAACTTCAACAATAGAACTCTACAGGCAACTATATAAAAGAAACCCAAGGATCACCATACCTAACCTTCACAGATCTACTAACCACCCCAAACACACCAAAAAAGCTTTTATCTACAGCCAGGCACTCAAATAAACACAGAATATGCTCCGAGGAGAAAGTCCTGGATACATACCTCAACACTCCTAAAACTGCCTTCACTCAAACAAGGACACTCCACCAAAGAAGTAGATTGCATCAAGGAATGGGCCAACAAAATGCCCTGAGAGAACCTGTTTCAATACAGGAAAAATAAACCCACTGACCAAACACCCATAGTTGTCACCTACCATCCCACACTGGAACCCAGGCAGGGTATTGTTAAACAATTACGACTGATGCTCAATGGGGACTACCTGAACCACCTCTTCCGTCTTTCAAACAACCCTCCCACCTCACCCTGCTCATCATCAGAAGCAAGCTCCCCACAGACCAGGACATACCAACTCAAAGCACCACCAGACCCTGCCAGAACAACAGATGCAAAACCTACAGACATATCTCCACTTCTGTGGTGACCAATATTGCCCACAACACATCTTTCAAGATCCAGGGGTCCTACACACGCCTATCAACACGTGGTGTACCTCATACAGTGCACTAAATGCCCCAATAACAACTATGTGGGTGAAACCAGACAATCACTACACACACAAATGAACTCACACAGAAAAATGACAAAAGACAAAAACACCCAATCACCCGTGAGCAAACACTTTTCACAAAATGATCATTTCATATCTGATCACACAGTCTTCATCCTCAATAGAAACCTGCGCAACACCTTCAAAAGATGAGCCTGGGAACTTAGATTCATAATTCTGTTACATACCAAAAATTATGAACTTACTTAAGACACTGGATTTATGGCTCATTACAGCAATCTGTAACCCACTTATCCTCCTTCTGTTCTAGGGGTGTTAACTGTCCACTGCTTCTTGAATAGTCTCTTGCAACATGTGTTCCACTTATCTATTCCACTTTGTATTTAGCTGTGGCACTCGAGGACCTTTCCCAGACCTGAAGAAGAGCTCTGTGTAAGCTCGAAAGCTTGCCTCTTTCACCAACGGAAGTAGGTCCAATAAAAGATATTACCGTAGGCACCTTGTCTCTCTAATATTGTGAGACCAATATAGCTACAGCAACACTGCAATTATAACTGAAGTCACTTGTAATATGCATCTCAGAAATGCTGTCCCATAGCACAGATTTTCAATCTTTCCATGGATATCCATTTTCTGCAGAATTTACGCTTTAATTTAAAATAAGTGTCAGTACCACCTGGCTGTGAAGATACGGACCAAAATGTGAATGTATTGAGCACACCAGCAGGTAAACTATAGCTCTAACAGATGTTCGTTATCTTGGAAGCTTAATGGTAATTTAAATACACACATTTATTTTTTCACTACATTTATTTGCTGAAGAGTTAGAAGGGATTTCTAAGCAATGAAATGCAAGACTAAAAAGCTTAATTTTCCAACCCTGCACCCCTTCTGTTTTTTGTTTCTGTGTGTTTTTGCACAAGCCTCTACACAGAACCATGGCCAATCACGCATACCATACCACACTGTAATGCTTAACAGAGGCACCACGAAGGACCAGATCCTGCAACCTTCGTTTAGCATATACCAATTTTTACTTATCCAAATAGTAAGAATCATCCAGGGGTGAACACTTTTCACAAAGCGATCACTCTATATCTGACCTCTCAGCCCTCCTTTTCAAAGGCAACCTGCACAACACTTTCAAAAGATGAGCCTGGGAGCTTTAATTCACAGCTTTGCTAGACACTAAAAATCATGGACTGAATAGATACTGGATTTACGGCTTATTACAACAATCTATAACCCACTAACAAGACCCCCAGCTGCTCAGCCTGCTCCTTTCCTCCCTATCACTGAAGGGGTGTTAACGGGTCACTTCACCGTGAATGGCCCCTTGAAATATGTGTTGACTACTTATGCTAAATAATCTGTTCCACCTTGCATTTAACTGTGACACTCTGAGACTATGTCTACACTAGCACTTTTGTCGGTATAACTTATGTCACTCGGGGGTGTGAAAAAACCACACCCCAAGCGACGTAAGTTACACCAACAGAAGCGCTGGTGTGGACAACACTGTATCAGCGGGAGATGCACTCCCGCCGACATAGCTACTGCCACTCATTGGGGGTGGTTTAATTATGTCAATGGGAGAGCTCTCTCCCGTCAGCATAGAGTGGCTACACG
>QXTE01000114.1:3800682-3880507 GCA_003942145.1 Platysternon megacephalum | reverse complement strand
AGGAGGGAGAAGGAAGGGGGAAGAATGTTCTGGGTTTTTAAAAAGATGTTTTCTTAAATAATGCATAACTTACAAAACAGACATATCAACATGATATTCACATTTGGATTGCACCAAATAGAAATCTTACCCAAAAAATTCTATATGCACTATTCTGTAACATTTAAAAATAATGTATTACATTTAAACTCAAATAAGAGTGCCATAGCATCTTAAAATTACTCTGGATGACTTGTGAGTTGATAAGCAATTCATTCTATTGGGATATATGCATTCATAGCCATAATTCATTCTCACAGTGAATTTACAAATTCCTCTGTCCGGTGTTTCATTATGCATGTTCTTTCTACTGACTGCATTAACTCTTATAAATTTTCTTTGAGGTCTCCCATTTAATATAATCTTTTCTAAAGTGTTTAAAATGCAGACATCTGGATTAAATAAACTAAGTATATGCAATAAATCTCACATGTAACTAATAGCTTCTGGCTAAAACTTCAGCAGTTTTTCTACATTTCCAGATCATATACATAAGATTTTAAAAAATATTTTTATTAGTATACCAATCTGAACAGGGAATTATATATTATACTCATTTTGGGATAATACATAATCTCCACTGAAAATTAAATACAAAAATAATGTTCAGTATTTAATTATACAGACTAAACCTATTAATATGTCATCTTCCAGTCTTGTCCTGAATGATCTGTAGTTAATTCTGCATTTCACCTCCTAAGGGACCTTTGAAAATATCTATCATGACTACCAATCAAAAAAATGACAAATTAGAAGTTATTTTAGACCTAGTTGGAATATTAATCATTCTACTTTTCAAAGTATCAAGTTGAGGCCATCTCTATTTAGATCTCAAAAGTATATTCACATAATGTTATAGAAATAAAAAATGGCAGAAATGATCAGGTAAAATATGAGAATTCTGTTTTATCATTGAAAAATATATTAATAGTCTCTTATCAAAGTTCTCCAATAACTTAATCATGAATTTATTTTTTGACACTTGATTTTCAAAGGCTTTCATGGTGTAGGCCTTGGCTACATTAAACCTCCTCTTTAGCTGTACTCATCAGGATGAGTTTTTCAGTCAGAAAAACTAGATGAACAAAGAAGCCAATCTTCTTGTTGAATCGGTGCACTCAATATATATCTTTAGTACTCCAAAAGCATCCAGATTATGCCACAGCTTTTCTGCAGGATGCTGTGGTTTTGGATGGAATGAGGAAGGATCACCCCCCTATGTGGCACGGAAAGATGAGTTCACTTTTGACTAGAAAGATTATGAGTTCCTTCATACCACTTTGTCATTATGAATGACTCAATGAGATTTATGCATAGATAAAGCTGCCAACTTCAAGACTCATCTAGAAGTCGTGATAGCAACCAAGAAACAGGTTTTGATAGATCTGTAGAAAGGTGAGGATCCATGTAAATGGTTTAAAAGGGTGCTTTCAGCACCACGGTAGGTCCCATTTGGGAACTACTGGTCTGACTGCAGGTCTAACCAGTCTGACTGCTCTGAGAAATCTGAGTACTTGGATTCTCTTCCAAGGACATCAATTAAGACGCTACTTGTGGCCAACATCTGGCTGCATACTGTAGTGTTGAACTGCCCATCAAAACTACACACAGGAAGGGAATAGCTCATATGTATCAGAATTGGGGTTGATGCTGGACTGCAGAATTTGAGTGTCCACATGGATGGGGCAGCTATACTGGTATCACTGTTAAAACTTTTTTGTGTACATCGTCTCTAACTATTACTGTTGAGGAGAAACCTTCAAAATGAGAGCCTGAAACAACAACTCTAGAAGATACTTAAGTTCACACTGTCCCATTTATTTCAATGGGTGCTAATTCCTATGCTAATGAGGATACTGTGATTGTCAACATAGTTAATTATTTCACTGCTCTCCAAAGCATAAACAAAAAGAAAGGGAGTAACTTGAAGGTCTATCTTAGCATTTCCCCAAAGTGCAAGATGCACCAAGACATAAGAAGGCAAATGCAGAAGGGTTATACATTATCACAGGTAGGCCTTTAACACAATATGCCAGGACAGCAATGGGGGCACAACACATTTCATCTTCCTCGAGACTCAACTTTCAAAAATTTGGGAACTGCTGCATTATCCAATGACAGAGTAGCTAACTAAAATTAGCATTTTAACATCTTAAGTATCTTCTGGACCTATCTTCTACCACAAGAAATCAGAGAGAAGTACTAAACGCAGAGAAAACTCATGGACCAAAGTACCAAAAAATCCTGTCCACATGAAATTGAAAAACCAGGACGTTTTTTGACAAATACTTATCTTCTTAACTTCTAACAGACTGTACTTTTCATGGGAGAAAAAGGCCAGTTTTCCTGCACAACATTTTATGGACATGTCTCCATGCACATTCAAAGGAAAGCTATTACTATAAAAGAGGATTGCTTTTGATGTCTTAAATATTTCTGTCACTCTGGAGACCTGATTTTATGGTTCCACATTATTTTTGTCTTGCACATCTTTAAGAATACTATATATATGGTCATGAGCCAAACATGTGTTGCCATTGAAACATTATTTTGTTTTGTGGTTAAAATGCATACCATTGCCAAGAACAAAAAATAAAAGCAATCCTGGAGAAAAATGGAGAATAACTCATATTAACATTTAAAGAATTTAGATGCTGTTAGGTTCTTTTTACTGTTATTTCTTAAATTGATTTCTTAAGTAGTTTCCCTGTTCATTTTTAAAGAATAAGCATTTGTGCAAATAAAAAAAAACTGCCCAAGTAGATTTATTAGTTCTTTTAGAGAAGTTCTGGTCATTTTTTTTAAGAGTCATTTGCATAGCTTTGACAGAACTGGAACATATTTTTAGATATATTGTACATTTAATACACATATTTCTGAAGTGAATTTACCATAGTGGTCACAAATGGAGCTCTCTGAGTGGCTGTCAATAAGGTTATTTGCATGTTCATATATTTACAAGGTATTATTGACAGTTTTTCTTACTTTTATTTCCAAAATCCATTTGGTAATAAGAACACTATATATGCAATTCATTTTCAAGGGCTGCAACATCACCAAATGATGTATGCTCTGTCTTACTACTTGATATTAACTTACTTCATTGCTATTCTCCAATAAGTGCACAAACAGGTAGGTCTCAAATGCTAATACCACTATTGACTCTGAAGTGCTGTTCTTCGACGGCATGCCTTTATTTCTAAGGAGTCTAGGCATGTACAATTAAAACCCAGTTCTTAAAATTAAGTTAACTCTCTTCCTTTTGTTTGCCAAAGGTCCTTTATCTATTAACAAATTACGTATTTATTTCAACAATGAAGAATAAGATTGTTCAACAAGTAGATATAATATTTTTAAGTTGTTAGTAAATACAGGGGAAAGACCTTGGTATTGATACAAAAATTATATTAATAAAATTATAATAACTTTTTAAAAAGTTGTTACAAACTTCTTTGCACCTTTACTGAATATTAAGATATAGCTACAAAAGTGTTATTGCCAGGATGCTTGGAAATATAACAATATACATGTTTAGCTAATTATGTTACAAAATGTTAAAGCTAATCGAAGAAATTCCAGAAGGTTTATATATATATNCACATCAAGCAGAAACAAACTTTGTGAACATTTTTAGGAATAAATCTGATTGTGAAAGGAATGCAGGGTTGTGTTATCAGAGCAATAAATGCAGAGGTAAAGTGGGACTATTCGAATCCCTCCTGCCCCTTCTTTTCAAAGAAAAAGCTATGTTTAACCCACACAAAGATTTCTAGAACTAGTCTTACTGAAACTGATTTCTTTTGTAAACACACTGAAGTCTTTATTCTTTACACTTGGAGAATATTTATCGTGGGAAATGTTTTACAGAAGATACCGGTTACTTCCAAGTAACTCATGTCAACACTTAGAGATGAAAATCTTCGTTATGTCTCAAATACTTAAGATTGTATATGCTTCTTTCAATATGTATATTTGCAAATATTTTGTAAATGCAAGCCTGATAGTACTGTTATATAACTAGCAAAACGTTTTATGTAGAAATATAGTAAGTTCACTTAATGATTGACTAATTATTAACATAAGAAGCCATTAAAGTATAGAATATTTATATTAATGGGGAATTATGGGAGTGAGCAAACCTTCATCCAATGCAGGAAGACAAGAAAATCATCATTCCAAAAACTGTCCTGTAGAGTCAACCATTTAGTCTAAAGACTTTCTAAAAGTTATTTAATTTTAAGACTGTTTTGAGAACTAAAAACTCTTACATAAAGAACAGGAGTGCTTGGACTTTTTGAATTTCATTTCTTGTCATACTATAAGAAAAATAAAAAAAAAATCTCAAAAAATGGACTGAATAAAAGAGTTAAAACTTTAAACGTTATCTGAATCTATTCTTCAATGGCCTTTGTTCTTTTTTGTGGCAGAAATGTCCTATATTCATTAACAGGCTGCATATTCAGGATGTGAAAGAGTCACCTAGGCCAACCCCAAAAGCATGAAGCCAGTCAAAGAATGACAGCAACCAACCTGAATCTAAACAAGAATGAAAGAGGTGTGTTTTCCCTACGATTTCATGAAAATAAGGAGAAGGCTATAAAAGACATTGAAGTGAGCACCCCCTCACAACCACCCTCTGCTACTCTGCTTAGACAGCAAGCACTCCACAACTCACCCAACCCATCTCTACAAGCAAACTGCCATAGACAGTTAAGAAAAAAAGAGAAGACTCGAGAAGAAATCAACCCAAGGAAATCTCCCCAAGACGTCAATGTGGATTGGTGAGAGGAAGTTAATTAAAACACTGCCAAGAGATTAGATTTAAAACTCTTGTAATGATTTTGTTGGATTACTGAAATGCTGTTGTAATTTAAAAGACAAACAGTTTTTCCTATTAATCACCAAATGGTTACACCATGTATTCCTGGAGAAGAAAACGGGTTAAACATTGGTAAACAGAAAAATAATGAGTTTTAATTGGATTTAAGATTCCGAATATAGGTTAATTGGCCTGTCTCAAGATAGTTCCTTAAATGCCTTCTTCTAAGTAACTGATTTAAATATTTTCTTTGGTTTCATAGGATGTAGTAAAGATAGACAGCCAGTTTATAATTGGTAATTTATTAATAACCAACAAGTCCACTTGCCTTGAAACAAATATATTTTTTTGCTCATCTATAAACATTCATAGTTATCTAAGGCTATATTAAAGAATGGATTCACAATAATTTTAAACAATATACTTTACCAAGAGAAAAGAACACCTCGGAGTTGTTCACTCTCAAGGGTGTTAATCTCTGTTAAAAGCTCTCCACAGAGAGACGTACAGAAGAGATAACGGAAATAAGCAGTTTATCATTTTGGTTTGGTCATTTGTGTTGTTTAATGTTTTCTTTTCCTTTCTTTAGTAATAAAATAGCCATGGTTAATAATTATGATTTTGCTTGGTCTCGATCACACCCAAGTGAGCAGCTCCCAACCAAGATACATACATTTGCAGTAACTGCCAAAGATCATGCAAATCTCGAACTGGACTATTCAGTCATATGAGACATTGCAAACTATTTACATCATAGGCTACAATTCCCACCCTCTCTCACAGACAAAAGGATGCCAACGATGATCAGTGTCTCCTAGCATATGTAAAAGAAACACTGTGACTAAATAATGGGAGCCATATCCCTGAGTTAGCAGAAAGAGAAACAATAAGTAAGAGCTGGCCTACCATTTCTTGTTTCTCTAAACCAAATGTTTTTATTCACTTAAAAACAAAATTACTTGGCATCCAACAATTTAAAACCACCCCTTTCAATCTCACATAAAGCTACACTACACAAGATGCATATTTTTTATAAAGTACAATTTTTAATGCTGTATTTCATATTGAGGAACAGAACAGAATTGAATATAAAAGTCAAAGGCAAGGACATCTTTGGGATGTAATTACCTGAATGACATCAGTAACATCAACAAAATTAGTTCCTGGGAACTTTAGATCTTCCTCCTCATACTGAGTTTGTTCTGGACCCTTATAAAAGGTAGACAAAAACATACATATATTAAATTAAAAGGTATAACTATAGAAAAACTTTATACTGAGAATATGATCAAGCTACAGTGACCATCTTGTTGCACACTAATTAGATCTTAAACAACAACCATGCAAAAAATTTTATCCTAACCATTAGAGGGATTTCTCTATAGACCGGTAAAGGACTGGATGGTATCCCATTAAGCAATTCAGTAAAATGAATGCTAGCACTCCTTGGACTTGGCTGTAGGATTTAATAGAATATCTCTGCTTCAGAATCTCAGGACAACATTATTTTTATAACTATCAAACTTTTTTTTGAAATACATAAGAGAGGGACAAATTACTGCAAAGCAAATCACTCAATCTGGAAATACCTAAATTAAGGTTCCCCAAAGCAACCTTAACTCTACTTCCTTGTGCCTAATCATTACAAACTAGTTTTTAATTACATGATCACAAGCTCTTTTTTGGGGTGGGGGTGGGGAGTTGATTGGGGGAAGGGCAGAACCCTGCCTCATTCAGTGGCAGAATGAGAATGAGAGTTCAGCTGAATGAGGAACGAGTTGTATAGTGAATGAGGCAGGGGTCTGCAGGAACATCACCTCATGCAGTGAGGAGGCTGGTTGGTGTGCAGTGAATGAAGCAGACACACACACGCTGAACAGCTAAGGAAAAAATAAATATTGAACAGTTGCCTCATTCAGTTCACATAGTTCAGCCTGTGCACTGAATGAGGCCGAGGTCCTGTGGAAGAAACAATATGTGATCTTGTCATCATATGCTTCAGTTTGCAACCTTAACATTCTTTGGATAGTTTTCTGCCTGGAATTCACACATAATATTCATTACTTCCTAAATGCTCTATGACAACTCCTGAAAAGTGAAATGGGCAAAATCATGATTCACAGATCTGAAGGCCAGAAGGGGCCATTATGATCATCTAGTCTGACCTGCACCATACAGGCCATAGCACCTCACCAAGANGTCAATGCACTGGTCCTCATGTGGCCCTCGTGGTCATTTGAGTTTGAGACCCCTGATCTAGTCTGACCTGCACCATACAGGCCATAGCACCTCACCAAGTAGTTAGTGGCTTGCCTATGTTGCTGTATAAGGGAGCTCAAGGCACCTCCTTACTCCCTTGCACAGCTACCTTGTATTGTCGGTCTGTGCACAGGGTGGTGAGACGATCCACAGGGCGACTATTCCCCACCCAAGGCAAGCGGACAGGGAATGGACATAGAGGGGGCAAGGAGTGGGTGAAGCCTTCTCTCCTCCACGTGCCAGCTAATACAGCTGAGCCTGCATTGATGGAGAAGCAATGTGCTACTGGTATGGGACAACAGCAGATTACTTCCTCTCCCCCGNGGGCAAGGAGTGGGTGAAGCCTTCTCTCCTCCACGTGCCAGCTAATACAGCTGAGCCTGCATGGATGGAGAAGCAATGTGCTACTTGTATGGGCCAACAGCAGATTACTTCCTCTCCCCCACCCCAAAAGAGTCACAATTCTTTCCCTATGCTATTCCTGGGGTGGGCACAGTTATGCACCACTCCTTACACAGGGATGGAAGGAAATTAACGATCTACACCTTGTTAAAGGTTTTGTTTAAAATAAATAAATNCCTGGGGTGGGCACAGTTATGCACCACTCCTTACACAGGGATGGAAGGAAATTAACGATCTACACCTTGTTAAAGATTTTGTTTAAAATAAATAAATAAATAAAAACCCACCCATCTTAGAAGTCACAATTTAGTTCTCTTTTCTGTTTACTAGTGGGCCTACTTACTTTAACAAAGAAGGAATACTACATTAGATCATTTGATAGTAATTGAACATTAATGTATTAATATCTACTTATCAAACTAACACCAATTCTTAGGCATTTAGACCAATACCTGAATCAGACTGCTGACAGGAGGAAGTGCTGCTTCAGAGCTTGTAGAAGCCTGGTTTATACTCACACTGTCATTTGAAATACTGTCAATATCTACATTCGGTAATACCTAAAATGGAAAACACGACAAGTCCAAAATCGAAGTCTGTATTAATTAAATTTTCCTCTGTTCAAACTTTTCATAAGAACATGGAATGGCTCCCCATTGTCATGCCTGCACCTGGTCAGGACTGGATTTTACAGACAGATTTAACATAATAAATAAGCTAAGAACATTCCCCCAAGAGTAATTCCTTCTCCTTTTTTTCTGTTATCGTACTTTTCCTGCTCTCCATTTCATTTGAGGTCTTCACTTTTGTTATCTATAATAGATTGTTAACACCCTGGGACCTTGTCATCTTGTATGCTTTAACTGCCAAACACATGTATGGTAATTTTACATAATAAATACACCACCCCAATTCACATCAATTATTCAGAATTCTGTGATTGATTGACTCATGGGTCATTTATGTTGCCTTATAAGCAACTGTGTAGTTAAGTGTACTTTTAAGTAATAAGCAGTAACTATGAATTTTGTAATAGACACATTGTTATAGATGTACAATCTTTGTACAATACAGTTAGAAGAAGAATTAGAGTGGTTATGTTCTTTGCAGTGACAAAGATTTGTCAACAGGTACACAAATGCATCAAAAGGAAATGTAAGTAACTAGTTTAAATCTTTGACAAAAGCCTCATCACTTGGAACAGTTAAAACTAAACTGGACAAAGCACTACCAAAAAAGTGTGTTGATGACAAAAGTAGTGCACTGGCAGAGGGATGGACCACATGTTTTATTTGGGATTTTTTATTTAAATCTCTTACTTCTATTATTCAAAAGTAGTTATATTTAAAGGGGTTACGGGAGAGAGGGGGAATACTGACAGCATGTCTTCTGCTTCAGTTTGATTCTTCAATGAACACAGAATACTGAATTTTTGATAAAACATTCATTTCCATTTCCATGACAACAGACTCGTACCACAAACATGGGATTAGGACTTCAGTGGTTGACTGGTCTGAAGGGAAACTGAGTTGCAAGGAAACTCATATTTAAACAAAAATTTTAAATGGCAAAGCGTTCAGCCATGTAAATTGTTATTGTTTTAACTAAATTAAACTCTCATTTTCGAGTTTTCTCCAGCATGAAAGTCTCCCTTGACACAAGGAATATACTTGCAGATATGTTCTTTTGCCAAACAACTCTATTCTGGTTAAATAATAAAAATGATTGTAAAAAAATTCAAAACAATTAAGCACAGGATGACTGATTTTTGATTTACACTACACCATATGGTGTTAACATTAAGAGAAAAGGCATCCACCAATGCCAAATCATTCACATAGAATCACAGAACTGTCGGACTGGAAAAGACCACAATAGTCCATCTAGTCCAGTCCCCTGCACTCAAGATAAGACTAAGTATTAACTAGACCATTCCTGACTGGTGTTTGTCTAACTTGTTCTTAAAAACCTCTGATGGCAGAGATTCCACAACCTCCCTGGGCAATTTTTTTCAGTGCTTAACTACCCTGACAGTTAGGAAGTTTTTCCTAACGTTCAACCTAAACCTCCCTTGCTGCAATGTAAGCCCATTGCTTCTTGTCCTATCCTCCTTGTAACAACCTTTTATGTATTTGAAAACTGTTATGTCCCCTCTCAGTGTACTCTGCCCCACACTAAACAAACCCATTTTTTAAAATCTTTCCTCATAGGTCATGTTTTCTAGACCTTTAATCGTGTTTTTCCTCTGGACTTTCTCCAATTTGTCCACATCGTTCCTGAAACGTGGCATCCAGAATTGGACACAACACACCATTGAGGCCTTATCAGCACGGTGTAGAGTGGAAGAACTATTTCTTGTGTCTTGCTTACAACACTCCTGCTAATACATCCCAGAATGATGTTTGCTTTTTGGCAGCAGTGTTACACTGTTCACTCATATTCAACTTGTGATCCACTACAACCCCCAGATTCCTTCCTAGGCAGTCATTTCCCATTTTGTATGTGTGTGATTGTTCCTTCTTAAATGGAGTACTTTGACTTTGTCCTTACTGAATTTCATCCTATTTACTTTAGACCATTTCTCCAGTTTATCTAGATCATTTTGAATTTTAATCCTATACTCCAATGCACTGGTAACCCCTCCCAGCTTGGTATGTCTACAAACTTTACAAGTGTACTCTCTATGCCTTTATCTAAATCATTTATGAAGATATTGAACAAAACTGGACCCAGAACCAATCCCTGTGGGACTCCACTTGATATGCCCTGACAGCTTGACTGTGAACCACTGATACGTACTCTCTGGGAATGGTTTTCCAACCAGTTATGCACCCACCTTACAGTAGAACCATGTAGGCTATATTTCTCTAGTTTGTTTATGAGAAGGTCATGCGAGATAGTATCAAAACCCTTACTAAAGTCAAGATATATCACATCAACTGCTTCCCACCTATCCACAAGTCTTGTTACCCTGTCAAAGAAAGCTATTAGGTTGGTGTGACATGATTTGTTCTTGACAAACCCATGTTGACCGTTACTTATCACCTTATTATCTTCTAGGTGTTTGCAAACTGATTGCTTATTTGCTCCATTATCTTTTTGATTACTGAAGTTAAGCTGACTGGTCTCAGATTCATAGACTTTAAGGTCAGAAGGGACCATTAAGATCATCTAGTCTGACCTCTTGCACATTGCAGGCCACAGAACCTCACCCACCCACTCCTGTAATAGACCCCTAACATCTGGCTGGGTACTAAAGTCTTCAAATCATGATTTAAAGACTTCAAGTTACAGAGAATCCAGCATTTACATTAGTTTAAACTTGCAAGTGACCCGTGCCCCATGCTGCACAGGAAGTCGAAAACCCAACAGGGTCCCTGCCAATCTGACCCAGGGGAAAATTCCTTCCCAACTCCAAATATGGCATTCAGTTAGACCCTGAGCATGTGGGCAAGGCCTACCAGCCAGACACCTAGGAAAGAATTCTCTGTAGTAACTCAGAGCCCTCCACATCTAGTGTCCCATCACTGGCCGTTGCAGATATTTCCTGCTAGCAGTCTTGTAGGCAGTCTTATCATACCATCCCCTCCATAAACTTATCAAGC
The DNA here is from genome assembly GCA_003942145.1 of Platysternon megacephalum. Taxonomy (NCBI): domain Eukaryota; kingdom Metazoa; phylum Chordata; order Testudines; family Platysternidae; genus Platysternon; species Platysternon megacephalum. The sequence goes on along the minus strand of QXTE01000114.1, from coordinate 3,869,383 downwards.
TCAGTCTTGAAGCTAGTTAGGTTTTTTCCCTCCACTGGTCTGTAATTCTGTTGTCCTTATTCTCCTTTTTATAGATTGGCACGATCTTTGCCCTCTTCCCGGGCTCTGGAATCTCTCCAGTCTTCCATGAGTTTTCAAAGATAATTGCTAATCGCTCAGATATAGGGTGACCAGACAGCAAGTGTGAAAAATTGGGATGGAGTTGGGGGGTAATAGGAGCCTATATAACACAAAGCCCCAAATATCGGGACTGTCCCTATAAAATCGGGACATCTGGTCACCCTACTCAGAGATCTCCTCAGTCAGCTCCTTGAGTATTCTAGGATGTATTTCATCAGGCCCTGGTGACTCGAAGACATCTAACTTGTCTAAGTAATTTTTAACTTGTTCTTCCCCTATTTTAGCCTCAGATCCTACCTCATTTTCACTGGTATTCACTATGTTAGTTCTTCAATCGCTACTGACCTTTTTAGTGAAAACTGAAACAAAAAAGGCATTTAGTGCTTCCGCTATTTCCACATTTTCTGTTATTGTCTTTCCTGCCTTCATTGAGTAATGGGCCTACCCTGTCCTTGAACACGAACAATCTTTAGCGAATATTAATAAGTACAGCAGTTGTTGTGCTTGCTTCATACCTGCACAGTGAGTTTAGGAGGGTCCTTTTTTCCCGATCTCATCTCTATTACTGCTATGTTGGGTTTCTTTAGCTTAGGTTGTGGTTTTGGAGGAGCTGGAAGAACAGAGGTGGTCACTGTAACAGGGTGTGGTTTACCTATAATGACTCCAGCAGGCTGTGGTGAGATGCCATTAATTTGCGTTTGACCTAAAGACAGTTGGTCAAGAAACATAAAAACCTTTAATTTATCGATTAAACAGAATAAAGTTAAACTTAATTTAATTCAGAACATTTTTGTGAATTTTATAAAAATCAGATTAATTTTCTTCCTCGCTGGTCAAAATCTGGTGTCTTATCAGTTAAATTTAAATTTTTATGCAATTTTTCGTATTAATTTTTTTAAGCCTAGATGCCTGAGGATTTTCCCAATTGTTTTGTAGTAGTTCAATTGACTACAGTGCCACCTAGTGTTACGAAACAACAATAACTGCAGTCACCTGTGCTACTCAAAAACTTGGGTCATCATAACGGACAGACATTTTTGTTCTTTGACCTACAGGATATGGGCTATATAAAATCAATACCTACATTACACAGTCTCTCCCTGCCTCCTCCTATCTGGAACTAGTAGGCCAGTTAGTCAAGATATGATTCAGGTTATAATATCCTCCGAGCTTTGACTGCAGCCCCTCTTTTTTGTATATTTATTATCTTTAGGTGTCAGCTTAATATTAACCTCTGTCTATACACCAACAATACTCAGACTATATCTGCTCTCAAGAGGAGACTATCTCAGTGGTGATCAATATGCTATAATCAACTTGGGACAATATTATTGAAACTGTTGGGCAGAAATGATCAATTTATATCTACTCTCTGTCATGCAGACAGAATTCCAGGGCCCGGAATTCATTCTCTGATCAACAATGGCTCCTCTTGTAGATCCAAGGGCAGAGCCTCAGTGACGGGAAGAGTACCAGGAAGGAGGCTGCTGCAGTGCAAAATGCCAGCAATCTCTCCTCTACCAGGATGTCCTCAAACAGGCAGCACAAGGTGTGAGTGGTGCTGGCTAGAAGTGGGCCTGGCTAGAAGAACCAGAGGATACACAGATTCCCGCTGCAGCCTCTGCTAGTTTAGTTTCTATGAAGTCCCATAGGGGGGAGGAGCTTCTATGGAGCTTCTATGGAGNAGTTGGTTTGTGTTCTTGCTGACTTTACCTTAGTACCTGAAATGAGAATCAACTAAATTATACATCTCTCACATGCATTCACATGATGTCATATACTAGTAAAAGCTTATGTAATACAAACTGTTTGATTGCAATAACTATGTATAACTGCTTTAACAACAGAGAAAGTATGACCAGCCATTGTTCTAATAAATAAAAAACGTTGGCAGTGATGAATAAATTATATTCCTCAATATTGACAGCAGAAATTCTGTAAAGATACACCAAACTCACAACTTCCCCCACCAAAAATACCCGTTTTAAGGCACCCCTCCTGCCAATGAATTTTCTTCTGTTTTTTGTTTTGCACAGCACTCAAACCAAGTGATCAGAGAACTGAAACTGCCAGCGAAAGACAGTAGGTTGACCTTTAAGGATTTATGAAAGAGAGAGAAAAGTAAATATAGGGTTGTATGTGAAACGCCACAAGGAATAAGGGAAATTCTATATACAACCCTATATTTAGTTAAAGAAAACAGCTCTCCTTCCATTTAAATAACATGTAACAAAAAATCTTAACTTAAGTAGAAACTACCTCTGACATTGACTGAAAATAAATCACAACATAAAATGCCTAATAAGATCGATTGGAACAAGAAATAACCCGTGTCTACTATACATCGCTGGCTTTATAATCCAATGAACTACAAACTGATGCTGGCAGCACATGCCAAGGCCCCTAGGCCTCACTGAACACTAACAAATATATAGCTGAAACCAGTGTGGCTCATCTCTGTGTTAATACTGCTAAAATAGGTATGAGAGTTACAAAAATGTGTTTAGACTTTATGAAATGCTTTTAAGTTGCTGCATGTATTAATCTCACTTATAATACCTGTATGCCATGTTATAGAGTAATATTCAAGAACATAAGAACGGCCGTACTGGGTCAGACAGGTAATGATCAAGTGATCTCTCTCCTGCCATCCATCTCCACCCTCTGACAAACAGAGGCTAGGGACACCATTCCTTACCCATCCTGGCTAATAGCCATTAATGGACTTAACCTCCATGAATTTATCCAGTTCTCTTTTAAACGCTGTTATAGTCCTAGCCTTCACAACCTCCTCAGGTAAGGAGTTCCACAAGTTGACTGTGCGCTGCGTGAAGAAGAACTTCCTTTTATTTGTTTTAAACCTGCTGCCTATTAATTTCATTTGGTGACCCCTAGTTCTTGTATTATGGGAATAAGTAAATAACTTTTCCTTATCCACTTTCTCCACATCACTCATGATTTTATATACCTCTATCATATCCCCCCTTAGTCTCCTCTTTTCCAAGCTGAAGAGTCCTAGCCTCTTTAATCTCTCCTCATATGGGACCCGTTCCAAACCCCTAATCATTTTAGTTGCCCTTTTCTGAACCTTTTCTAGTGCCAGTATATCTTTTTTGAGATGAGGAGACCACATCTGTACACAGTATTCGAGATGTGGGCGTACCATCGATTTATATAAGGGCAATAATATATTCTCAGTCTTATTCTCTATCCCCTTTTTAATGATTCCTAACATCCTGTTTGCTTTTTTGACCGCCTCTGCACACTGCGTGGACATCTTCAGAGAACTATCCACGATGACTCCAAGATCTTTTTCCTGATTCGTTGTAGCTAAATTAGCCCCCATCATATTGTATGTATAGTTGGGGTTATTTTTTCCAATGTGCATTACTTTACATTTATCCACATTAAATTTCATTTGCCATTTTGTTGCCCAATCACTTAGTTTTGTGAGATCTTTTTGAAGTTCTTCACAGTCTGCTTTGGTCTTAACTATCTTGAGCAGTTTAGTATCATCTGCAAACTTTGCCACCTCACTTTTTACCCCTTTCTCCAGATCATTTATGAATAAGTTGAATAGGATTGGTCCTAGGACTGACCCTTGGGGAACACCACTAGTTACCCCTCTCCATTCTGAAAATTTACCATTTATTCCTACCCTTTGTTCTCTGTCTTTTAACCAGTTCTCAATCCATGAAAGGACCTTCCCTTTTATCCCATGACAACTTAATTTACATAAGAGCCTTTGGTGAGGGACCTTGTCAAAGGCTTTCTGGAAATCTAAGTACACTATGTCCACTGGATCCCCCTTGTCCACATGTTTGTTGACCCCTTCAAAGAACTCTAATAGATTAGTAAAACACAATTTCCCTTTACAGAAACCATGTTGACTTTTGCCCAAAAATGTATGTTCTTCTAGGTGTCTGACAATTTTATTCTTTACTATTGTTTCGACTAATTTGCCCGGTACTGACGTTAGACTTACCGGTCTGTAATTGCCGGGATCACCTCTAGAGCTCTTTTTAAATATTGGCGTTACATTAGCTATCTTCCAGTCGTTGGGTACAGAAGCCGATTTAAAGGACAGGTTACAAACCCTAGTTAACAGTTCCGCAACTTCACATTTGAGTTCTTTCAGAACTCTTAGGTGAATGCCATTTGGTCCCGGTGACTTGTTAATGTTAAGTTTATCAATTAATTCCAAAACCTCCTCTGAGGAACTGTCACAGATTGAAGTGTCACTAGATTTGTCACCTACAAAAGCCGGCTCAGGTTTGGGAATCTCCCTAACATCCTCAGCCGTGAAGACTGAAGCAAAGAATTTGTTTAGTTTCTCCGCAATGACTTTATCGCAAAACCTCTGTTAGTCTATAAGGTGCCACAGGATTCTTTGCTGCTTTTACTTATCGTCTTTAAGCACTCCTTTTGTATCTCGATCATCCAGGGGCCCCACTGGTTGTTGAGCAGGCTTCCTGCTTCTGATGTACTTAAAAACATTTTGTTATTACCTTTGGAGTTTTTGGCTAGCTGTTCTTCAAACTCCTCTTTGACTTTTCTTATTAAATTTTTACACTTAATTTGGCAGTGTTTATGCTCCTTTCTATTTACCTCACTAGGATTTGACTTCCACTTTTTAAAAGATGCCTTTTTATCTCTCACTGCNTCCAAGATCTTTTTCCTGATTTGTTGTAGCTAAATTAGCCCCCATCATATTGTATGTATAGTTGGGGTTATTTTTTCCAATGTGCATTGCTTTACATTTATCCACATTAAATTTCATTTGCCATTTTGTTGCCCAATCACTTAGTTTTGTGAGATCTTTTTGAAGTTCTTCACAGTCTGCTTTGGTCCTAACTATCTTGAGCAGTTTAGTATCATCTGCAAACTTTGCCACCTCACTTTTTACCCCTTTCTCCAGATCATTTATGAATAAGTTGAATAGGATTGATCCTAGGACAGACCCTTGGGGAACACCACTAGTTACCCCTCTCCATTCTGAAAATTTACCATTTATTCCTACCCTCTGTTCTCTGTCTTTTAACCAGTTCTCAATCCATGAAAGGACCTTCCCTTTTATCCCATGACAACTTAATTTACATAAGAGCCTTTGGTGAGGGACCTTGTCAAAGGCTTTCTGGAAATCTAAGTACACTATGTCCACTGGATCCCCCTTGTCCACATGTTTGTTGACCCCTTCAAAGAACTCTAATAGATTAGTAAAACACAATTTCCCTTTACAGAAACCATGTTGACTTTTGCCCAAAAATGTATGTTCTTCTAGGTGTCTGACAATTTTATTCTTTACTATTGTTTCGACTAATTTGCCCGGTACTGACGTTAGACTTACCGGTCTGTAATTGCCGGGATCACCTCTAGAGCTCTTTTTAAATATTGGCGTTACATTAGCTATCTTCCAGTCGTTGGGTACAGAAGCCGATTTAAAGGACAGGTTACAAACCCTAGTTAACAGTTCCGCAACTTCACATTTGAGTTCTTTCAGAACTCTTAGGTGAATGCCATTTGGTCCCGGTGACTTGTTAATGTTAAGTTTATCAATTAATTCCAAAACCTCCTCTAGTGACACTTCAATCTGTGACAGTTCCTCAGATTTGTCACCTACAAAAGCCGGCTCAGGTTTGGGAATCTCCCTAACATCCTCAGCCGTGAAGACTGAAGCAAAGAATTTGTTTAGTTTCTCCGCAATGACTTTATCGCAAAACCTCTGTTAGTCTATAAGGTGCCACAGGATTCTTTGCTGCTTTTACTTATCGTCTTTAAGCACTCCTTTTGTATCTCGATCATCCAGGGGCCCCACTGGTTGTTGAGCAGGCTTCCTGCTTCTGATGTACTTAAAAACATTTTGTTATTACCTTTGGAGTTTTTGGCTAGCTGTTCTTCAAACTCCTCTTTGACTTTTCTTATTAAATTTTTACACTTAATTTGGCAGTGTTTATGCTCCTTTCTATTTACCTCACTAGGATTTGACTTCCACTTTTTAAAAGATGCCTTTTTATCTCTCACTGCTTCTTTTACATGGTTGTTAAACCATGGTGGCTCTTTTTTAGTTATTTTACTGTGTTTCTTAATTTGGGGTATACATTTAAGTTGGGCCTCTATTATGGTGTCTTTAAAAAGCGTCGATTTTTGCATTTTTGCATAGTTCCCCTTTTTGAAATTAAATGCCACAGTGTTGGGCTGTTGAGATGTTCTTCCCACCACAGGGATGTTAAATGTTGTTATATTATGGTCACTATTGCCAAGCGGTCCTGTTACAGTTACCTCTTGGACCAGCTCCTGCGCTCCACTCAGGACTAAATCGAGAGTTGCCTCTCCCCTTGTGGGTTACCGTACAAGCTGCTCCAAGAAGCAGTCATTTAAAGTATCGAGAAATTTTGTCTCTGCATTTCGTCCTGAGGTGACATGTTCCCAGTCAATATGGGGATAATTGAAATCCCCCACTATTATTGAGTTCTTAATTTTGATAGCCTCTCTAATTTCCCTTAGCATTTCATCATCACTATCACTATCCTGGTCAGGTGGTCGATAATAGATCCCTAATGTTATATTCTTATTAGAGCATGGAATTACTATCCATAGAAATTCTATGGAACATGTGGATTCACTTAAGATTTTTACTTCATTTGATTCTACATTTTCTACATTTAAGTGCTTTTCTTCGACTGTAAGTCACCAGACAGGAGAGAAGCATTAACAAGTGTAAAATACTAGTTCCCAACAGGTGTTATATTTTGCCCAACAAAAGAAAATCCATCAACACCAAACTAAACATTGTGGAACATCAGAATTGCTTTTCCAGCCCCCATACAGAGGAGATGCACAACTGAATTCCTCCTAACAGCTGAATTTGTAACTGGAAGCAGAAGGGGAAAAGGAATAAAAAGCCCTAACAAGGAGGAACTGTGGCTTGGTCTACACTACCAACTTATGTCAGTGTAACTACATTGCTCAGGGGTATGGAAAATCCACTCCGCTGAGCAACATAGTTATACTGATCTAACGCCCAGTGTAGACAGCGCTAAGTCAATGGGAGGGCTTCTTCTGTCTACATAACTACCACCTCCTGGGGAGGTGGAGTACCTACATTGACAAGAGAAGCTCTCCTGTCGGTGTAGTGCAGCTGTGCCACTGCAGCACTGTATGTGTAGACACACCATGTATCTTTTATGCTGCTTGGACTCTGAGGAGCAAGGATTACCAAGCATAAGCAAAAGATTGCCAATGCTTGGCATGGATTAGCGCTAAAAGACATATAGTGCTTGTTTATTATAGAAGTTTCTATTACTTTTTCAAAATTAAGAGTGACTCACTTGTTTACCTACTTTAACCTTCTAAATAACTCTCTCATTTCCTTTTCCTAGCTAATAAATCTTTTGATAGTTTATTATAGGATTGGTTACAAATGTTGTCTTTGGTGTGAGAGCTAAGATGCAACTGACCTGGGGCAAGTGACTGGTCCTTTGGGACTTGGTGTACCCTAAATATTATTGTGATTTTTGGTGTAAGGGAACATCTATCACAAAGGCAGGCTTGCCTAGGTGACGAGATAGATTGGAGTACCCAAGGGGACTCTGTGACTCAATGTTAAGAATGTTATAGTGTCTGAGGCGTTTACACTAGATACTTGATTGATGAAATCTAAGTATAGGGCTCACCACCAATTTGGGATTTGTGTCTTGCTTCTTAACTGTCCATCTGGAGGTTAGTACTCACCTTTTTCAACCACTGCAGCAGGACAAACTGTGAAAACTTCCCACTCATAAATATAGACACAACATCAACATGGGAAAACTGATTTGTCAATCCAGCTTTGAAAATGTATTCACAAACTAAACCTATTTAACAACATCTAAGCATCAAGCAGAGTGGAACATATATTGAGTACTGTATCTCTTATTGGGCATACATAAAGCTTCCTATGCAATATACATTCTATGCAAAAAGTGTATATTATGCCATATTAAACTTGAGAATTTAAACACAGATAAGATTCTGCCAGAAGCTGGGACTGGACAACAGGGGATGGATCACACAATAATTGCCCTGTTCTCTTCATTCCCTCTGACGCACTTGGCACTGGCCACTTTCGTAAGGCAGGATAGTGGGGCTAGACCAGGGGTCGGCAACCTTTGGCACGCGGCTCGCCAGGGTAAGCACCCGGGCGGGCCGGGCCAGTTTGTTTACCTGCCGCGTCTGCAGGTTCGGCTGATCGCGGCTCCCACTGGCCGCGGTTTGCCATCCCAGGTCAATGGGGGTGGCGGGGGGCGGCGGCCAGCACATCCCTCGGCCCGCGCCGCTTCCCGCCGCCCCCATTGGCCTGGAGCGGCGAACCGCAGCCAGTGGGAGCCGCGATCGGCTGAACCTGCGGACGTGGCAGGTAAACAAACTGGCCCGGCCCGCCAGGGTGCTTACCCTGGCGAGCTGCATGCCAAAGGTTGCCGACCCCTGGGCTAGACGGACCATTGGTCTGCCCCAGTATGGCCATTCTTATGTTCTCACATAGCAACACTAGCCTGACCACACTAAACAATAATCTAAAATGTTACAGATATGTATACTCTTTATAATTTAAGGGAGAAATTCTGCTCTCAATTATACTAGGGTAAATCCAGGATAATTAATTAACTGAAGTTACTCTAGATTCACACCAATATTAAAGATTAGCACTATACAATAACAATAAACCACACATTAAATGGATTAAGAAGTGGCTGACAGATCTCAAAAATTAGTTGTCAATGAGGAAACATCCTCAAATTGGGGAGGTTCCTAGTGGGTTCCACAAGAATAGGTAGGAGGCCCAACCCTATTAAACATTTTCATTGATGATCCAGAAGAGCATATAAAATCACTGATGATAAATATTTGCAATGACACAAAGACTGGCAGAGTGGTAAATACCAATTAGGACTGAGCAGACATACAGAGCAATCTGAATTTCTTGGTACATTCTCTGAACATGATTTTCAAGTGCTTTTAACTATTCCTTTCTCTTGAAAAGAAAAAAAATCACTCAAATTTAGCAGAAACTGGATTTTTGATGAAACATACATGTAAAACATGATGCATTTAAAACTTAAATTCTTTTTCAGTTACAATTATCCAAGCACAAAAAAATTATTCTTTAAAAAAACAAAAAACCTCCTTCACACACTCAGATTACCCAGGAATAGATGGATTTCTCCACCCCCAACTTCCTAGGAGAATTCTTGCACTGATATCAAGCATTATTCATGGAAGTTTAGTTGCAAAAGAAAACTGTTGAGCAAGTTATAAATGACTGAAAAGATCATCTAAAAATGTCCATTTCAGCCTTAACTAGCAGAATCCTTGTTGCAACACTAAATTTAACACAACCGAAATATGCTATTAGTGAAGGGGAGTCACTTAGTCAAGAAAATCTAATTTTATTAATCAACCATGAGGCTAACTACTTTCAATGGTTCTGTGGTCTATGTAACATGGTATGCAATCTCCAGGAGCGGGAATCAAAAAGGATGTTGATAAATTGGACAGCGCTCAGAGAACAGCCACAAGAATGATTAATGTGATTAGAAAACATGCCTTATAATGACAGACTCAAGAGTTCAATCTATTTAGCTTAATAAAGAGAAAGTTAAAGGGTCACTTGATAACAGTCTACAAGTATCTAGTCTATACCACTGTATAGTCTCAATCACTGTAGTATATCAGCACCTCACAAAAACATGAACAAATTATTCCCAATACCTATTGGAAAGTATTATTTCACCCAGTTTACTAACAAGGAATTGAAGCACAAAAGATTTAAGCAACGTGCCCAAGGTCAACCCAAGAAGTCTGTGGCAAAGACGGGTAATAAAATTAGGTATTTTAAGTACCAGTCAAGTGCCATCCTACCTCAGGCTAAAACCTCGGTTGGAAAGCTTAGGACTAGATTAACTCTATGGAAGCTCTATTTACAGTAAATGCTCATGAAATGACACAGTATATTCCCGTCTTCTTCCCTCTTTTTCCCCTAAAGAGAAAATAAACATGTCTTACTTTATTTATTATCAAGATACAGAGAGATCAATGTAACTTGCACAGAGTTCCAACTACAGGATAACTCCGTTATTTTATAAAAAGCAACAGAGAGTCCTGTGGCACCTTTAAGACTAACAGATGTATTGGAGCATAAGCTTTCGTGGGTGAAAACACATGCGTCAGACGAAGTGGGTATTCACCCACGAAAGCTTATGCTCCAATACATCTGTTAGTCTTAAAGGTGCCACAGGACTCTCTGTTGCTTTTTACAGATCCAGACTAACACGGCTACCCCTCTGATACTTGACTCCATTATTTTATGATACTTTTATTACACCAGGTTGGCGGGACAGAGGGCTCAGCAGTCCCACAGTCCAGGTTGCACCGCGGGGACCCTGTCACAACAAGTCATTACTACTCTTTGATATCCACTAAATTGTTAATCATAATTACCATGTGACATTTAAAGCACAGTCTGACCTTTTTCCTAAACTGATCTGTTTTTGCTTAAAAAACAGTGTCAGAATTACCCATCTTCATCCAGTCAATCTCTGTTTATACAGCGTATGGCATATTGACAACACTCACTGTAGTTAATACACAAAAAGCTCTGTTACGAAACAGATATGGTTTCTATGCAACCCACCTTGACAACAAGCCACAAAAGCAAACAAATGAAATGTTAAAACAACTAATTATATGTACTCTCTACTCTTCCACCCCCAGATACACACTTTATCCCTACCTCAATCATGTATGCAACAAATCACACACTCTAGCCTTTAACTGCCTCAGCACCCTAACCAACTATTTTTTCCAATCACATCAGCCTTCCCTTTTGCACACTACCTTCACCACATTGAATATCCACACATTTACATTGAGAGAAGTTAATGTAATCATTTGGTAACTCGCATTCTCCCTCCAGTCTCCCATAGTGTCTTGTCTTCTATACTCCTCCTTATGCTTGCTCTCCCCCTTTCCTACTCTTCATATTCTTCCCTACTTCCTCTCCTATTTCTCTGGCTTCCTCCTACATTCCCCTACATGTCCACTACACATGTCCCCACTTTTCCCCTCCTGCACACCGTATTCCCCTCCAACTCTCCTAGGTTTCCTTCTTGCTTCTCGGACTCCCCTTGTTTCTGGATTCTCCCAGTGACCCCCTCTGCCTCCTCACACCTTAAAGGCCAGCTTAGTGTCACTTTCACGGGGAATGATTCAGGGGGATGGCCATATTTGCTAAACAGACTATACAAAAACAGAGATCTCCAATAGCTTCAGTTGTATTAAGAACAATGGGAGATAGCAACCATTTTGATAGAGGGCAATTCTTTATGAGTTTCTTTGAGGGAGAACAGTCCCCAGGTTTTGCTAAAGGAAAACTTTAAGTTATGAAGAATAATGGCAAAAGTTAATCCTACCCATAATCCTAAAAGTTAGCCCTCGTACCAGATCAGATCAGGATTCATCTCTCTGAAAGTTTTTGTGAAATGAGATAATGTTTTTTAAAAGTAACCAGCTGATTTAAAAAGTTTGACTGCCACAGACAAATTTCAGCAACAACTTCAAACATTTTAATGTAGAAATGAAAAGATATCAAACACAAAGCACATAGACATTTCAAAGGGCATAAGAACTAACACTATGTGAGAGATCAAACGAGATCAAACTAGCTAGAGACAAAGGGTAACAACAAAACATTCTACAAATACGTTAGAAGCTAGAGGAAGACTAAGGACAAGGTAGGCCCGTTACTCAATGGGGGGGAGGGAGGAAGATATAACAATAGAAAATGTGGAAATGGCAGAGGTGCTTAATGATTTCTTTGTTTCGGTTTTCACCAAGAAGGTTGGTGGTGATTAGACAACTAATGGAGCGAATGTCAATGAAAATGAGGTAGGATCAGAAAAGGCTAAAATAGGGAAAGAACAAGTTAAAAATTACTTGGACAAATTAGGTGTCTTCAAGTCACCAGGGCCTGATGAAATGCATCCTAGAATACTCAAGGACCTAACTGAGGAGATATCTGAGCCATTAGCGATTATCTTTGAAAAGTCATGGAAGATGGGAGAGATTCCAGAAGACTGGAAAAGGGCAAATATAGTGCCAATCTATAAAAAGGGAAATAAGGACAACCCGTGGAATTACAGAACAGTCAGCTTAACTTCTGTACCGGAAAGATAATGCAGCAAGTAATTAAGCAATTTGCAAACATCTAGAAGATAATAAGGTGATAAGTAACAGTCAGCATGGATTTGTCAAAAACAAATCGTGTCAAACCAACCTGACAGCTTTCTTTGACAGGGTAACAAGACTTGTGGATAGGGGTAGATGTGGTATACCTTGACTTTAGCAAAGCTTTGGATACTGTCTCACACGACCTTCTCATAAAGAAACTAGGGAAATGCAACCTAGATGGAGCTAGTATAAGGTGGGTGCAAAACTGGTTGGAAAACCGTTCCCAGAGAGTAGTTATCAGTGGTTCAGTGTCATGCTGGAAGGGCATAACGAGTAGGGTCCGCAGGGATCAGTTTCAGGTCCGGTTCTGTTCAATATCTTCATCAATGATTTAGATAATGGCATACGGAGTACACCTAAGTTTGCGGAGGACACCAAGCTCGGAGGAGGTGCAAGTGCTTCGGGGGATAGGATTAAAATTCAAAATGATTTGGACAAACTGGAGAAATGGTCTGAAGTAAATAGGATGAAATTCAATAAGGACAAATGCAAAGTACTCCATTTAGGAAGGAACAATCAGTTGCACACATACAAAATGGGAAATGACTGCCTAGGAAGGAGAACTGCGGAAAGGGACATGGGGCTCATAGTGGACCACAAGCTAAATAAGTCAACAGTGCAACACTGTTGCAAAAAAAGCAAACATCATTCTGGGATGTATTAGCAGAAGTGTTGTAAGCAAGACACGAGAAGTAATTCTTCCGCTCTACTCTGCGCTGATTAGGCCTCATCTGGAGTATTGTGTCCACATTTCAGGAAGGATGTGGACAAATTGGAGAGAGTCCAGAGAAGAGCAACAAAAATGATTAAAGGTTTAGAAAACACGACCTATGAGTGAAGATTGAAAAAATTGGGTTTGTTTAGTCTGGAAAAGAGAAGACTGAGAGGGGACATGATAATAGTTTTCAAGTACGTAAAAGGCTGTTACAAGGAGGAGGAAGAAAAATTGTTTTTCTTAACCTCTGAGGATAGGACAAGAAGCAATGGGCTTAAATTGCAGCAAAGGAGGTTTAGATTGGACATTAGGAAAAACTTCCTATCTGTCAGGGTGGTTAAGCACTGGAATAAATTGCCTAGGGAGGTTATGGAGTCACCATCATTGGAGACTTTTAAGAGCAGGTTGGACAAACACCTGTCAGGGATGGTCTAGACTTCTAGATAATACTTAGTCCTGCTAAGAGTGCAGGGGACTGGACTAGATGACCTCTCGAGGTCTCTTCTAGTTCTATGATTTCACACTTAAAGGCCACCTACCTGTATAGAAAAACAGATATTTGCTACACTGTAAACCCCATTTTAAATGCAACTCTAACTATGGAGATATGACAAGTGTAATAATTCAACTATATATTTCTTAAAACACAGTAAAAGCGTATATTGAATTGATCATGGATTGCTAATCTCTCATAAAAAATGACAGTTTTGAAAGAGACGGGATCTAAAGTTTGATACGGTAACAACAACAAAAATACCTTCAGAGCATTACGTGCATATTAAGAAGAGAGACTATAAGCAGAAGCCTGAAGACGAATTTCCATTACAAGTATGAATATCATAGCTATGCCCATAATATAACTTGTTGATTTTACAGCATGTACCAGGGATGCATTTCAGAAAGGTTATCTCTCAAATAACGAGAGGAAAAAGAGAACGGTTATCACAACCCATTAAAGCTTAACTTGAAGAGTGTGCCCGCTGTAAACAAGCAACTGAATCTGCTGTAAGGAATTTGAAAAGAAAAACCTGAAAGAAAGCACCTAATGGGAAGTGACGACAGACACACCTGTTTATAATTTAAACATTTATGTCAAAGGATTACTTACCCCTAACACACTCTATAACTTTTGGTCTTTGAGGTTTGGATTTGGGAGAAGGAGAGTTGAACCTGAGATATGGCGCTTTTTTAAGCGTGCTGCGGTGGCCCTGGTAAATTGGTTTCCCATATACCTGGGACAGATACTCTTCATTCTGTACCACAGCACTTGCTTTCAGAGGTCCCTGCACAAAACAAAAGCCATTTCTAAATTCTCCATATGTGAAGAACTAAATGTGTAATTATTGCTACACATTTTTTCCAGTAGTTTTACATTTTGTGATGTATTATGGACAAATAAGATACAGAAATGAAACAATGTTAGATGAACTGTAAATCTTGGCATTTTTTTTTACTTCCTATGTAATTTGATAATTAGTTGTCATTATGCATAACTTTTGCATAAATCAGTATCAAGTATACAATCAACTTTACCTTTTTATACCCCATTACATATTATTTATTAAGCGCCAATAAATGCTGTACTCTGCAAGCATAAAAATAAAGTCAGTCCTCACAATGGAAACCCAAAGGAGGGAGCCATTTTATTTTAAATTTGCATTTATGGTAATATTAATTATATATGAAGTAATGCACACTCAAACAACCCTTTAAACAAACCCTACAAATCCTGTGCCTTAAAGCACAATTGTCCAGAATTAAATGTGCAGTATTCCAGATACTACCCAACTAGCACGGTATGTAGAGGAATATTTGCCTTACATGTGAACATTTTAATTACTGTCAATCATAAAGCAGGACACTGACAGTTCCAATTCAGTTCTCTCCTGGAAACTGAAGTAGGGCAGTCATTACCAGAAGGAACTACAAATAATAAACAAAACCCTTTACCTCTGCCCTTCCTTCTTTCTTCAGCAAAGTTTCAGAAACTGAGTAACTTCTCAAGCTCTGTCTTCTAAAGTTATCCTCTGACTGCTTCTGAGAAGGCTTAGCAGCAGATAAATACTTCTTTGTTAAGGATCCTTGGGTTTTTTGAGTTTTTGCTTTAATTTCTTTCTTGGTCTTCATATCCCTGGTGTTCTGTGTTCTCTTGATCCATGGAGTCTTCGGATCTTTTTGATTATATTGTGTTTGTTCATAATCATTTTTTGCCATTTCTGCCTAAAGATCAAATGGAAACATAGTCAAACGAGATTTTATGTTCAAGTCTATCAGGAAAGGCTGGGGGCAACTTTGAAGTTCTGACAAATGGTTTGTTTTTCATGTTAAACAGTAACTGTGATGTAGTGATTTTCATTAAGCTGAACAAGTTTTAAAATAGGTGTGGATATTTTGTTGTTGAGCTACAAATTGGCCTAATAGTCTCCTGATGTTTTCATATTGAGAGTGAACAATATTTCTTAAAAGTCTACATTTTAAAAAACCACAAGAGTTTCTTACAATGCGAGAAACTTTAACTCAAACATTTTCTTCCAGCCATACCTGAATTTCCACACTGATTGCTTTAATCCACTCATCTACCGTCTTTCTGATACGAATCTCCTCCAATACATGTCTGAAACACAAAGAAGAAAGAGCTATGTTAGGTCAATGTTTCTCAAACTGTGATGAGTTAGTTCCTGAGAATGTAGTGACCTGTTCTGAGGGAGGCTTTAAAAAGCACAGGGAAAATAAGACTAAGACTATTAACTTACCTACAATTCTTAATTTCTGAAGGTATTGGATGTATTCATACTACTTTCCCACGCCTGCACCTGTGCTTCTAGTACATCATTGTTGGAAGCTCCCATATTTCTATGCCCTAGCACCATTAACCTGCCTCACAAGTAGGTGCCATGCACTTACTTTCATGAGATGCTATAGCAGTCCCTATTGCCTCATATGTTCCTTTTTTGAACAAAAGGTGAAAAGCAAGAGAGAATGAAAAACATATTCCCAATTTGGTGGGGGAGAGTGAGCAGATGAGTATTTAAAGACAGGGAAGTCTTTTTCTCCAAAAAGGAATTATTATGGATTCCCATTCCCAGAAAATCTTTACAAAAGGGAGACTAGTTTCATTCAAGCCAGCAAAGAAATGAGAGTTCAATTACCCCCAAAATATATTTTGTATATATAATTTTATGTAAGCAACTGATAAAATATCTAGAACAGAAACTAGAGAGACATCCTAAAAAAACAAAGGTATGAGAAAGATTGGGTGCTCACAACATGGAAACAGGTTCTGTAATGGTCAAAATCAGATTCATGTCACGAGACAGAGAGCAAGCAATAGTGCATTGAGAAAGCATGCAGAGTATTCTCTGTGGCAGCTTTGCTAATCTGAACAGAAAATAAATATACTTGGGTTGTTATACTGGTGCATGTCATTGTACTATCTGCAGAGAGGCTGGCTACAGTTTTAGACATATATTGACTGAATGAGCCCCAACAGGACCTTGAAATTGTGAGCCTGCTACAAGGAGTAGCAATAACAAAATCAATCAGACAAACATTTAAACCATGGCTGTTCTGGAGACAATCTGACTTTCTTTACTAGTATCATATGAAACATGAAGTTAAGGCCAGTTTTTAATAATCAAAATGTCATCCTGCACCAAGTCAAATGCCTTACAGATTTCTAAGTTTATTACATCAACACTATTATCTTTGTCAACCAAACTTGTAATCTCATCAAAAATATATATCAAGTTAGTTTGACAGGATCTACTTTCCATAAACCCATGTTGATTGTCATTAATTTTATCGTCCTCCTTTAATTCTTTATTAATCATGTCCTGTATCAGACACTATATTATCTTGCCTAGGGTTAACCTCGGAATGACAAGCCTATAATTAAAAGAGTCATCCTTCTTAGCCTTTTAAAATATCACCACTACATTAGCTTTCTTCCAGTCTTCTGGAACTTCCCCAGTGATCCAAGACTTGCAGAAAATCAACATTAGCAGATCAGTGAGCTCCTCAGCGAGCTCCTTTAAAACTCTTGGATGCGAGTTATCTGGATTTGCTGATTTAAAAATGTCTAACTTCAGTAGCTGCTGTTTAACATCCTTTCAGGATACTAGCAGAATACAAAGAGTGTTGCCATCATCTGTTTTTCCCAAATACAGAACAAATATTTATTGAACATGTGACATTCTATACCTTGGGGGAGCGTCCTGTAACCCCATATTCCTCATTTGTATATAATTGTGATATTGTATATAAAGCAGGCCATGTGAGGTATCAGGGGAAAATTTATGATCTGCTGAAAGTCACTGTTCTATCTAAATATGTATATAATGAATGCATATGAAGTTATGAGAATTGTGTTGTATGGCTGTCACTAAAATATGCTGAGAGTTTGGAAAGCACCCAGATACTTACTAGCTCTCCAGAGACAATGCCAAGGAAAGTAACCAACGCCCAGGCGGGTGTCAAACAACCATTAAATAGCCATTGTCCAGCAAGGGAGCTACAATTCAATGACTCACCTGCATAAGGTCACACCAGAGGAATTGCTCAACCTTGTCTGGGGACTCAGCAATGCCCACCAGACATGCCTGGACTTGTGTTCTCCAGGCACATGGACTGAGGGTATAAAACAGAACTCAGGGGCCCCATGCTTGGCCTTTCTCCTTCGCCCACCTACGCTGCAAGCAACAAAGACACTCTGAAGACTCCAACAGAGGTGACTGGCCCAGGTTTCAAGGGCGAAACCTTTCTACTATGAACGGCAATATCCAGTGGGGTGAGAAAAATTGCTTAATCTAGATGTTGCCCAATCTAATAGGGTTGAGAGTTTAGACTGCATGTTTATATTTTATTTTATTTTGGTAACCACTCTGACTTTTTGCCAATCACTTATAATCACTTAAAATCTATCTTTTGTAGCCAGTAAATATGTTTTACTGTTTATCTCTACCAGTGAGTTTGCCTGAAGTGTGTGGCAAATCTGCTCAGGTTTGCAAAGGCCAGTGTATATCCACTTTCCATTGATGAAGTGGTGAACCAATTAATAAATTTGATGAGCAGTGCAAGATGGTATATTCCTGGGGTACAGTGCTGGGAGCTGGGGGGATTTGGCTGGTAGCTTTCTCTGTGTGATTCATGAGTGGCTCTGGGAGCATTCATGCAATCTAGCTGGGTGTGGGGCTCCATATGTTGTTATGCTGGGTGATAACAGGGCCTGGAGAGGTTTGCTGCTTATCACTAGCAAAGCATTGTGAGAGACAGCCCAGGCTAAAGAGTTAAGGGGGCACAGTGGTCCCACAGTCCCAGGCTGCACCCCGGGGATCCCGTCACAAAACACTTCTATCTTTTTTGTATTATTATTCCTAATTCTACCATTTCCATTTAGTTGTGGACTAATGCCATTGCTGGCATTTTTTCCCCCCTTGTACATTTAACCTCCTCATTTTCCTGAACTCTGGTGGCCACAGATGTTGCCATATGTCCCTTTGCCTCCCTTATCAATTTTCTACAATCCTAGCTTCTGATTTATATTCATTAATATCAACTTCCACTTTTTTCGATATAGCTGCCTTCACTTCTGCTCTAAACCAGTTCGATATTTTTAACTAGTACTATGAGTAGAGTAGAGTGGGTAGCAGCATGGAAGATTAAATGAAATTCCCACCTGTTTGTAGTCAAAGCATTAATAAAGGTATACATGGCATCTCCATCTTTTGCACGAATAATGGCTTCCAAATTTTCTTCAAGGACTTTTTTATTGTTTTGTACGCCTCTTAAAATCCTTTCAGCATCCTTCAACACGGATTTTGGTGCTTTAACTGTCTGAAGAATAGATGGCTTGGAGACCTGAGGACATTCAGCAAGACTAGGTGCAACAACAGGGTCTGTCGGCTAAAATTTAAGAAAAACAATTATTATTTTAACATACTAAATCATTTTTCTAAACAGAGTACATTAATTTGATCTACTGTTGATCTATCATCAATTCTAAGGCCCAATCTAATAAGGTGGAGAGCAACTGCCATTGACTTTAAACCTAAACTAAAGAGAGATCAGTGTCTTGCAAAGTTAGGGCCAATAGTTAAACAAATGGAAGGAGATCTGAAACTTGTCAAACATTAAAGTATACTATACCATGTCTGAGGCACAATACTGATAAAACATGAAAGCAATATAGCATGTGAAAAAGATGAAACCATTAAACGTAAGGAGTAGAAATCACATGTTAATCTCTCTGCACAATGGCATTAAAGCATAATTCATTCTAAAAGAATAAGGATTAAATTCTGCCCCCTGATAAAGGCACATAACTCCCACTGAAATCAATCTGGTCCTAAGGAACACCACGTAACATAGCACTACGTGACTCAGTGGCACCATATGCCACTGATGTTTACTTCTTTATAAGAAATACTGAAAAAACTATTAAAAGCCATTTAGTTTGCAAAACATTTCACCAAGTTGAAAACAAAATTAGTAATTAAACCACTAAGTATGAACACAAAGGACACCAATGCACAAGAACACAGAGATTGGAACAATGATTGGGCCTCATACTCTTGTCTGGAAGTACACAAAAGATGATGTTTGATCTCCAAGAAAAGAAGTGGGGAAGAGATGCAGGCAGATAACAATGCTCTTCTGGACATGCTAATGACCAGCTAAAGTGACCCCAGGCCACTTCTTAGGCCATGTCTACACTAGAAACTTATGTTGACTCAAGTTATGTCGGCATCCACTTGCGGCAGTTAGTACATCATTTGTACACCTGCATACTTGGCTCCTTGTGTCAGTGGTGCACATACTACTACTGGGAGAATTCTGTGCCAAAAAAATTACAAATTCTGCAAATTTTATTTTTCAAAATAACACAATATAATCATGCCAGTTTCAATTATTTTGGTAATTTATTTCAAAGAATCTGTCAGCATGTATGTCTGTAACAATACAGACCAAAAAAAAAAAGATTCTGGTAATTTTTTTTTTGACAAAGAGATTTCTTACTAGGCATATTAATACAGAACGTTGTGTAATTCATTTAAATTACAATACAGAACTGTATTTCCTGCACCTGTCAGAAGCAGTGCAAAGGCTTGGTGAAGTCAGGGATAACAGAGGAGCTGAGGGAGAGGGAAGGAGCGTAGGAGTGAACCTTTTTGGTGTTGGGTGTGGGTGGGGCTTTTCTTGGGGAGGAGGATTGTTAGGGTGTTGGGAAGCCTCCCCCATGCAGACCCTGGCTGATCCTAAGCCTTTCCCATTCAGTCAGGCATGTCTGCCCCTGTCCCCATGGGGTTCTGCAGCTCCCCTCCCCTGTCCCCAGGCTCAAGGCCGTCACCCCACTAGCTCCTGAGCCCATGCTCCAGTTTGTCCCCCCCACTAGCCATTCTGAACCCCAGTCTGTGAACCCAGCAGCCCTGTGTGCCCCACTTTGTCCTAACCTGGCTCTGCGGGCAGGGTGCTGTGATGAACTTCTACTCTTGGGGGAATTCTGCAGCACTGGGCATAGAATTTTGTATTTTCCCGCATAAAATA
The DNA here is from genome assembly GCA_003942145.1 of Platysternon megacephalum. Taxonomy (NCBI): domain Eukaryota; kingdom Metazoa; phylum Chordata; order Testudines; family Platysternidae; genus Platysternon; species Platysternon megacephalum. The sequence goes on along the minus strand of QXTE01000114.1, from coordinate 3,848,742 downwards.
CATTTTGCCTAAGAAGTGCTGCGGTTCTGCCTTTTGCCCACCAGAGGCCGCTGTGGTGCTAGAACAGCAGGCATGAACGCAGCTGGCTCTTCTGGCACCACAGCGGCCTCCGGTGGGCAAAAGGCAGAACCGCAGCACTTCTTAGGCAAAATGTTTTTTATGCGGAAAAATACACAATTACGTGAGACAGAGGAATTCTGCGCATCTGCAGATGAACAGAATTCCCCCAGAGTAACATACTCACCAGCAGTGCTTGTATGGGTGCAGAGTACAATGCACCATGGGTAGATATCCCACTTTGCAACTTGCCACTGTCCAGCACACTGTCTTTTGGGAAGTTTGGCGATGCATCATGGGGTCGAAATGAGTTGTGCAGGGGTGACTGGGAGCATGGAGTCAACTTCCCAGTTTGCAACTGTCTCCATCCCATAATGTTATCTATATCTCATAATTAAGTCTTTTTTTCAAAATCCCACAAACCGGTGTGGCCCTCTTTGCTGTCCGCCATCTCTGACAGAAGCATGGAGCCTACACAGCTCTGCACTACTATCGTGACCATTGCAAGCACAGGGTGCACAATCCTGCCATATTTGAAGAGCTACAAGAAGACCCAAATGAGTGGGGAACATGACGATTGCTTGGAAAACAGACTGCCGTGGGACAGAGTGAGAACAATTCAAGGTTGTTGGTGGCATTCATAGAGCAGCTGCTGATGGTGGAGTGCCGCTTTGGAAAAAGTCTCTTGCTTGACAAGACAAAAGAGAGCCCAATGCTTCAATGCATGGGGCTTGATACTGCCTGGGGAGGAATGGGTATACCACAAATTATCTATCACCTTCATGTAAATTTTAATTTAAGAACAAAAGCCAAGGTTAAAATATGTGCTCAATAAAACATCTGAAATTAGTGATAAAGGTGCAACATCAGGAATTTAGCTGTGGTGTATTTATATACACACACAGAGAGCACAAAACAGTTATCACATTAGCAGTCCACCTGATATAGAGTTTGGGGGGCAGCATTTATAGTCTGCTTTCCCAAGTATATTTCAGTAAAACAGAATATCAAAAGTCACAGAACTACTCAAACCCTACTCTGGGCTATTTGCTCAGAATGTAACAGACAACTTTTGAAAAAGATTAAGATAAAGGAAGCAACAGAGTTTCTATAAATTAAATTAAAAAAATCCCACTATACCTTAACAAAATCATTCATGTCTGATTTCCATGCTTTTGCTTCCTGGGCAGGGGGGGAAAAAAGACAGAAAAAGGTTCTTTGAAACTTCAACAATAAGTATCTATCAGAATTAAATTCAGTATTTAGAAGTTAGGTGAATAAAAAGTCTAGGTAAAATATCTTGTATGATGTCTCAGCATGCTTCTCTCGGACAAGAGGAGCATCCTCAAACACAACTCCATTTCCTTCATCTCACCTATCCGTCTATGGTATTTATGTGGCCCCCATTACCAGAGTATCTGAGCACCTCACAATATTTAATGTCTTTATCCTCACAACACCCCCATTTGGTAGAGAAGAGCTATTTATTCCCATTTTACAGCTGGGGAACTAAGGCACAGAGAGGCAAAGTGACTTTCCCAAGGACAGCCAGTCTGTGGCAAAGCAGGGGATTGAACCTGGGTCTCCCAAGTCCTAGGGTTGTGCCCTAACTACTGGACCATGCTTCCTTGTCTCAGACTTTCTATTTGTCTACATTTTCTAAGCTGGAATCATGTTTGAGCCCAAACTCTTCTTTTCCTCTTACATCTTCTGTGTCTGCAAATCTACCTACCACTGTCTTCTCAACACTGCCATGTACCCACCCTCCACCCCCCTCTACCTCAACTCCACCTCTGCTAAAATTCTCATCTGTCTTCCAGCTGACTTTTCTTCCTAAACTGTTATGCTGATTTGCTACAAACACTACACAGGGGAAGCCTGAAGGGTATCTGTGTTCGTCTTTGCTCATTCCACTCATTAAACAAAAGAGATTANGAATTCTGCAGCACTGGGCATAGAATTTTGTATTTTCCCGCATAAAATACATTTTGCCTAAGAAGTGCTGCGGTTCTGCCTTTTGCCCACCAGAGGCCGCTGTGGTGCTAGAACAGCAGGCATGAACGCAGCTGGCTCTTCTGGCACCACAGCGGCCTCCGGTGGGCAAAAGGCAGAACCGCAGCACTTCTTAGGCAAAATGTTTTTTATGCGGAAAAATACACAATTACGTGAGACAGAGGAATTCTGCGCATCTGCAGATGAACAGAATTCCCCCAGAGTAACATACTCACCAGCAGTGCTTGTATGGGTGCAGAGTACAATGCACCATGGGTAGATATCCCACTTTGCAACTTGCCACTGTCCAGCACACTGTCTTTTGGGAAGTTTGGCGATGCATCATGGGGTCGAAATGAGTTGTGCAGGGGTGACTGGGAGCATGGAGTCAACTTCCCAGTTTGCAACTGTCTCCATCCCATAATGTTATCTATATCTCATAATTAAGTCTTTTTTTCAAAATCCCACAAACCGGTGTGGCCCTCTTTGCTGTCCGCCATCTCTGACAGAAGCATGGAGCCTACACAGCTCTGCACTACTATCGTGACCATTGCAAGCACAGGGTGCACAATCCTGCCATATTTGAAGAGCTACAAGAAGACCCAAATGAGTGGGGAACATGACGATTGCTTGGAAAACAGACTGCCGTGGGACAGAGTGAGAACAATTCAAGGTTGTTGGTGGCATTCATAGAGCAGCTGCTGATGGTGGAGTGCCGCTTTGGAAAAAGTCTCTTGCTTGACAAGACAAAAGAGAGCCCAATGCTTCAATGCATGGGGCTTGATACTGCCTGGGGAGGAATGGGTATACCACAAATTATCTATCACCTTCATGTAAATTTTAATTTAAGAACAAAAGCCAAGGTTAAAATATGTGCTCAATAAAACATCTGAAATTAGTGATAAAGGTGCAACATCAGGAATTTAGCTGTGGTGTATTTATATACACACACAGAGAGCACAAAACAGTTATCACATTAGCAGTCCACCTGATATAGAGTTTGGGGGGCAGCATTTATAGTCTGCTTTCCCAAGTATATTTCAGTAAAACAGAATATCAAAAGTCACAGAACTACTCAAACCCTACTCTGGGCTATTTGCTCAGAATGTAACAGACAACTTTTGAAAAAGATTAAGATAAAGGAAGCAACAGAGTTTCTATAAATTAAATTAAAAAAATCCCACTATACCTTAACAAAATCATTCATGTCTGATTTCCATGCTTTTGCTTCCTGGGCAGGGGGGGAAAAAAGACAGAAAAAGGTTCTTTGAAACTTCAACAATAAGTATCTATCAGAATTAAATTCAGTATTTAGAAGTTAGGTGAATAAAAAGTCTAGGTAAAATATCTTGTATGATGTCTCAGCATGCTTCTCTCGGACAAGAGGAGCATCCTCAAACACAACTCCATTTCCTTCATCTCACCTATCCATCTATGGTATTTATGTGGCCCCCATTACCAGAGTATCTGAGCACCTCACAATATTTAATGTCTTTATCCTCACAACACCCCCATTTGGTAGAGAAGAGCTATTTATTCCCATTTTACAGATGGGAAACTAAGGCACAGAGAGGCAAAGTGACTTTTCCAAGGACAGCCAGTCTGTGGCAAAGCAGGGGATTGAACCTGGGTCTCCCAAGTCCTAGGGTTGTGCCCTAACTACTGGACCATGCTTCCTTGTCTCAGACTTTCTATTTGTCTACATTTTCTAAGCTGGAATCATGTTTGAGCCCAAACTCTTCTTTTCCTCTTACATCTTCTGTGTCTGCAAATCTACCTACCACTGTCTTCTCAACACTGCCTATGTACCCACCCCTCCACCCCCTCTACCTCAACTCCACCTCTGCTAAAATTCTCATCTGTCTTCCAGCTGACTTTTCTTCCTAAACTGTTACGCTGATTTGCTACAAACACTACACAGGGGAAGCCTGAAGGGTATCTGTGTTCGTCTTTGCTCATTCCACTCATTAAATAAAGGAGATTCTTTCACCCCTTGCCCTTGTTTAACTTGTCATCCCTTTCTCCTCTTCTGTCCTTTTAAGGCAAGTGCTCCAATATTTCCAAAGTACTGCCAGAGGAGAGCTAGTCTACTCTGTTCCACAGGTAATGCTGTCACCGTTAGGTCAGACCTTCTGATACTGATATAGCTCCAAAGCAGTAGCACTATAGATATAGCACTAGATANTGTCTTTATCCTCACAACACCCCCATTTGGTAGAGAAGAGCTATTTATTCCCATTTTACAGATGGGAAACTAAGGCACAGAGAGGCAAAGTGACTTTTCCAAGGACAGCCAGTCTGTGGCAAAGCAGGGGATTGAACCTGGGTCTCCCAAGTCCTAGGGTTGTGCCCTAACTACTGGACCATGCTTCCTTGTCTCAGACTTTCTATTTGTCTACATTTTCTAAGCTGGAATCATGTTTGAGCCCAAACTCTTCTTTTCCTCTTACATCTTCTGTGTCTGCAAATCTACCTACCACTGTCTTCTCAACACTGCCTATGTACCCACCCCTCCACCCCCTCTACCTCAACTCCACCTCTGCTAAAATTCTCATCTGTCTTCCAGCTGACTTTTCTTCCTAAACTGTTACGCTGATTTGCTACAAACACTACACAGGGGAAGCCTGAAGGGTATCTGTGTTCGTCTTTGCTCATTCCACTCATTAAATAAAGGAGATTCTTTCACCCCTTGCCCTTGTTTAACTTGTCATCCCTTTCTCCTCTTCTGTCCTTTTAAGGCAAGTGCTCCAATATTTCCAAAGTACTGCCAGAGGAGAGCTAGTCTACTCTGTTCCACAGGTAATGCTGTCACCGTTAGGTCAGACCTTCTGATACTGATGTGGCTCCAAAGCAGTAGCACTATAGATATAGCACTAGATATTTTTTTCATTTAAGACATCTTAGCTCTGTCGTACCACATTGTTCTAAATTGTTTCATCTAGGTTTCATAAATAAAATATTAAATACACATAAATAGCTAAAGCGTCTTCATTTTTAAAAGCCAGCGACTAATCTTCACTGCTGCCAGCAGAGACCCACTTCAGTAAAAGGGACTAGCTCAGCAGAAGAACCAACATGCAAATAACGGCGCCCCAGGCTGCACTTTGGAAATTGGGCTATTTTATCATAAGAAACAGCTGGCAAGGTAGGAAAAGGACTGGTTTAAATCATCCCCCACATTTAATAAATGCAATAAGCCAAAGACTTTTCTCTCTGAAATGTGAATGGCTCAATGAGGTCTGCAGTTAGAATACTGGGGAGAGAAGAGAGGACACCAGAAAGCAGCATTTAAAAATCAAAACATTTAAAAAACTTGGAAGAAAAAGTTCTTTACTAATACTATTACCGTATAGACTGGATTTTTAAAGTTCCTGCTTTGGTAAAGTAACATAGTTTCTTTATAATCCAGATACAAATATATGTTTATTGGGAGATAATTATATCCCAGACCCAGAACCCTTTTCAGACAAGCAGGTTACAACTTTCAGCCAAGTCATTTTGTAAACCTAATTCTGTTTGGAGAGGTGGAAGCAAGGGCAATCTTTGTTGGTACCAGATATCATAATCCTGTTTACGTTTGCTTATTTTTCTATTGAAATGGTTAGTCATTCCAACAATATGATCACCCACTTTACCTGTAGCATGCCATGCATTTCTCTTTTCAGCTGGCCAAGATCTTGAAGCACATCTTCCGCTTTCTTCACTGTTTTATTAATTGAATTGTAATCTTGGAGGGGGCCTTCAAAGGCAGGGATTGAGTCAGTTCGCAGGGCAGGAGGCCTGCTGAGAAGATTACATATTACTAAAATCTCACAGCTTCTTGACTGACTTTAGAAACAACTAGCTTCTACTTTGAGAATTTTAACATGGATTTGAACTTTGCACAAGTATCAAACCTTTACACAGAAAGGAAATTGCTTCTTCTCACAGAGGCCTTGGCCAATTATATTGCTTCCTTTGTTTAATAGTTACAGTATTTACACTATTAGGAACAAGATAGAAAAATAGCAGTGATTAATTAATTTCCAAAGTGAAAAGTTTCTCAATTTTCCAATGTTACTTCAATTATTTCAATCTGAATTTAAAGTATAATTTCACTGTTAATTAAATGAGACTATGGTGCAAAGTGCTTTTTCCCCCCCAGATTACATGTTCAAGCCATCAGTGTAATATATAAAAATGTAGTGAAATCATGACAACAAAAGCGTAATCTGGAAGAGGGTTCTTCAGACAGGAAGGATAAAATTTCCTGACCTGTTCTGAGGCTTAGAAACTGACTGCACTAATAGTTACATTTTCCTTCTAGATGCAGTTTTACAGAATATCTATACATTATTTTTAAGACAGTATGTGAACCAGATAGCAGTTTCTGATAAAACACCTTCATGCAAAGTGGCCAAAAGCTACCCTAACTGGAAAATGGAGAATTCCATTGGCATGGGGAACCCCCTATTGGAACACTGCCAATGTAACTGGCTCTAAGCCACTACATTCCAGCCCTTTACAACCCAGGGAATATACCCAGAAGAAGGGAGATCACCCACAGTGCTGTTGTGCTCCAGTGAGCCCTTTCAGCCCTTTGCGAGACTGGTTACCAGCCATCATTACTTACAGTTGTCCTAAGATTCCTTATGCTGTTGTAAAAAAAAGCCCTTAGCAGCCCTGGAGATCATGGAAGCACAATGGTAGTATAAAGCCACCTTTGCTTCCTCTTTTTGGGTCCTGCACCAAGCACATCTTGGTCAGACCCAAGGCCCAGGCCCAATCTCTCTAATGCAGTGGTTTTCAATCCGTGGCCCAATCAGCACACAGTTGTGGCCCATGTGACATCCTCAGAGCTATACAAGTAGTATATATATTGTGTGGATGCGGCCCACATAACACAGAGAGAGCTGCATATGCAGCCCACAATGGTAAATAGGTTGAGAACCACTGCTCTAGTGCATCTCCTGCCTATAACAGTGGTTCTCAACCTTTCCAGACTACTGTACCCTTTTCAGGAGTGTGATTTGTCTTGTGTACCCCAAGTTTCACCTCACTGAAAAACTACTTGCTTACAAAATCAGACATAAAAATACAAGTGTCACAGCACACTATGACTGAAAAATTGCTGACTTTCTCATTTTTACCATATAATTATAAAATAAATCGATATAGATTATAATATTGTACTTACGTTTCAGTGTGATACTTCAGCTTGTTTTTCACTTACAAGCCTTGTCTGAAGATGAAGCCCCACTGCCCAGGGCTGAAGCCGAAGGGCCACCACGTGGGGCTGAAGCATGTAACTTAGCTTCACAGGGCCCGCGCTGGTGTGAGGTCCCGGGCAATTGCCTTGCTTGCCACCCCCAATGCTGGCCCTGTGCTTGCAACCCCCTAAACCTGTCCTGCAACCCCCAGGTTGAGAAACATTCATCTAAATGAGTTGAGTATCCCCTGGAAGACCTCTGAATAACCCCAGGGGTACACATACCCCTGGTTGAGAACCACTGTCTAGCACACACCTACGTCATATTAAAAATAAAAAGTCTGTATGAACTTCTGATTCAGTCACATTTACTTACCACTCTCTCTCAGAATGCCAGGCCATTTTGGTGTTGTTTAATGACGACTTCTCAGAAGACTCAGTTTGTCTCAATGGAGTTTCTTGAGAATTCAGAATCTGCTCCAGAAGTCTCCCTCCACCTACAATAGGAAAAACATAAACAACATTATTATTAAGCATATTTAATTAATTTAAGTGGCTTATTTTCATTTCAAGAAATAAATATTTCATTCATTTTAAAAAATAACCACTATACAATATTTAACTAGATTTATGAGAATATTGCAATGGAAACTATTTATCAATTGGGTTTTAAAAATCCTAGAAATATAGCACTGGAAGGGACCTCAAGAGATCATCTAGTCCAGACCCAACCCCCCCCACCACGATGAGGCAGAGCCAAGTATACCTAGACCAGGGGTAGGCAACCTGTGGCACGCGAGCTGATTTTCAGTGGCACTCACACTGCCTGGGTCCTGGCCACTGGTCTGGGGGGGGGGCTCTGCACTTTAATTTTAAATGAAGCTTCTTAAACATTTTAAAAACCTTATTTACTTTACATACAACAATAGTTTAGTTATATATTATAGACTTATAGAAAGAGACCTTCTAAAAACATTAAAATGTATTACTGTCACACAAAACCTTAAATTAGAGTGAAGACTCGGCACACCACTTCTGAAAGGTTGCCGACCCCTGACCTAGACCATCCCTGACAGGTGTTTGCCCAAACTGTTTTTCAAAACCTCCAATTATAAGAATTCTACAACATTCGGTGGTAACCTATTCTAGTACTTAACCATCCTTGCAGTTAGAAGGTTTTTTCTAATATCTAAGCTAAACCACATTTCCTGCACATTAAGTCCATTATTTCTTGTTCTACCTTCAGTGGACATGGAGAACAACAGCTTACCATCCTCTTTATAACAGCCCTTGACATATTTGAAGACTATTATCAGGTCCCCAGTCAGTCTTCTTTTCTCAAGACTAAACATGCCCAGTTTTTTTAACATTTCCTTATAGGTCTGGTTTTCTAAACCTTTTATCATTTTTGTTGCTCTCCTCCGGACTCTCTCCAATTTGTCCACATTGTTCCCAAATAGTGGCAACCAGAATTGGACACAGTACTACAGCTAAGGCCTCACCAGTGTCAAGTAAGATGGAACAATTTCTTCCTGTGAGGACACTCCTGTTAATATACCCCAGAATAGTGGTCTTTTTCACAACTGCATCATGCTGTTGGCTCATATTCAATTTCTGATCCTCTATAACCTTTTCAGCAATACTACTGCCTAGCTAATTATTCTTCATTTTATAGTTGAGCGTTTGATTTTTAATTTCTAACTGTAGTACTTTCTACTTGTCTTTACTGAGTTAATCTTGTTGATTTCAGCCCAATTCTAAAATTTAACAATGTCCTTTTGAATTCTAATCCTGTCCTCCAAAGTGCTTGCAACACCTCCCAGCTTGGTGTCACCCACCAATTTTATAAGTGTACTCTCCATTTCATTATCTAAATTCATTAATGAAATTATTGAATAGTACCGGCCCTAAGGACAGACGCCGGGGGGATCCTACTAGTTACGTTCTCCCAGTTTGACAGTGAACCAAACTACTCTTTCAGTATGGTTTTTCAACCAGTTGGACCTGCACTTTATAGTAATTTCATCTAGAACCCATTTCCCCCGTTTGCTTATGAGAATGTTATGTGGGACTGTGTCAAAAGCCTCGCTAAAATCAGAATATATCGCCATCAGAAATTATCCCCATCCATTAGGTCAGTTTGGCATGATTTATTGTTGACAAATCCTTGTTGGCTATTACTTATCACCCTACAGGTCTGTCTCATCTTATGCTGGGGTTACGTTCCGCGGTCAGCGCGTAAAGCGAAAACCGCGTATAGTCAAAATTACATTGAGTGTAATGGCGGGCAGAACCACCCGCACTACAGAAACAGTATTTAAATTGTTCTTTTTCTCTTTTTTTTTGTTTTTTTTCTTGTTTTTTCCGACCGCGTAAAGCTGAAATCGCACATGTTAAATGTGCCTAAGATGCGACAGACCTGTATTATTCTCTAGATTCTCCCAAATTGATTGCTTAATCATTTGTTACAGTATCTTTCCAGGTATTAAAGTTATACTGACTGATCTCTTAATCCCTGGGTCCTCTTTGTTCCCCCCTTTTTAAATATAGGTACTATATTTGCCTTTCTCCAGTCCTCTGGGACATCACCCTTCCTCCATGAATCCACGAAGACAGGGCCGGCTTTAGGAAGTGCGGGGCCCAATTCGAATACCTGGCGGCGGTCCAGGTCTTCGGCGGACGGTCCGGGTCTTCGGTCCTTCACTCGCTCCGGGTCTTCCACAGCACTGAAGGACCCGGCGCCGAAATGCCACCGAAGACCTGGAGCGAGTGAAAGACCCGCCGCCGAAGTGCCGCCAAAGACCCGGACCACCGCCGGGTGAGTAAAAATTAAAAAGTTAGGCGCTCTTCTTTAGGGCGCGGGGCCCTCTAAAGCCGGCCCTGCACGAAGATAATCACTAATGCACTTTTACAGCACCAAAGAACATGCTATGCCTAAAAAACATTCAGGTAAACATGTTATTTTATTTATGATTCCTACGCAACAGTGAGATGAGAGGAATAACAAACAGGAACACCCTAAGATTGGAAACCATACAACACATGGCAAAGGAAACAAACTGTTTTCACGAGACCAGTGAATCAGTGTATTTTATTTAATATGGGTATATTTAGAGATGGGGCCCTCAGGCCAGGTCTATACTACAAAGTTTTGCTGGCATAGCTATGTCAGTTACGAGTGTTAAATAAATAAATGAAAATCAACCCCCTAACTGACAAACATGATGGCATAAACACCCATGTCAACACAACTTATACTGGCAAGAGTCATTTTCCTAGTATAGCTATTTCAGCAAAGCCTTTGTAGTATAAACTAACCTTCAGAATGACTCCAGACCCTAAAACTTGAGAATTGTATAAGTCTAAACAGTAAGACAACCACCACTAACACTGCCACTGCCACAACAACTACACTCAGAGAAACATTTTGTCTTGGACCATTTGGGGATTTTTTGATTCCATCTTATAGTGGATGGCTTTTTATTGATGTGGATTACTTTTTGATGCTCCCCAGAAGTGATCTGAGAGACTTGAAGAGAAAGATAGATGCCAAGCACACCAGGATAGGGAATGGAAAAATGCAAAAAGGGAGAGGGGAAGTGAAATTAACTGATGGAGCACTGAGCGTATATAAGGAAATAGTAAACAATGAGAACAGAGATGTAGTCAGGGATGAATGATGAGAAGATTCATTCTGATACAGAAGGTAAGAAGCCAGGAAAAGGATTCAAAGATGGAGTGACATGGTCCAAGCAGTGGGCAAGAAAGATTATTTCAGCAGGGCCATTCTGTACGGACTGGAGAGGAGCAAGAGGGAAATCTGGGTTTCAGTAGTCTAAGCAGGAAGTAACCAAGTGACAGACAAGCATTTTGTCCACAGGGTAAGAGTTCAAGGGCTGGATTTTTTAAGATGTCCTCAAAAGGTCACTCAAACTTAACCAGGTCTTTGTGCTTTTTAAATATGGTGCTGAAAACTGAATTCTGGGCTGCCAAGCCAGTACCAAGTAGGGCTGTTAAACACCTCTTTGGTCAACATACTGTTTTTATTAATGCAATCTAGTATACCACCTGCCTTTTTGTGACAGTGTTCAATTTATCTACCACTGTAACTCTTCTGACCTAGCCAGTACTCTCCTATTCAATATTTGTGGGTATGATACTGCATTCCTACACAAACCGCCTTACACTTGACTTTACTGCATTTTATTAATAGGCAGCAGGTTTAAAACAAATAAAAGGAAGTTCTTCTTCATGCAGCGCACAGTCAACTTGTGGAACTCCTTACCTGAGGAGGTTGTGAAGGCTAGGACTATAACAATGTTTAAAAGGGGACTGGATAAATTCATGGTGGCTAAGTCCATAAATGGCTATTAGCCAGGATGGGTAAGAATGGTGTCCCTAGCCTCTGTTCGTCAGAGGATGGAGATGGATGGCAGGAGAGAGATCACTTGATCATTGCCTGTTAGGTTCACTCCCTCTGGGGCACCTGGCATTGGCCACTGTCGGTAGACAGATACTGGGCTAGATGGACCTTTGGTCTGACCCGGTACGGCCTTTCTTATGTTCTTATTTAAGCTCATTCTACCACTGTAATGAAGGCTGAACTGCACTTTAATCCTATCCTCTCAAGTGTCTGAAAGACCTTTAAGATGTGCATCATGCATGTTCTGGGCTCCCTTCAACATTCCTTACTCAGAAGTCACTAGTTTTGCCTGAGTAAGGAGTAACATATAGGGCCATTAAATACCACACTCGCCACTTCATCCTTCAAGTCTAACATGAAAATATTAAATACTATTGGACACAGAATAGACCCCACTCAACGCCTGCCTCCAACTTGACAACAACCCTTCATTAGTTACTTGGATACTTAATGTTAGGGTCAAAGTGCAATGGCAAGACAGTGGGGAAGCTCATCCAGAGTGTTCATTAACAGTACTGCCTTCAACTCCGGGAGTCGTTCATTTACTGCCAGCACTAACCCTTCACCAAACACATTTTTAGAAATGCTGAATGTGTATGCCTAGATTCAGGTAATCCAATAAGAACTGTCTTCAGAGAACGTGAAGATGATACAGGCAATAATAGCCACTGGCCATGCCCATATCAGTGAAGGGACAAAGGAAGGCTATTTCTGAACTTTCCTCTGACTCTTACCCACAACACTTCCATATGCTGATTTGGGCACATTTTCCTTTTCTGCTATAGGTCTCTCTTTCTTTGAAATTTTCTGAGAGATTTTCACGTCTTTTGATACAGGTACAGGAGCATATCTCCGAGGAGCTGGTGTCTTCAGAGGTGATTTCTGTGTACGAACGCCATAATTTCCAAATTGACTTGAATACGCTTAAATTCAGAAGGAAAAAAAATGAACAATTTTTCTTTAAATCCGAAGTTAAAAGATTTTGAAAAGGAAAACAAACTCTTCAAAAGCAAACAGAAGTTTAAAAAATCCCCACAGAAATATAAAACATTTCCATTAGCAAGACAAAAATTTTAAGAAATTTGGTATTGAGGAAAGTAAGTGGAGTATGTCTACACTGGAGCTGGAAGGTGTTGTTCCCAGCTCGGGTAGACATACCACGCTAGCTCGGATCCAGCTGGCATGCTAAAAACAGAAGTGCACCTGGGGGCTAGGCACCTAAGTCTGTACCTAAGGTTCGGATAGGATCATACTCGAGGTGGCTAGCCTCTCCCTGAGCTCACGCTGCCACAGCTACACTTGTATTTTTAACACGCTAGCTCAACCAGAGCCAGTGCAGGTATGTCTACCCAAGCTGGAAATTACACCTTCCAGCCCCCGTGTGACACACTGTACCTCAAAATAACCCCCTGTAACCACCTTATTTACCACTTTTCTATGGTTATATATTTTGTACAAAGTATGCCTTGTGAGGTATTATTTGAAAACTCATGAGCTACTGAACATTATCATATTAGCAGGTGTGTATCATCATTGTATATGGAGTTATGAGATTTTGCTATGATTACTTTGTTACTCAACATTTTGGGAGTCTGGGAAATGCCCACAGACCAGCTCCTCAGAAATAACAAAGGCCTTGCATGTCATCCCAAATGTCATGTACACAGAAGGTGCGAGCAAGAAATTTACAATTCATCTGAGACACGCTTTGAATCGCACATAGACAGGAGACTTCTCTGTCTATACCCCAGCGGGGAGGGGGAATTGTTCCTCAAGGAGAGGAGGAGGGTATAAAATAAGAGACAATGGCTTCTGCATTACCTCTCTCCTTCCCCACCTCTAGTGAAATAAGATTGCTTGAAAGACTTTGAACTGGGGAGATTGGTCCCAGCTGGGGAGGGTATCCAGCCTGTGTACTAAGAACTGTGAACTGCCGGCAACATTCAGAGGGTCGAGAAAAGCTGTTTGCTTCAAATTTTACTTAACTTGGTAAAGTTTAGGAATTATATTGCGATTTTATCATTTTATTTCTTTTTGTAACCAATTCTGACCTTTTATGCCTGTATCACTTATAATCACTTAAAATCTTTCTTTCTATAGTTAATTAACTTGTTTTTATATTTTATCTAAACCAGTCTGCTTTGACTGAAGTTTTTGGGGAATCTCTGCACTGGTTAATAAGGGCTGGTGAATATTCACTTTCTTTGATAAAATGATGGACTTATGAGCTTGCTCTGTCCAAGGTGGTCTTGAGCAGTGTAAGATGCACATTTCTGGGGTGCAAGGCTGGGGGGATTTGCAGGTGTCTCCCTGTTTACAGTTCATGAGTGGGTAGGAGAACATTCACGTAATTTAGCTGGGTGTGCCTTACATGCTGATGGCTGTGTGAAAGCAAAGCCTGGAGAGGCTACTTTTCACTAGCATAGCAGTGTAAGAGAAGACCTAGGCTGAAGAGTTAAGGGAGCACAGTGATTCCACAGTCCAGATTGTACCCTGGGAGATGTCACACCCAGTGCAGACACACCCTAACGAGTCCAGGGCAAGGTACAGCATGGTCAGGCAGTGTACAAATTTCCACATTCACTCTCTTTTATAAAACAGTCTTGGGCCTCTCAAATATAATCAGTTGGGTGAGCATAAGTATCCACTAAATACCAAAATCTCACTTTAATTTGATATAAATGTGGTTTTTAGTTTATGTAGTATGCACTGTATTAATGAAGATAAAATCAGTTGTGCAAGAATATTTGTTATTCCTTTGTAATATGTGGTCCCAAATTTATGAAAGCAAGATTAAGACAGAAATAAAACTGAATATCTAAATTAACTGAATTATTCACCTTGGGTGGGCACAGAATTGGTAGAGAATAAATTCCTATGACATGAAGAGACTTGGCTGGTAAGTGGTTGCTGTAGTTCTGGGTTTGTAGAATGCTTTGCCACCAAATTGGAAGATGATATGTTAACTGGTTGGAAACCACCTGTGTTGATTGCAGAGCTAATGAGATGAGACTAAGAGACAAAAGGTACAAAGTTAATTTTAAAAAAAAGGAATTATAGCTATTTAACAAACAATCTGAACAAACATGTAATACATTTGTACTAATTGGGATCTGGGGGAAAAAATGATAGGCAGCAGGCTAAGAAAACTAATACTTGCTCACTGTTTTGAAAGGTAGAATAAAACAAAACTGACACATAGGAATCTCTCCCCCCTCCAAAAAAGGGGGGAAATAAGCATTCCCATTCTGGCTGGTTCCCAAAAACACAGACAGTAGGATAAGAGGGATTTTTTTTCAAAATTCTTAGGGTATGTCTACACTGCAATCACAGAGTGTGATTGCAGCTCAGGTAGACATACCCAATTTAGCTTTAATCTCGCTAGCCCGGGTAGTGGAGCAGTGAAGCTATGGCAGCACACGCTTCAGTGCAGGCTGTTCAAACCCATCCAGAACTGTGGGTAATTACTCCCGGGGCTAGTCTTCACTGAAATGCACACTGATGCTGATTCACTGCAGATTAAAGCTAGCTCAGGTATGTCTACCTACGCTACAATCACATACACACATGCCTGACAGCACTGTTATTAAGTTGAAAGCTTCCCAAACAATCTAAGGTACTTGTTCCCATGACAGTGGTATCCAATGGCCTCACAATCTAACGTATTTATCTTGACAACACCCCTATGAGGTAGAGAAGTGTTGTTATCCTCATTTTACAGATGAAGAACTAAAACAGAGAAGCCAAGTGATTTGCTCAAGGTCAAACAGGAAGTCTGTGGCAGATCAGGAATTTGAACCCCATTCTCCAGGTCTAGGCTAACCACTAACCTCCCTAACCACTGGATCATCCTCCCTCTCTGGAACTAGGTCATAAAACCTCTCTGTCCTATACCACACATTCTCCTCTGCAATTTTAACTGCTTAGACAGGTAAGAAGCCACCAAACTAATCCCCCTGGCATAGACATATGGGCACAATAACAATCTCATACATGTGAAAGTACTGTTGCAGCTTTACTCAATTAAAGAAATTTAACAACAAACTTCAGTATAACTAACACCAAGACACGGAGGCAGAGAAACAGCAAGAAGCTCTATGTTTCTATGCAGGTACCTGAACATGTATTTGTTGCTGTTGTAACTTTTCAAGATGCTGAATCCGCTGTTCCATGAACACATTCATCTGTTTTTCAAGCTCGTTGACTCTGTCATGACAACGGGATCTCTCCTGTTGTTGAGTCTTTATATTTGTTTGCTGTTCTGCAACGCGTTGCAGCTGCTTGTCTGTCTCCTGCAGTTTATTGAGCAATGCTGAAACAGAGCTAACTTTTGCTTCCAAATCGCTTTGAACCTGAGGGAAAAAATTAGACTCTATAGCTCAGGTATAGTTCAAAGAGAAGTCTAGTTATACATTTTTAAAGCTCTTGAGTTTGAAACCTGAGGCAAGAGGAATCAGGTATTAACGCCATTCCTATTTGTTCTCAATATCCCTCCCCCACCATCACATCACACACTTTTTAGCATCTATATTTTCTTCAAAAGATTCAAATAATAATAGTCCTGATTTGGGGTGATTTAATAACACAAGAGAACCTTTCCAAAGATAAATACAGCATTAAAAAGGTAGTGTTCATTAGTGCCAAGCCACCCTTTACCCAAATAAAATGAACAAAAACATCCCTTAAAATAGGCAGTACCAATATTATCAGATTGCTGCAGACTCTCTTTTATGTTAAACCAATCTTTACGTTAACTCTCATTGGCAAAAAACCCCAAAACTATAGCATATAATTATCGCTCTGAGAAAACTGCAGGTTTGGTTTTTAAAAAAAAATTCATAGCAGCATCATGGGTGTTTAAATTTAACTGGATATATGTGGCTGTAGAGTCTTTTTCCCCCTCCCCTCCTAATGCTGCCATTTTCTCAACAGCAGGGAGGCAGAAGCAGGCATTCTCACTTCCACCTCCCTGCCGAGGCCACACCTGCTCACAGGGTTACTGGGGGGTGTGGTGGGGGTTGTCTCATCATCCGGTGCAGTCCGTCCAGCCCAGCCCAGCCTAGGACAGGGATTGAGGTTGACGTGTCCCACACTCAGCTCCGGACCAAGGCTGCTGCACGGTTGCTTCCTGTCCAACTTGCAGGGAAAGGGCGCGGGACAGACAACGCACGGCAATTAGGAGCTCTGATCCACCCCACAGCAGTGCTCAGCAGGCAAAGGAGCTGAGACCAGGATCCGCTGCTTGGAACACGAGCAGAGATGAGAGAGGGGCCCTGCCCTGGCAGGGGGATCCGTGTAAGACTCTAATCCATCCCTGTTCAATCCTGTTGCTCAGTATAATTTTCATAGCTGCTGATGCCCCCTACGTAGACCACTGCTTCTGGTGCAAGGCCACACGCACAGACTGGTGGGACCACAACATCATGCAGACTTGGGATGACCAGCAGTGGGTCCAGAACTTTTGCATGAAGAAAGCAACATTTCTGGAACTTTGTGAGCAACTTGCCCACATCCTCCAGCGTAAAGAGACACATCTGAGGTCACTCTTGGCAGTCCAGAAGCAGGCTGCTAGAGCTGTCTGGAAGCTGGCTACTCCAGACTGCTAGAGGTCCATTGGCCAACAGTTTGGGGTTGGAAAGTCGACTGTGGGTAAAGTGGTGGCAGAGGTAACTGAGGCAAACAGGCATGTGGTTTACCCCAAAGTGGTTGACATTAAAGGTAACTGCTGACTTTGAGAGAACGGGGTTTCCTGACTGTGGCGGGGGTATTGATGGCATTCAGGTGCCCATAATTTGCCCTCCTCAAGGAGCACATAAGCCACAAAGAGTACTGCTCCGTTGTTATGCAGGCACTCGTGGACCACAGAGGCAGATTTATGAATGTCAGCTTGGGCTGTACAGGAAAAGTTCACGATGCCAGTTTTTCACCGCTCAGGAGTCTACGTTCACAGACAAGCTGGGACACTATTACCACCAAATGACATTGAATTAAATGGTGTTACTGTCCCCATTGTTATTCTGGGGGACCCTGCGTATCCTCTTTTGCCTTGGCTTCTGAAACCATACCCTGATTTCAGAGGCCCTGGCAAAAAAGAGATTTAATTACACTCTTAGCCGGTGCAGAATAGTTGTTGGCAGATAGTAAGGCCTAATGAGACAGAATTATTTCAGGGGCAGATAAAGATTTGCAAAGTCAACAGACACCTGATTCCCCAGAGGCCAGGGATATATAAATTAGAAGTAAGAAAACCAGGTAAGTATCTATGTGCTTATATGACCCTCCATCACCGCCATATCTAAGCACCTCAAACATTACTGATTTTAGTACTGTGCGGGGGTTTACAGACCCCTCCCTAAGTCTGGAACTGGACCAAGAAGGCCCTGTCCCTCAGCAGCTGCAGAGCATGCTCCAAATGGAGGACCTGCTTACCATGGGACGGTGGCAATCAAGTGGGGAGAGAGTGAAGGAGAGGCTATCTACAGGAAGGAAGCCAGTTAGTACCTTCTGGAACAGAGGAATCCACAGAGGAAGGACCTAGACTGTGAGTAAGGCCTAAACCAGGCAGCGAGGGGCCTGACCCACCTTTTTCTCTCCCCTTCTGCCTGACAAGGCTAAAATCACAGGACACTGAAAAGGGAGGGCTGGGAAGCTCTGACGAACTATCTGAATTGCTGAGACTGTTTGAACAACCCTCTGTGAGGAATGAAGCAGAGGACTGTGGCCATGCCCCAAACTGAAGAGAACACCGGGCGATGGGTATGAAGTGGCCCAGGATAGGCTGGTCTGGGTATCAGCTACAGGGGACAGAAACAATTCCCACTCCTCCCCACTTAGGCCCTGGGTTGAGAGTCAGTGGAAAGGGTGGGCCCGGGTTTCCCTACCCTTCCCTCTACCCTAGACTGATCGGAGCAGCGCAGAGAAGGACAGACTGACTTGGTTGCCAGGGCTTCATATTGCCTGATAAACCGCCCCCTCCCTCCGCCACAGGACTCTAGAGACTGAGTCTTGGCCTGCCTACTAGCCCTTAAGTGAACCCTACTACAGGTACTCTCTCTATTTTCACAGATAAGGAACTGAGGCACAGAGAAATTTAGTAACTTGCCCAAGAGCACATAGGAAGCCTGTGGCAGAGGTGGGAATTCATCCTACATCTCCTGAGTCCCAATCCAGTACCTTAACCCCAAGATCATCTCGCTTCTCTCCCATGCTATCTAGAGCATACCTGTGTGCGAACTGTGACCTTCAGGAAACTGCTATACACGTTATGTTGACTGCATAGTGTAGGTTTTTTAATGAGCAGTAAGAAGGCTGATCAGGGTCTCTTTTTGAAATACCAGATGAAAACCGCCTCTTGACTTTACAGAAATTCACCGGAATCAAACCTCATTTATCTTTTTATTCTCCAGTTAACACAAACCTGACCTCTCTTTTTCAGATTCTGCAAAATAGAGTTACATCTCAATAAGAAGTTAGGGGAAGTTCCTTCTTTCTGGCTTGAACATTGATAGACTGACCAACCAGGTACAGCCACATTTGAATTACAGGTGCGGTGTGTTGTCTTAAGTTTTGGCCATCCAGTTTTTATTAAGAAGATTTACACCACAGACAAAAAGTTAAAGCTACACCAAAGGGGATCTAGAAACAGCAGTGTAATCTACCAAACGTGGGCTTTCTCCCATCCTATTCACTATGTACTGCACAACATCACACTATCTACTCTGACACTTCCCAGGGTACCAGGGCTGTGAGGCACCTCACTACCACCTGCCCTTACCATGAGGGAATCTTGTCTGTGTGTCTTGTCTGTGTGGATCAGCTCCCTGACTCAACAGCCTCTGGCAACACAAGCTGCCATCCAGGCTTCCGCAAGCCTCGTGCTCTCTGTACAGGTTAGCAACAGGTACACACCAACCCCTGAGTCCTCAGAGCAGTGGTCCCCAACCTTTTTCGTCTGGCAGGCGCAAAAACAAAAAAACAAAAAAAACACCCCGAGCGCTGCCGGCGGAGGGAAAAAAAAAAAAAAACACCCCCGAGGGCTATGCGGGCGCACTTACTCCCCCTGGCGGGCGCAATGGCACCCACGGGCACCGCGTTGGGGACCCCTGCCTCGGAGCATCCCTCTGGAGTGCCCAGCCCCTGAGCCACTGAACATTCACTGAACTCTTAGATCCTCTTCTCCTAAGGGTATAGCACACATCAGCTTACAAGATCCAACTCAGGATCACTAATCTGCTTAACATATAGCACTTATATTTACAGTGACAGCAAGAATAAGTTTATTATCAAAGAACTGAGACTCAACTGACAGTAAGAATACTGGAAACAAATGGTTACCTATAAAACAAAATCATAATATGCTTTCTAGAACCTCAACTTCACTTGCAAGACATTCCCCTATCGCCTACAGAATAGCTTACTCCCAAGTCCTTTTCCCAGCATTGTCAACCAGGATGTCTGAGATCCTCCTTTCATGTTTGTCTCACATCGAGATGACTGTGAGCACATATGAAGAGAATACAAATGAAAGACAGTGGGAGCTTCACTACTAGCCACCTCAGACTTATTTATTATTTCTACTATTTAACTTGATAGAGAACTAATTTTACCAAAAAATGTCTTACTTTGAGAAGTGGAGCTGTTGTAGCAATGGCAGCTGCTGTGGCTGCCGCGATGGTTGTAGCTGAATCTATATTGCTGTGTGCTGACCTGGTATCTTGAGCACTCTCTTTCTTTTCCGTAGATATAGTGTCTAAAAGCTGTACCTTCACCTCCTTAAATACAGGAGGGTTTTGGGTTCTATAAATACAAAACATCTTCCTGTGAATGGCATTCTTGTCAATTCCTGATCAAACATAACGTTCCCGTTCCCTCCACTCCTTCCCCATAAACTACCCTTTCCTCAGCACTATTAGCCATTGTGAGGCTTTCAGGGATACCCAGAGTTGTGAGGGACCTCACCACCCCCTGCCTCTAGCATGTCTGTGCCTGCTATGGATCAGCTCCATGAAACCAACAGCCTCTGGTAACACAAGCTGCCTTCCAGGCCTCAGCAGGCCTTACTCTCTGTACAGGTTAGCAACACACACACCAACCCACAAGCCTTCCAAATGTCCCTCTGAAGTGCTCAGCCCCTGTCTAACTGGACACTCACAGAACTCCTAGATTTGCTACCTCCAAAGGAATAGTACACATCAGGTTGTAAGAGTCAACTTAATACACAGCATTTAGATATACTTATAGTGAAAACAAGAATACCTTTATCATCAAAGAACAGAGATTCAAGTGAAAGAACGAGAATACAGTAAACAAATAGTTACATATAAAACAGAATCATAACATGCTTTCTACAGCCTAAGCTTAATACACAAGGCATTCCCTATCCCTTACAAGATAGCTTACAGAAAGTCTTTTTCCAAGCATTTTCAGTCAGGTTGGATGAAATCCCTTCTCATAAGATAGACTCCAATGGCAACTTGCCCTCACAGAATGAAGGAATAACTTGGGGGGGTTCATCTGCACCCAGATATAGTTTCAGAAGTTCATTGTCCTACTCCTAAACAGGATAACTCTGGCTGGTTTTGTTTTTTCCTGCAACCTCCACAACCTATTGATTGGTATTTTGCTTGGTCTGTAAATGGGCATCCACTGAGAACCACATAATACTTAATTTGCACATGACCAGCCAGAGTGAGATAAGCATCTCTTCCCATCTCCCTGCCAGGAGTATGTGGATTATCTTTTGGTGACCTGTCTTAACTCACAGACCTAAAGAACATAATTTTTAGTATCTATACATAACTTCACATATTTTCTGTACATGCATCTCACAATTATTATGATTTCCAGTATGACACAGACTTTCATTACCGACCTTACATGACATTCTTTGCTGGACCAGCATGTAGATATCAGACCCAAGGGATTCCTGTAACCCTTATGTACCCCTGTGCCCTTTGCCAATTGGCATCAAGAGGTCCTTGGGTCAGACCCATACAGGCATTTATGGCTTCTCCAACAATAAACTTCCTTTAAAGAAAAATTACACATTTCTCCCACACAGCTGACACTAAAGAATTTTATTTAAACCTTTATTGCAACAAGATAATAAAGATTTGTTACAGAGGTATCATTTGTTAATGTTTGTAATATTAAGGGCATGGTCTGTCTATGGCATGACTGCAACCATGACACACAACGGGGTTATACACCTAGATCAATTACATATGCAGTTCTAGACTGTGGTATAGACTTGACCTTATTCAAGCAGTCTGTAACCAGGCTACAGTCCAAGTTGAAGGCTGCTAGCGGCAGAGACCTTATCTCCTTATTTGTTTGTAAAATGCCTAGCATGCTTTTGGCACTAAATAAATCAGAACAATTCCTGCCCCATTTTTTGTATCACTAAGGCATTATTTCAAAAGGTCTTTGAAAGCATTAAAGAAAAAAAATTGTACAAAATAGTAAAGACACTGTAAGGCAAATAGACTTCAAACCAGAAAATGAGTTCTGAAAAAATACTTCCACAAGTATAAACAAAATATTAATGGAGGAGAATAAAGAACCATTTTCCTTTTACCAGCGCTACTAAGAGGGATCAGGGAAACTAGGAACCACATATCTTAATAGAAACTGAACAGCTGAGACATTATTAACAGCTCAAACTTACCTCTGCTTTAATACAGCGCGTAAAGCTTCTTTCTCGCCAGTAGTGTACTGAGAAATAAATATATCACCATCTGTGAAACAAGAATATAATATACACTTTGTCAATTTAATTTTCAGGTCTCATTTTATAAAGGTAAAAACGAAGTTATTTCAGTAACATGTAGAAATTTGGTATAAGGTATGTCACAGCTGAATACACAAGCCACATTATTTCAGAGTAAATGTTTTCTTCACAGGTAATAGCTTTAAGTTATGAAAAGACAAACATTAGGCATCATTTAACATAGGGCTCAAAAATCTGAGTATCGCTCACGACTGCGTTTTAAAAATAGTCAGTGATAAGACAACCCAATGCGCTTTGAAAATAACTATAAATTTATTTTCTTTCACATAAAGCATTGAAGAATTTGAGAATGCTGTCAAAATAATGACCGTTTTGAATGTGTGCACCACATGACATATACATTTAAATTGTGCAAACTCTAACCGAAACTTTCTAATAAACAAAAATGAACTAAAACTGCATGGTATTAATATTAGTTTTTCCTGTGCTATCATAAAGTGCAACAAAAGCCTTCACCCACCATCAAATGCTCTAGAACAGGGGTGGGCAAACTTTTTGGCCCAAGGGCCACATCTGGGTATGGAAATTGTATGGCGGGCCATGAATGGTCACAAAATTAGGGGCTGGGGTGCGGGATGGGGCTCCAGGCTGGGGCAGGGGGTTGGGGTGGGGGTGAGGGTTTCAGCTGGGGATGCGGGCTCTGGCGTGTGGCTGGGTATGAGGGGTTGGGGGTGCAGGAGGGTGCGCCGGGCTGGGACCGACAGGTTCAGAGGGGGATCAGGGCTGGGGCAGGGGCGCAGGAGGGGGATCAGGGGTCCAAGCTCCAGGCGGTGCTTACCTCAAGCAGCTCCTGGAAGCAGTGGCATGTCCCTCATCCGGCTCCTATGCGAAAGCACGGCCAGGCGGCTCTGCGTGCTGCCCCATCCACAGGCGCCACCCCCACAGCTCCCATTGGCTTCAGTTCCCAGCCAATGGGAACTGCGGGGGTGGTGCAGCATGCTGAGCCCCCTGGCTGCCCCTACGTGTAGGAGCCGGAGGGGGGACATGCCGCTGCTTCCAGGAGGCACATGGAGCCACGGCACGCGCAGAGAGGGGCAAGCCCCCAACCCTGCTGCCTGGCTGGAGCACAGGAGCGAGGCAAGGCCCAGACCCCGCTACCTGGCAGGAGCTCGAGGGCTGGATTTAAATGTCTGAAGGGCCGGATGCAGCCCCAGGGCCATAGTTTGCCCACCCCTGCTCTAGAAGTTCCCCTAATCAGGATTCTCTCCCATTGTGCATCACAGAGGACCCCAAATCCAATAGTCATAAGCAAGCTGCACCAAGTTTACTTAGTATAGGATCTTGAAAATTCAGAGGAACCAGCACTGCTTGCCACAGGTAAACTATGTTACAATACAACCTTGCTAATCTGCACATTTTATAATGCACACACAACAGAGCAGCCTTTACCTCCCTCTCAGCAAAGATTTAACAGAAGTTGTAGTAAGATCTCATTATCAATACTACTGAACATTATTTAACAAAACACATATGTTGCACCTTGATAAGAAGGGCTCGGCCCTCCTTCACCCCACCCTGAGGGCTGCACAGAGGGTGGATCTTTTCTTAATATACTAGGTAGTATCAGATAAGGTTAAACTGCACTTGATAAGCAATGAACAAAGTAAATTTTGCAATGCATTAACCTTACTCATTTTTAACTGTTTGCTTATTTATCAATTTGTGAAATTCAGTAATTCACAATGGGGTCTCCACCTCAATAATGTTCTGAAAAGTGACTAGGGTTAAAGATGCCCTTTCTTACTCTACAAATCCGATCCTTGTACGTATTTAGTTATATCTGCTAATCTCAGTGTTTAAAGGGGGAGGGGAGTACGCATTCCTATTTACCCTTGTCATCAAAGAACAGTGAATCTGTGCAACTCCACTGAGGGCAATGGGGTTGCAAAGGTTGACTGAGGTCAGAATTTGCCCCATGGTGACAATGAACAATCCAGGAAGAATCACTGACTGATTCCAGATTTTATTCATTTAAACTCATTTTTTCAACATGGAAACAGTGAGTTTTAAATTATTCATTTTTATACAACCAATATAAGCTACAGGAATCTAACAGTTATCCCTATATACAGGGATATCACAGAGACAGAAAAGTTCAAGAACTGATGTATTCTCACAAGGAACCTCAGGATTTACAAATTTATTTTAGATGCACGTAGGAGAGGGGCAAAAGCATTATGAATAGAATTCATAGCAGTAACTCTCAAAAGAATCAAACACATTTTGAAAGAAATTAAGAAAAAACTATTAGAGGAAAGTAATAATTTATCATAAAATGAAGTGAAGTAAACATCTTAGCAATTTACTACAGGACCATTACCTGACCACATGGCGCTTCAGTTTAAGATTACACAACCTACCCCCGTCCAAATTGCACCAAAGGCACCAAACTCCCAACAGAAGGAATCTCTCACAAACAACTTGTTTAGTTGTAAGTAGGTTCCCATAGCAACAATCCAACCCTTGCACCAATCCTTAAAGGGGCTGTACTTTCTCTTAAGTTTGACAACTAAATAGAGAAAAAACACACACAATCTTCTTTTTGATAGATTTCAGGCCAGAAGAGACTATTATGATCATCTAGCCCAGTGGTCCCCAAACTTTTCATAGTTGCAATCCCCCGCTTACCCCTGTCGCACTCCCTCCACCTCCCTCCCCGCGCCCCCCGGGAGCCAGGGCTAGGATCGGGGGGCGGACAGGAGTAAGGGAGCCAAGGCTGGGGCCGCAGCTGGGGACGGGTCCAGGGCTGGGAGCAGAGCTGCAGCTGGGGGCCGAGGCTGGGTGCAGGGCTGGGAGCGGAAGCCGCAGTCAGGGACCAAAGCTGGGGGCAGGGATGGAGCCAGGGCTGCGGCTGGGGGCGGGGCCAGGAGCGAGGCTGAGTGGCACTCCTTCCCTGCCCCTGATGGGGGCTGGCCTGGACCCCACCACACACCCTCGAATGTTCCTCTGGGGGACACGCCCCAGTTTGGGGACCTCTAATCTAGCCTGAACTCCTGTGTAACACTATAGAATTTCATCCTAAGTCAGTATTTTTAGAATCACATCCACATTATGAGACCTTTAAAAGATTTTCCTTCATGATATTGAAAAGAACTCAGAAAGAAGTCTTGTATGTCTGGGCAGTTAGCTTCCACACCATCATTTTAAGTATTATCAGGATAACTGTGTTTTCAATTATTTCTTTTCCCCCTCAACAAATATTAATTAAAAAACTCACAGAAAGCAAAACCACTGCCAATGCTCAGGGAAGAGACTATAATTATGTCTTTAAGAGTTAACAATTTTACACAGAACATAGGTTTTATTTAGTGCAGATATTCCATATTATATGTAATTAGAAGGTGAGAAAGAAATATTAAAAAACAGATTTCTTTGCCTATATTAACATCTGATTATTAAAGCTAAAAGAGTTTAAAAATGTAGTTTACTTTTTGGTTATAAACTCCTTTAACGTTCAATGCATCACTTAGTAAAATGCTGCACAAATTATAGACGAATCACTTTTTTTTAAATAGCTTTTTTTAGAACTGAACAAAAAGTTCATAGAAGGCTAGCATGGACCATTGTGATCGTCTAGTCTGTCCTCCGACATAGCTTGGCTATAGGAATTCTCTGAATTAATTCCTGTTTGAAATAGAGCATATATTTATCTTTATTTAAAAGTTTCCAATGATGGAGGATCAACCATAGCCCTTAATAAGTTGTTCCAATGGTTAATTACCCTCACTGTTAGAAATGTATTTCTTATTTACAATGTGAATTTGTTTAGCTTCAACTCCCAGTAATTGGATTGTGTTTATAACTTTGTTTGTTAGATTGAAGAGCCTTCATCATCAAGTTTCTTTTCTCCATATAGGTACTTACAGACTGTGATCAAGTCATCCATAACCTTCTCTTTAAGCTAAACAGATTGAGCTTCTTGAGTCTATATCACTACAAGGCATGTTTTCTAATCCTTTAATCATTCTCATGGTTCTTCTCTAAAACCTCTCCAATTTATCAACACCCTTCTTGAATTGTGCACACCAGAATTGGACACAGGATTCCAGTAGTGCTTGCACCAATGCCAAATACACAGAGGTAATATAACTCTCTACTCCTACTCAAGATTTCCTTGCTCATGCATCTAAGGCAGTGGTGGGCAACCTGCGGCCAGCTGATCTAAGGAGTGCATTAGCACTTCTGGCCACAGCACTGCACAGGAAGTTTACGCTCAGCTGGTTATCCACCATGACCCCCAAGTCTTTTTCAGAATCACTGCTTCTCAGGATACAGCCACCATCCTAAGTATTACATTTGGCCATTCTGAAATACATATTGTTTGCTTGAGTCCTGCTTACCAAGCAATCCAGTTAGCTCAGTATCAGTGATCTCTCTGCCTCATTGTTCACCACTTCCCCAATCTCTGTCATCTGCAAACTTTATGGATAATGATTGTTTTCTTCCAGCTTATTGATAAAAAATGTTAAATAGCGTAGGGCCAAGACCTAAGTTCCCTGTAAGCTGTGTGGTCGCACAGCAGGCTCTCAAGGGCCACGCAGGCAGGGAGAGGAGCCCCTCCCCCGTCCCAGCCCAGGCCCCACCGGGGAGATGAGCCCCTCCCCTGGCCCAGACTCACCAGAGCTGCCGGGGAGAGGAGCCCCTCCCGCCCGTCCCATCCTGGGCCCGCCAGAGTTGCCAGGGAGAGGAGCCCATACCCCAGCCTGGCCTGGCCCCGCCCTGCCCGAGCTGCTGCGGATGGGGAGAGGTGCCTCTCACCCGGCCCCAAGCTGCTGTGGCAAGAGAGGGCTGGGGGGAGTCCTCTCTCCCTGCTGCAGCTCAGGCCAGCCTGCACCCCCAAACCCCTCATCCCCAGCCCCACCCCCAGAGCCCGCACCCCCAACCCTCTGCCCCAGGCCTGAGCCCCCTCCCACACTCTGAACCCCTCATCCCCGGCCCCACCCAAGAGCCTTCATCCCTAGCCGGAGCCATCACCCCCTGCACCCAACCCTCGACCCCAGCCCTGACCCCCTCCGTCACCTTGAACCCCTCATCCCCAGCCCCACCCTAGAGCCCACACCGCCAGCCAGAGCCCTCAACCCCCACATCCCAACCCTGTGCCATAGCCCTGAGCCCCCTCCCACACCCTAATCCCCGGCCCCACCCCAGAGCCCACACCCCCAGCCAGAGCCCTTACCCCCCCACACCCTAACCCTGTTCCCCAGCCCTGAGCCCCCTCCCACACACTGAACCCCTCGGCCCCACCACACATCACCTCCATATTGATGCACATAACAAAATTCATTCCGCACATGGACGTAAAAAATTAGAGAGAACACTGGCCAAGACCCAATCTGTGCAGGACCTCACTAGAAATACATCTGCTCGACGATGATTCCCCGTTTACAATTATGTTTTGAGACCTATCAATTAGCCAGTTTTTAAACCATTTAATGGGACATATTGATTAAGAAATTAGAACAATACACAATCAACATGTTGTGCAATACCAAGTCAAATGCCTTTCAGAAGTCTATTACATCCACACTATTACCCTTATCAACCAAACTTGAAATATCATCAAAAAAGATGAAATTGCAATGTTACCAGTGCTGTTAAAGTCTTATAAATATTAATTTTTAAAAAATATATAATTTAGGGGACAAATCTGACCAGTGTAATTAAAATACAAATCCCATTTTCAAAAAGCTGATTCCAAACAAATCTCATTTTTAAAAGATACCGCTTTTCCGAGAAATTGGTTGCTTGCAAAAATATGCACACTCACTGCAGCAGTTACTGACCTCATGCTAATGTCACCAAACAAGCACTTCGAAACAAAAATTGCAAGCTCTTGAATATTCTACTAAAAGGCATGCACCACTTCAGTACTAGGAGGCTGCCAAGATTTCTGGCAATGCAGTTTAATACACTACTGGAAGGTGCTCGGATACTACAACGATGAGCATAGTGTATGACCTCGTATGGTAAAGTACAGAATGAAATAGAATAGAACTCCGACTGTTAAAAAACAAGGATTTAAGTTATCTTCATTTTACTAGTGAAACTCATGAACTGCAACATCTTGACTAACAATTTTTATACTGAAGGAAAAGATATGAAACAAATATATTTTATAGCTATTTTCCAAAATAGCTGTTTTCTTAACAATAGTTATAGAAATCTGATATTTTGTCTTACCTTCTGGTCTATTTCCATCTTCCATTACTTGCAAAGGAACTCCTTTTACTGCAGCTTCCTTAGAGTAATCCTTTAGGGATAGGTGTGAAGGGAAAACAAACATTAACAACATGTATCAAGAAGAATTTATTTTAAAATTGTTTATTTTATATATAAAGTTTAAAATACAAAAGAAATATAGTATGCAATTATAAATCAGTAAAGTATGTCTCATTTTTTATCAGCACCCAAAAGTTTCAGAAATAGACACGACTGCTGAACATGTGGGCATAAAGACTTCCACATTGGAGTAATACAAGCTGCTGTTCAGAGACCCTACTATCTGTACCCTCTAACCTAGAATATTATTGATTGTGCTATTTTTCTGGACAGTAATGCATCTAGACTAAAAATAAGAAGTAATCTCAATATTAAGGCGTTTATTTTGCACATTGGTGGCCAAAGGATTTTATACAAATAACTCATTAATAGTGATGTAAATTACATATGTGCTTATCTTAACATGTGCAAGCAGTCCCAATGAATTTCATCATTACTACTCATGCACATAAAGTTAAGCATATACATAAGTGATTGCAGGACTGGGGCCATATAATGGAATTTATTTCACTGAGATAAACCTTGAATAATCATGCTCTACTGGTTGGGTTGGGGAGATAAAAATCCACCACCTTACCCTAAACTTTGATGTGGGTCGGCAGAACAGTACTCTACAGTAGTGGTTTTCAACCTTTATTCATTTGCAGACCCCTAAAAACTTTCAAATGGAGGCATGGACCCTTTTAGAAATTTAAACTGTTGTACTCTTTAAGTCTTAGACTGAAAACTGACTGAACAGAATTCAACTATAAATGTTGCATGTACATGGCACGGCATTTGACACAATGTGAGAAAGGGTGCTAATTGTGGGCTTCTATGGTAACAATAATACTTCTGGGTTTTGACCTGTAGGTGGGGGTATTCACATACTTTTGATTGATCAGAAAAATGGAATGCCTTTTCTGGGATCTGAAACTTTATTTTCATAGTCACATCTCGCAGACCCCTTAGATATAGTCTTCGGGCCCCCAGGAGTCTGCAGACCACAAGTTGAAAACCACTGCTCTACAGTCACTACTTCAGACTATGAGTAGGGCTAATAGCTACCGGTCCTATTTGCCACTACTCAACTGTCAATGGATCTACTCTGAGTCATATAGAAACCCATTTGCAGTCCCTTCACACCACAGGAGACAGGAGAATTTTATCCTTATGCATGGCCATGTACAATGGATTTGCTAAAAACAGATCTCAACAAATACAGACTACAGAAAATATAGCAAATATAAAAGGAGAAACTAATTGAGCTAGAAAGGGTCACATCAAAATATTAAAGAAATTTAAATAGATTGATATGAACTAATGTCTATTTAAATGAACAATGACAGGAAGCAAAAGAAACTATAATCATAATATTAAAGGTCTTCAGGAAATCATATTGATTTGTGCTATTCAAGGAGCAGAAATTTCATAGGAAGAATTACACTATAATTTGAAACAGTTGCTATAGGTGGAACATAAGAAAACGATGCATACATACTCACTATATACTAGATAGGTTAAGAGACTATAAAGGCTCTGATCCTGCAAAGACTTATGCATGTGCATTGACTTCAATACTTCCAGTGCATAAAGTTAAGCACATGCAGAAGTCTTCGCAGGAACAGGGCTGAAGTCAGATAAGCCTCTGGGAAAGAGAAGTAGTTTGCTGATCTACTAAAATTTGGATCATATATATATAACCTTTTAAGATGGAAGTATGGCATACAGTTCAGGATTGTAGGATCAGGAATAGAACAGTAACTCTTCTTACCTTCTGTGATAATAGCGTGGGTTCTAAATCATTTTCTACCGAAAGAAGATGTTCTGAACTTCTTTCAGCCAACATACTTCGGACAGCTAAAATAAAAGACTTTAGTGTAGTTATGCATATGTAGTTTATGCATCTGTGACAGGTATAACTAGTCTGTCCCAGATCTTAGTCATTTCTATATCTGTACCTTTAAAAATCTAAACTAAACAAAATGACCTTCATTGCACAAATGAGCTTAGAGTGTCAACTTGGAACTGGCATATTAATGAACAATGCCTGAGATGCAACATAAATCTGTTTGACACACAAGAGAAACTTGCTGAAAGTGAGAATCGCAAATGATGCAATGACAACTCTGGATCAAATTCAGTATGAAATCAACATAAATTAACGGGGTAATGCATTCTGGTGCCCTTTTACAAAGATAACATCTTGTAAAGTTGTGTGATCCTTTGATCAACAATGAAAACTTTATTTTCTAAGGGGATAAGAGGCACACTCTAGCCCAGTAAATTCATGGCACAGTATGTGTCAATTTTAGCTATTTTAAATGAACCCATTACTGTAGTTTCTAGGTGATAGGGAATAAGATATAGCTTTAGCTGCCAGACATCTAAGATACACTTGAAATGTAGGAAGAAACACTGTTAAAGGGATGTCATCAACTTAAAAAAAATTAAATTTCTAACCTGAAAATGCTTTACTTACTATTGTAGCAAGCACCAAAAATTACCAGAATTTAAAGATTAGAGGAAATAATATATTATGTTTTTTCAGTTTACTTGTATATTTGTCAGTTTCACTGTTTCATCTGTATAAGTAGTTAACTGGGTTCAGCTGTTTGTGTGGGTCTTTCACAAAGCAACACCACAGAAAAAAACTAAACTCTAAAAATCTCATTTTAATATTGTAATCACAGTAATTACCAGGGAGAGTCAGGGGCAGCTGTTGTATCTGAAACTCTTTTTAAACACAGGTTTTTAAAAAAAAAAACTGACTACCTTTCAAGTTAAATGTGTCCCTCTAAACATTCAAACATTATGTAACCAAAACAGAGGGGGTCACTGGAATTACCTTTTTTGAAATATCCATACAAAGCATGTAATATTTAACATATTTTCATGACTGTTTTCTCTACTCTAAACTGCCAATAAATATTTCTTTCTAATCTCAGTTGGTTTTGGTCATCATACATTGAGAAATCTACCAGTTCCGGCTCTCAGAGCAAATTAATCTGTCATTTTAAAGATAGAGAAAGCTGCAAGTGCATGAAAAGGCCTGTGATCTTTCCTTCGGTACAGTGCTACAGAAGGACCTGCAATCCCCATGTAGGTACAAAGAGGGCTAAAACAATCAAAAGGTACAAGACACAGAATATCCTTCTTTCTAATTCATCATAATGAATAGCCAATGGCAAATTTATCATCACAATGAATGTACTACACAGAATTTGGAGCAATATTTAAGAAGTGTGTGAAGTCTGGGGACATTTTGTACAGAGTTAGAAAAACATTCTAAAATATTTTATACAAAACATGTTAAAAACAAAATAGTATTTCACAAAACTGGCTAAATGGCATCTGGTCAATTAGAAAACAAAAAAAAGTATAACCAATTCATATCAATCTTTACAGACAACTTTTATAAATGACATGCTGGAAAAAGGATCTGGCTAGACCAGGGGTCGGCAACCTTTCAGAAGTGGTGTGCCGAGTCTTCATTTATTCACTCTAATTTAAGGTTTCGCGTGCCAGTCATACATTTTAACATTTTTAGAAGGTCTCTTTCTATAAGTCTATAATATATAACTAAACTATTGTTGTATGTAAAGTAAATAAGGTTTTTAAAATGTTTAAGAAGCTTCATTTAAAATTAAATTAAAATGCAGAGCCCCCCGGACCAGTGGCCAGGACCCGGGCAGTGTGAGTGCCACTGAAAATCAACTCGCGTGCCGCCTTCGGCACCTGTGCCATAGGTTGCCTACCCCTGGGCTAGACAAATTACCCCACAGAAATCGGGTTTGATCACATACCGTGTGTAACGCTGCTGGAGGTAGTGACAGTTGATCTATTCGGCAGAGGTTTGTTTGCTGACAATGCTGGAGGAATATAGGATGATTTGTCTTTAATCAAAGCTGCATCATCTGCCTGGTAGGGAGAAGCCACTTCACGAAGCTTCTTTACTGAAATTTTAACTTTTTTCCTACTGCAGTCAGTAGCTGGTGTCCAAGTGCCAGTGGGTTTTTCTTTTGTGTGGAGGCTGGTGGAGCGGATAAGCACGTCACCGGCAGTGAAGCTAACCATAGAGTCCTGGCTGACACTAGAATTACTTTCCACCTCCATGAAGAGCTCACAACGCAGTTTTCAACACTCCCAACCAACCTATTAATGGGGTTTAATAACATTATTAACAAACTAAAAGAGACAGTTTATTAATGCTCATGAATTCATTACGGAGAGGGGCACCCACATCACAAAAACCTAGGATTAAAGAAATAAAAGCCTGGGGGGCGGGAAGTGAGTGGGGTTTACACGGTACAGAAGTCAGATTCCAGCAAATTATCCCTGGATCTAAAGCCAACATAAACAAGCAGTCACCGCTCCTCCCTCTCAGCCCTCATCGTCTTCCCATAGGAGGGGCAGGGACTATGTACCCTGAATAGCTCTAATGGGCCTAACGCCACAGGATTTCGGTACCAAGCAGGGCCCACCTAGCCAGCAACAGTGCTATAGCGAGGATAGGGTGAATTGGGATGCAGGACCCCGCCCGCAGGGCACAGGCTCCTTCCCCTGCCCCCCTGCAGGGCACAGGGTGCACGGCTCCCTCCCCCATCCCCACCCCCAGGAGTACAGCCCCCCCCACACACACACACACCTTGGGGTGCAGGGTGCCGTCGCCCCGTTTTCCCCGGAAGCTGCAGCACAGCCTCATTCAACTCCTTCCCAGCCACCGGAAACGCTAGTTACCATGGTAACAGCACCAGCTACCCCTACGACTCCCGCCGCTTCCAACCCAGTGGCGCCTGCCCGCCCAATCCTTTCCCGGGTAGCACCGCGCATGCGCTTGCTACTGCAGGCTTTCGGAAGCTCAGAATCAATACGCATGCGGAGAGGGGGAGGGATTCGGTCTTGCGCGCGAGACGCCGCATATCCAGGGCGCATGCGTAAATCCGCCTCCCACGGGAAGGCCATTCGCTAGTGCTGCGCGGTCCCCTTTCTTTACTGTCCGGGTGGAACAAATACGCGATACAACCAACCGTTCCCCGCTATAATGCTGTAATAGCCGCCTATGGTTCAGCTCTGTACTCTGGGAGCATAGTGTTCCGGTACGGCTGTTCACGCAGTACTGTGGCCCGGCCCAGGCTCTTCCGGGACATGGAGGATACTTTACAATGCTACACCACACTGCTCCGCGGGCCAAGGTAAATCTATCAGCGGATCCCTATGTGCCGATTCGTCTCCACGAGGAGGGTGGGGAAAAACGTGGCGAATTTGCGGGGCGGAAGGAGGAGCTGAGGCTGCCGGTTCCCCCACGTGTTGAGAGGCGCCGGGCGCAGAGCAGGTGAGTCGGGGAGCGGGCCTGGGTGTCAGGACTCCTGGGTTCCATCCCTGGCCCTGTTTGTGTGATTGGGGTGGGAGCCCGTGCCTCAGTTTCCCCTGTGTGGTGGGGCGGTGATGCTGCCCCCTTGCCGGGGGCCCGTGTCAGGGCAGGACATTCGGTCCTTGGGGAGGCTCAGGGCGCTGCCGGGCTCGCTCTCTATCGCCCCCTCCTCACGTGTTCTTGGCAGCAGGTGGTGGCTCGGGCTCTCCGCTGAGACTCCCCGGCAGTGACCTTCGTTGTCTTAATGTGGCTGCAGCTCGGGTGTGCGGCTCATGGCTACTCATGTCGCCGGGGGAACAGACTGGCAGGCCAGGGGATCTGGCTCTAGCAGAAACTTTCAGAGGAGATTAGATTTTTTGCCTGAAAAGGGAGAAGCAACAAAGACTCCATAGAGACCACGAGAAACTTCACTGTTGATAGCATTTTTATGTGGCAGGTGCTATGGAGTGATCTAAAACCCTAAAATAGATTTAGCATTTTGAAGAATTGCTGTAAATGTAGTCATGGTCATAGAGTTTAAGGCCAGAAGGGACCACTCCATCATTTAGCCTGACCTCCTATATATCATAGGCCACCAACAACACCCACACACTAAACTCAACAACGAAAAGTAGACCAAAGTATTACGGCCCAGTGGAGACTAGACTGTTACTTTCCAGAGGCTAAGGACAGGAGGGACCCTGGTGCACCAGGGCTTTGAGGCCCTCACAGTAGCATGGAAATAAATGAGATATCCCAAGATAGGTGTAGAAGTGTAAGAGCTTTGTGATAATTTACTATCAAGGTCATGTACTCCAAGGCCAAAAGGGACCACTGTGATCATCTAATCTGACCTCTTTTATAACTACAGCCCAGAGAACGTCTCCAAAATACAGTAGTTATCTCATGGTTATTTACTTTTACAGTACATTTTAATAATTTCCTGAAAAATTCCGTATGTCATTCTGTATGTCAGGAGTGAGTGGGTGAGGGTCTGTGGCCTGCAATGTGAAGGAGATCAGACTAGCAGATGATCATGATGCTCCCTTCTGACCTTAAAGTCTATGAGTCTGTGTCTATGATAACGTGTGTTTACTTTTAGGGAATTGGGTAAAAACAACCTAAGTAAAAAAAAAAAATGAAGGAAAACGTTTTCTCTTAGATTTGAGAAATTTGCTGTCTCCTTCCACTAAATAAAACATTCAGATTGTAATTCAAAGAGCTCATAGATAGTCTTCCGAAAGTAGCCAATGTCAACCCTTAAATATCTATAGTAATATACTATCTCAGATATTAAATCTCTACTTGACCAGGCCCTGCTATGGCTTCATACTGCTGTTCTCACTAATATCTAGCTCTTACATTGTGATTTTCATCCATAAATCTCAAAGCACAAAGCAGGTCAGAGTATTTTTGTCCCTGTTTTACAGACAGGGAAACTGAGGGAAACAGGGATGTAAAATGATTTGCCCAAGACCACCCAGCAATGTAGTGGCAGAGCTGAAAATAGAACCCAGGTCTTCTGAGTCCAAGTCCTGTGCTTTATCCACTAGGCCATGATGGTTCTCAATACAATACTTTAAGTATGGATTTTCATAATTTGTATTATCAGTCCTCTTTACATCTTCACAGCCCTTATTTACAGTTATCGTTTAGGCACTACACAATTACAACTGTTTTTGTAACCAGTTTGCAACATACTTTCATGAGACTCATTTACAACAAACATGGAGGAGATGCATCCATGCAGCAGCTTTTTTCCACAATACAGCCATGTATCAATATAGGTTTTATGTCCACACCACACTACTTAACTGTTTATCCCTTCTGGAGAAATCTGGGCATCTAGTGTATTAGCACTATAATAAATATATATATATATATGGAGATATACCTATCTCATAGAACTGGAAGGGACCCTGAAAGGTCATTGCGTTCAGCCCCCTGCCTTCACTAGCAGGACCAAGTGCTATGGTATCTGAGGGCATAAAAAAGATGTTACTAATATAATCAGCTCAAGGAGGAAGCAAAAAAGTAATGTGTAAGATGTGTGCATTGATCGATACTTGTTACTCTGCAACAGGAAGCATATTATTGCATTTGAAGGAGATGCAGGGTTCAGCAGGACCAAAAAATAGTCTGTCTGAAGAATGTAAGTTATGAGGAAAAGTTAATCTGTTGCACTTATTCTTGATGCAAGAGAAGAGATTTCAAGGTGACCTGAGACAGGCTTCCCAAATTCATAAAAGGGATTAATATATTTGATATTACCCTGGTAAGAGATTCAGAAACAAAAGGGTGCAATTTCAAAACTAGGAGCAAATAGGGAATTCCAGGCAGAACAACTACTTCACACAAAAGATAATAAATGTATGGAATAACTAATTGGGAATGGGATGGAAAAAAGGGCCAAATTCAGACTCCTTTCATCTGTCTGCACAGACTTCATTGGCATTTTATCCACTTGTATCAGGCTGGAATTTGGCTCAGTGAACACAAAGGAGGGAAATAAATCAATGCATTGTTGAAGGTGAAACCTGAAGGACACAGTGAAATATCAGGAAGAAGGGATTAAGATAAATCTGCCTTACCTGAAGCCTTTCCACCTAGGGCTGTGACCTCATCAGATCACCAGATAAGTGGGGTCAGGCCTGGTCAGTACTTTGATTGGAGACCACCCAAGGGAAAAAGCAGAGAAGCTGTTTAATTTTTTAAAATGACATTGCGTATGCTTAGAATTTGTTCAGGATGTTTCTAATAGATCTCTAACGTTCAGCCTTACTAAGCCAAATTCAGCTCTGAACTTAATTGAACTCAGTGGAAGCAAGGTCCATTAAGGAGCTGTGCATGCTTACTTCAGGGCTGAATCTGGCCCACTGACCTTGTGCACTGGATTGTAAGTCATGAGTGTCTGCAGTGTCTGAGTATAATTTGTGAATTATTTAGAATAAAAATATTTTATGGATGGTAACTACACGAAGAGCATGACAAAGGTTTGAAATAAAACAATAGGAAGGAATTCAAAGGTACGGATGACATGTGCCCTGACTCTCAAGCACAAGAGGGAGCTCCAAAGCCGTTTCTTTGATGTGTTGGTTGGGCCTACTGTTGGAGGACCTAAAGTACACCAACACTTGACACAGAATTTCCTGGGTCTTGTGTTGTCACAGCCTTGGTTTAATTTTAGTGTCAATTACTCTCAGTCCTAGTGGTTTTCTGTGTAGTTGTACTTTGATTAGGTTAAATAAAAGCATTTCTGAAGCTCTACCTCAACGGATTAAGAACAAGTTCTTAAATTCAGCTCCAGCATGACAACTCTTAACTTCCCAGACTGTCCAATTCTAACACACTTCTGTGATTTGACTCTCTTCTTCTCTCCTGTCTTCCCCTCCATGAAAAATGTATATACTTCCAATGAACCCTCTCCACTCCTCGCAGTGGGCTGATTACAGAAGTGTTACTAATGGACCTAAAGGTACTATGTGGTAGTTCCAGAGGTAATGTAAATTCAGGTAACGGAGCTTGCTCTAATGCTGGACCTTCATAACAAGCCATGATTATATAGTCTGTCAATAAAACTATTAAAAGCAGCAAAGAATCCTGTGGCACCTTTCTTTGCTGCTTTTACAGATCCAGACTAACACGGCTACCCCTCTGATACTAAATAAAACTATTATTTGACTTCATACAGAAGAATACACTAGGGGGTCCATCCAGCTCCCAGTGATTTCAAATTTCTAGATTAGGTAATGGCCACTGATGCTGATTATCTCGGTGAACAATTAGCCTCCTCATGACACTAAGTTTCTGCACATTTCACATATAATAGCTCACATCCATCAGCACTGCCGGGATTTTAGTCGCACAGTCCCAGTCTGACAGTAATGAGAATCAAACGTTCCAGCCAAGTAAATTGCTCAGAACAGTTGTGCTCAGGAGCCTATTGCCTCCTAAAGGTCGTATATACAGCTGGGAAAATCGCATTCCCACGCTTGTGAAATTTTAGAGAAGTTCTGACAACTGTGGTGTTTGCTGCTGCTCCCATGCCATGGAAACAGAGAAATGATTGGCTCAGCTCTGGCTGGGAAGCTTTAACCTAATCACTGTTTTTATAAAAAGAAAGCAGGTTTCTTAAAGCTATGATTACCTGGAGATCAGATGTTTCCATGGCAATGGGAGTGGCCGCCCGCAGAAGGGAACTTTAGAACATTTTTCAGTTTCTAAAGCAAAGCTGGAGAGGCTGGGAATGCCATGTGTACAGGCATTAGGATATAACAGGCTCGAGGTCTGTTGTTACCTTTGGAAAGGGGATCATGGGGGAAGGAAAGCTTTTACACTGAATAGTAAAAAAAACTTTAACTCTCAACTATTTTTGTTCTTATATTTAAAAAAACCCACTGAAAATGGCTTTTGATGTATTGAAAATGTTAATTGCAACTCTGTAACATTTTAACAAGTGATGATATCCTAGGTATTTGCACATCCCTGGTGGTCCAGGGCACTCGGGGCATGCTGCTCTGTAGTCTAACCATATGCAGCCTTGTGTGTAGTTGTTGTTATATTGGCTGTCTGCCTTCCCCTGAGGTGACTCATGTTAAAAAACGCAGCACCTAATTTTGAAGTCATGTTTAGCCCAAAGCCGTCCTCTACCATCTTGAGGATGGACTAGTACAAGAATTACACCGGACACATTCTGAGTGCTTTGAGCTGCCACTTAAGAAGTTCAGCCATTACTGCCGTGACTAACGCTTCAGACGGCTTCTAAAATTCAGGCAGAAATGGCTTATCATTCTTCCTTTAGACTCAAAGACCAGATGTGAACAACAACTAGAACCAGATATGATATATAATGTAAACATACCTTACTATACCAGACAGTATATTTTGGAGATATAAGTCCAACTGTGAATGACAGCCACTGAAGACGTGCAGTAGAGACATATTAATGTACTGCCCACAGTATGGAAGGCATAAAAGTAAGGGCAACAGATTTGTGCTTCAAAGACATTTACAGTCAGACAGTGCTGTTGTGTTAAATTCTAAAGGAAAGCTGTTTCTCAAGTATAGCTGCAAAGGTTTTCTGGAACTTCAATTTACTAAATCATCAGTTTACTAAATCTCATTAAATTAGTGACAAAATGGCAGGACATCAGGTCTGATTAAATAAAAAAGATGAACAGAATATAAAATGTGAGGAAGTGGCAGTGCTGGGAGTTGAGGCCATTAGCTTTTTGCACCCTGGTGGGGACACAGGACTTTTCCGTTTCTCGGTGGGGTTTTAACACTCACTGATAATGAGCTACCTTGGTTCTGACTTTACTAGGCTGTAGCTGGCTCCAAATATATACCCTTTACCCTCCACCCCAGGCATGTGATTTTGATAAAGCTCAGTTTGGCTTTACTCATTGTTAAGCAGCCAGCTTTTAGGTGATATGCCATGTTAGACTTTTAGATTTGCAGTTGCACTCATTCCTATCTGGTGCAGATGTCAGCATCTATCTGTATGTGCCATCTCCAGATTAGATTATTTTTTTAAGCACTCTGGATGCGTCCTTTACCTAATGATCAGATTTAAGCTAAGGTAGAACACAGTCCACTTTCTTAGTGAAGTTTTACATAGAAAACATTACATTTGTACTAGCTTCTAATTTGTTTTCAGGTGCAGTTCAAGGTTCTAACCTATAGAGCCCTTTGGTTTGGTTTCTTGGTATCTGAGAGTGCTGCTTCTCCCATGCTCAACACTGACAGCTGAGATCTATTCAGACACTTGAGCTAACAGTTCTCAGATTTGTATGTTAAGGGTCTGGGGTAGGATGTTCTCAGTGGAGAGCCTTTGATCCTGGAATTCACTTTCCTTTTATTTCTTCCCACCACCACACCAGCCTTGATATGACTGATCCAGAGGCCTCATCTGCAGTTAAAGTTTTGCCACTTTTGCTAATTTAAAGGGGCAAAACCCCTCTAGTGTAGATGCAACTGTACCAGGAACAAAAATAAGCTGTACCAGTAAAAAAAAAAAAAAACACCTAGTATAACTGCATCTCTACTAGGGCTTTTAGTGGCACAACTATGCTGGCCAAAAAATTCCATCCCTTACCAACATAGTTATGCTGGCAAAACTTCTAAGCATAGACCAGCTCAGAGTCTGTTGATCTTCAGGACATGCTGCAAGGTTCATCTGTTTACTTGAGCCCTGTCAGAAGAGGTGTGAGTGGAGAGGATTTAGTGAGAGCTTTGTGTGTGTGATTTGCTTATAGCGTTACTGCATTTGATTTTTCAATTTTTAATTTCACCGAGGGATAGCAGTGAGCCTCAGGCAATGTGTAAATTGAGGGAAGGAAGGCAACAGCTTTCAGTATACATAGATTCATCAGTTCTAAGGCCAGAAAGGACCATTGTGTTATACAGGAAGATAGACTAGATGATCACAGGCCATAGAACTTTCCTAAAAAAATTCCAAGAGCATATTTAGAAAAACATCCAATCTTGATTTAAAAGTTGCCAGTGATGGAGAATCTACCATGTCCCTTGGTAAACTGTTTGAATTACCCTCACTGTTGAAAATTTACACTGTGTTTTCCAGTCTCAATTCGTCTAGTTTCAGCTTGCAGCCAGTGGATCGTGTTATACCTTTCTCTGCAGGATTGAAGAGTCCGTTGTCAAATATTTGTCCCCCATGTAGGTATTTAGAGACTAATCAAGTCACCTCTTAATCTTCTCTTTAAGTTAAATAGGTTGAGCTCCTTGAGTCCACTACAAGGCATGTTTACTAATCCTTTAAAGATTCTTGTGGCTCTTCTGTGAACTCTCTGCAATTTACCAACATCCTTCTTGAATTGCAGACACCAGAACTATTCTCTCCTAGAAAGTCTCAAGACTTAACTTGTTTACCACACTGTATAATGAATGTCTTTGTCTTTGAAGATGCCTTCTTAAATTCTTTCTTCTTAGTCTCCATTAGTGTTCATACTTTCACTTTTCCTCACCTGTTTTTCATTTCCTTTTTAATGTTATTTTTATTTCTTCTTCATAATCCCTTATATTTAACTCACTAGATTCACTGGCACAAGTATTTGTAGTTTTACCGTTTTTCTAATGACTAAAACAATAGGTGTTTTAAAAACACAAACTGGTTTCTAAGAAGTGGCGGGATTTAGAATACTATAGAGTGCTGTTTCTTTTATCCAAGTGTTGCTGTAACTAAAAGGTAACTAGAGGTCTCTTCCCCGCCCCTCCACCCCCCAGTTTTACTTTGTGTATCTGACAGCTCTTTACTTGTAGCTAGTTTTGCTGTTTTCTCTATAATGTGTTTCACCTGTTTGGATCTTTCAAATAATAGAGAAGAGCAACATTAAAGAAATAGAAAAATGTAATTACAAAAACTGGCAGGGGGACTTGAAAAGGTGTGGTATCTGACCCTATGTTGGACTTTTTTTTTTTAACTGACTAAATTTCAACTTGATAGCTTCCATTTAAATGGATACTGTCAATGAGAATCATGTCACTCATTAAGGAGTTATTTGTAATAGGTAAGGAATTCGATTATTAAAACAAGACTCTTCCATTACAGCCATTGCAGGGGGCTGCTAAAAAACCCCCAAACCAACAAACTATTTCTGTTGGAACTTTACAAATCATAGCATCATTTCTATTGGTTTTAGATTTTATAAAACTTTATTTTTATAAGATGTAAAATTTGAGCCAAATTTAACCAGAAGCTGTTCCTTTAAATCACATGTAAGCCTGTCCTTGTAGTATTTTGTTAAGTTCCCAGCATGATCTGCATCTAAGACACAGTAGCCACATATTCTTGTTTCTTTGAAACCACAGTTATGTCTGGCTACGCTTACAGAAGGGGCAGAGTTTTATTCAGCCTTCGAATGTTATATTTCTTATATATGTGTTTTGGTGTGAATTATGACACAAATGTTATCTTAAAATTAGGTGGCTGATTGCAGACCAATAGAATATGGCTGGGCAAATATCAGAATCTGATCAGATCAAACAGGTAAGATGCTATAGTGCCTTAATAAATGATGGTTTTGAGAAACTTGCATTACCTCAACACACTGAAGCTTAGCAATGGAATTTTATGGAAACTGGTTTCAAGAGGTTTCAGCATTTTATCTTCAAAGTTATTAGCATGCATATATGAAATGCAGCTTTTCCCCCCAGTTAGTTACCAAGTAAAATGTTGTCTGGGTTGTAGCTTAACTTCTTTTATGAATTGCGAACAATATTAAGGTAACCAAGATTTCATTATTTTGATCATCAGCAAATCAGCAGGCATGGAATAGTATCTGATCTAGGGGAACAGTAGTTGTCAGCATCAAATGATGTTATTGCATTGATACTAAATTACCTCTGGTGACTTGTCACTTTAAATGAGTAGTCTGTTCTGTTAATGTCACTGAATGGTACATTCAGCTATTGCAACCTGTATATGGGAAAAGTTTGAAAATGTCTTATTTTCTTTTAATATTGCATGTCTGTTCAATTTGTTACAGTTCAAGGAGTTTCTTGGGACATACAATAAACTTACAGAAACCTGTTTCCTGGATTGTGTGAAAGATTTCACTAGCAGGGAGGTTAAATCAGAAGAGGTATGCCTCTGTTGTGTGTTTTGGGTTTCTCTTTTGTGGAAATGCTGTATGATAATATTTGAATTTGATAAGCAGCTTTGAAAGTTTTGATCCGATCAAAAATTAGTTAAACTAACATACAAGAGGTTATAGCTCTTCAGTATGTATGCAGTCTGCAGGTGAGAAATGTTAACTGAAGAGACAATGACGTATTTGTGGTTCTGTTTCTGTGTAGTTGTCATTCTGATAGGATTCTCGCTCTTTCCTCTTAGCTCCCTTGCATGCAAACAATAGATCTCCCACACCACAGCTTTTGAAAAATTTTGACCCCTGAGGCCAGTAGTTGCAGGACTAAGTGCATGCCAGGCGCTTTACAGGACATTGCACACCAGACCCTGGAAGGCAGTATCTTCCTCCTTATTTTCTTCACATATATGCAGATAGCCTCCCTGTTTTTGGTGTTGGCATTGGCCTTCTCAGGCTGCAACAAGCAGCAGCAACATATTTTGTTCTGGGGCATTCCTAGAGCCTCTTACTCTATAAGAATGAGAATTCTTTAGAGAAGGGAAAATTACCCACCTGAAATCTACTTCTCTGAAGAGAGACTCTCCTGGAATGCTCACTCACCCTCCCACTTTCCCTCAGAGTTTGGTATCATCCTCTTTGGAGGGTGTTTCCCATCTTGCACCGTTTGTGTATTTTTGGAGACATTTTAAAATCATGAATCATTTTGAATTGTTTTAGCCATATGGGTGGTTCACCTCCTGTGCAATTAAAGGAACTGACTGAAATGTTTTGGAGGCAACATTTATAGCCCGCAGGAGTGATGTGACATCCAGTAGATGGTCAGACTTGTACCTTATCCTGCTACCACTCAGGGATAAAACTTCTTAATGGGAGTTCTGCTGGTCTTGTGCTAAAGAGCTAAGATCCAAGAGTGAGAATCCTGATGGATCGTGTCTGTAGAGTCTTTTAAGATTTTTGGATATAAACAGCAACCTATAGCTAGCCATTTTTCTTTTGTACTCCGTAAAGGGACCCCCATGCTGCAGGACATGAGCCAATCATTAACAGATGGGGATTAGGGAGAAACTTTCTTTATGGGCAGTTTATTACATAATTGTCCATTACAGGGTTTCTTGCACCTTCTTGTGAAGCATCTGGCACTGGCCACTATTGGAAACAGGATACTGGATTAGATGGACCACTGGTCTGATCTGGTATGGCAATTCCTATGTTTCTATTCAAGTTTAGTTTCATATTAAATAAAAATCAAAAGCATCCAGGAATCTCCTGTGAGCAATGCCACAATTTTTTAAAATTCATCTTTGGTCACTTTTCCACATAGCAACCCCTGGT
Source organism: Platysternon megacephalum (assembly GCA_003942145.1). Lineage (NCBI taxonomy): Eukaryota > Metazoa > Chordata > Testudines > Platysternidae > Platysternon > Platysternon megacephalum. Next base: position 3,804,741 of record QXTE01000114.1, on the reverse strand, counting down.
GCAAATCTAGCCTTCCCAAGGCAGCATCCCCTGAATACTACGCCCTCTGGAAGCAATGGTTTGGAACTGTTCCAGGCTCCCTCATTGTAGTTGTTTAGCTAGAGTTCACTCCTGCTCAACAGGTTTTACCAGGTAGCTGATGTCCAGACAACCACAGTTTAGACCTTTCCCCATTTCTAAATTCTAAGCATGATCAATACAACTCCTAGTTGATCAATAATGAAGCAAACTGGTCCTGTTCCCTTTGTTTCTAAGTTTTGTATGCTTTCACTGTAACTATCAGTTCAGTTTTGATAATGACAGCTAGTTTGGGAGCATCATATAATGCAGAGGTCGGCAACCTTCGGCATGCGACCCATCAGGGTAATCCGAAGGCAGGCCACGAGACATTTTGTTTACATTGACCATCAGCAGGCACAACCCCCCCACAGCTCCCAGTGGCCACGGTTCACCATTCCCAGCAAATGGGAGCTGCGGGAAGCGGAGGCCAGCACACCACTTCCTGCAGCTCCCATTGGTCAGGAACGGCGAACTGCGTAGAATGTCTAACGTGTGCAACACTGGCCCAGGAATAGCTTTGGAAACCTGCTGTAGATTGGTCAAACCAATTTTGCAAAAGTGATGCAATGCAGAACATGGAATGGGCATAGTACATCCCAGCCAACTGAGCCAACAGAATGACAAGAATTATTACAGCAGCCCTAGGAAAAGTTCTCTGAGTACACACCACATGTGGCAGATACAGTTAGTTGGAGGGATCCCAATGGAAGCCTAGAATGAATAGGGGATACAGTAGGCCACATTTGGCTGTCATGGGCAGAAGGTGGGTCAAACAGAATTTAAAGAAATAGCGACTGATGTAACATTGGCCTTTGCCATAAGGTAAGAGACTATAGATTTTATTTCAGAGGATCGTAGGGATATGAGGGGGACATAATGACTTATTTCATTTTTAAAAGATTCTCTATGGTAGTTTTCCATTGGAATGAATGCCAAAAGAAAACTCAGCTTTTCATATTTTCCTTGAAAACTAAACTTGACATTTTTTTCCCATCAGAAACAGGCTGGGCAGTGAGCTTGGGGCTAAAGGCAGCATAAGCATAGGACACAAGACTGTATTCACCTAGTCATATGCCATCATAAACTGTCTTCGGTCAGTTTTTTCCTTTAATCATTGTTGTGGTCCTTCTGTGTCTCCCTTTTCCTGTAGATGACGTGCTCAGAACACTGCTTACAGAAATACTTAAAAATGACGCAGAGGATATCCATGAGATTTCAGGAGTATCATATTCAGCAGAACGAAGCTCTAGCTGCCAAAGCAGGACTTCTTGGGCAACCTCGTTAAACAAAAGAGAATTCTATTCCAGCCTTGCTTTAAAGCAATGCCAATGTTTGTTGGATTGCAAGTGGAGGTGTTCTGTTGTGGGTGTGTCCACCAGCTCACAACAGAGTTTCAGAGACCGTTTGGCACATGGAAACCATTGGGGAAACAATTATGGGCTATACCAGGAGTTGGTAATGGCCAGCTGGCAAACAGAGCCTATTTCTGAGGTCCTTTTTTACTGTGCAATGGAATAATGTTGATACAACCATTTCTAGAGGCCTGCAGACTGGTTATGCTGGTCACTACATTGGGGGCAGGGGAGGGAGAGGACCATTTTTTTGTTCCACTACGACTATTAATTTTAATGCAAAAAGTGCTGTACAGAAATATATACAAAAATGTCTTCAAAATGTTTTTATTTAATCAAAGTACAATAAATGGGAACTGTTCAGTTTTGTATGTATTTTCTTTCCAAACAAGTGTTTATAGGCTAGACAGCTAGAGTCCTGCCTTAACATTGCTGCCATCTCTCATTCCTTCTCATCTTCCACACAGTCCTGTTCATTCAGTGCTGCTTGAAGTCGCTGACAAACAGATAAGAGTTAGTGACTAATTACCTCATCAGTTAGGGACACGTGAATAGTTATTTCTTTTTATTCTGGGAAAGCCTTTATCTCCTTCTCTCATCTTCTCGCCCATTCGAGAATGGCTAGAGCAAGAGCCTTCCCTAACCAGCAGTCTTCCCCTATGCTCCCCAGGGCTAATGGCTGTCATAGGATAACATGGTTATAAGGAATAGCCAGCATGGATTTGTCGAGAACAAATCATGCCAAACCTACCTAATTTCCCTTTTTGACAAGATTACTGGCCTAGTGGATGGTGGGGAGCAGCAGATGTGATGTATCTTGATTTTTAGTAAGGCTCTTGATACAGTTCCACATCACATTCTCATAAGCAAACTAGGGAAACATGGTCTACATGAAATTTTACTATAACGTGGGTACACAACTGGTTGAAAGACCATACTTAACGAGTAGTTGTCAATGATTCACTGTCTCAGTGGATGATAAACTGAATGAGTCAATACTGTGATACAGTTGCAAAAAAAAAGGCTAACATCGTGCTCGCTGTATTAACAGGACTGTCGTATGTAAGAAACAGAAGGTAATTGTCCTGCTCTACTCTGCACTGCTGAGGCCTCAGCTGGAGTACTGTGTCCAATTCTGGGTGTCACACTTCAGGGAAGATGTGGACAATTGGAGAGAGTCCAGAGGAGAGTAACAAAAATAATACAAGATTTAGAAAACCTGACTTATGACGAAAGGTTAAAAAAACTGGGCATGTTTAGTCTTTGAGAAAAGAAGACTGAGCGGGGACCTGATAAGTCTTCAAATATGTTAAGGGCTGTTATAAAGAGGATGGTGATCGATTATTCTCCATATCTACTGAAGGGTAGGACAAGAAATAATGGGCTTAATCTGCAGCAAGGGAGATTTAGGTTAGATATTAGGAAAAACTTTCTAACTATAAGGGTAGTTAAGCTCTGGAATAGGCTTCCAAGAGAAGTGGTTGAATTCCCATCATTAAAGATTTTTAAAAACAAGTTGGACAAACACCTGTCAGTGATGGTCTAGGTTTACTTGGTCCTGCCTCAGCAGATGGGGCTGGACTTAGTGACTTCTTGACTCCAGGCCTACATTTCTAGGAGTCTGTAGCACTTGCCTTTATGGTACGAGGGAAGACAGCTGCTATAAAAAGCTCATGCAAGTTGGCACAACTCCATTGAATTCAAAGAAGTTCTACCAGTTTATCCCAATGTCGAATTTGGCCTACTTTTTTTTTTCCTACATGAGTGGCACAGGAGCATGGTAATTAGCAACATTCACTCCCAGAACTACTTCTGCATACTTCCCCCACAGGAAAGAAGTAATCCAAAGGTTACTCCTGATCGCACGTTTATTACATGATATATGACTTATTCCTTCAATACTACTAGGCTACCCAGTATACTTCTCCTTTGAGGGCATGCCAGTAGAATATACGAGGTACTCACAAGATGACATCTTCTGCTGATAAGCGCTGAGATAAAACATGAGCATTTATGAAAATTAAATGTTGGTGTTTCCAAGGTAGTGGAAACAATGGTTCTTTGACAGCATTTTATTACAGTGAATATAATTCTTGAATCTGATTGTTAATGCAGTAGTATGACAGTTTATTACTATTTCATTATCAAATAGCCTTGTTCTGAAAGGAGTACAGAACAGACATGGTCTGTGCTTTGTTCAGTTATACACAACCAATATGATGTATTACTGTGAATAAGATCTGACTCAATTTTATTTTCACCTTAACTGATAAATAAAAGGGTATCTACTAAGCCAGTGGCTCTCAACCTTTCTACTTACTCCTGGGGGAATGCTGCGCTGCTACATGTATAATTAATGAGCCCTGCAGATTTCTAATTTTTTGTGCAGAAAAAAGCTTCTGCCAAAATGTTGCTGTAGTTCTGCTTTTTGCCCACCAGAGGGAGCTGTGGCAATAGAACAAAGCTGCAGCTCCCTGCCAGAGAGGGAAGAGAAAGAGCTGCCTTCTTCGCAGCGCTTGTCAGGCCAGATATGGGGAGACAGACAGTGTGGGGTTCTGCGGGGGTCAGATAGGGGCTCATAAGGGCTAGTGGGGGAGGACAGATTGGGGCAGGGGCTGAATGGGAGTGGAGTCATAGCCATGGGGGG